>JARHVA010006002.1:192500-480000 GCA_037957365.1 Torreya grandis
AGATTCATGAGGAAGTCAAAAGACTTCTTGATGAACTTTTAATCCCTTATCTTGATTTGAAAATCAAATATTACTCCATTTTAGTAGGGGAAAAAGGTTGAAAAAATGGAGTTTTGGCTATGACCACATAGGATTTGGCAAATTTGTGAAATTTGCACATAGAAGTTGTATGTATAAAAAATGGTTTTTATTTTATTTAAAATATGGGTTATTACCCTAGTTTATACCCATCGTAAATGGGTTGTACAATATTTATTTTTGTCATTTTATGCTTGGTTGGGAATAACATGAAAACCACTTGAATTTAGTTGTTGAGTTTTTATTTATAATAAAAATTTGGGTTGTTTATGATTTTGGCCTAAGTTAAAATGAAATAAATTATAAATTTTATTTGTAGTGAGGAAAATATAAATAAGGTATTCAATTCGTTTTAAAATTTGGGTTAACAAGTTTTCCTATGCTTTAAAATATAAGTTCTATTACTTGTATAGTTGGTAATGAAAATTAACAAACTGGTATCAAAATAAATAGGGTAAAAATCATAATATTAAGGAACACAAAAATAATTAATGATGATCACTTTCTTCTAATATTTATATAAAAAGGAATAAAATTCATCTTGTATTTTATATTAATCCCTAGTTGGGTGAAGTCTATAAAGTGTATTGTTGTTTTATTATATATAAGTGGAGTTGAAGGTTAATGGTTGACCTATTGGTCAAGTCGAACTCTTTTCTTTAAAAATAATTGTTTATTTATGAGATTTATGAATTAGTGGTTTTCAAATGTAAAATTACTCTTTTTGACCCTTTTATTTTTTAAATTATTATTGAAACATGATATTAATTTTAGGTTTAATTTCAGGGGAATCTGTGGGCTCAGTTAGTGTGGTTTATTTCCAAAACTTAATAAGATATAAATGGATAGCATATCTCATGTTTTTTTTACATAGAGAAACTACTTGTAGGCATTATTTCAATTGTTCATGTTTTACTTGTGGGTTATAACTATGAGCCTATTGTATAATATACATGATTTTGATTAACTATTTAAGGTGATATTTAAGAATATTTAACTATGTATATATATATATATATATATATATATATATATATATATATATATATATATATATATATATATATGTATGTATGTATGTATGTATGTATGTATGTATGTATACCTAAGTTGATAACCCTTACCTAAATAATCCTAGAATGTTTCCAATCATGGATAATAATATTGGGGTTTATGAAGCATATGGTTTCGAATATTTGGTTATAGGAAGCTGATGGAATAAATTTGTTATTGATTATTAATCCTCCTCTCTTTTCACTAATAAAGAATTGAGATTAAATGACCAATACCACTGATTTTACATACAACCAATTGCAGTCTTATTTATGATTAAGTTATCTTGGTTATTATCAGTTTACTACTATTATAATAATAAGGTAAGATTTAATTATGAGGTTTTTTGTATTGCTTCCTTGGATAAACTACTAAGTAGGTCATAAAAAAAATCATGAGAAGTGACAATGGAAGGAGAATTAAAAAGGGACCCATATTTGATTTTATAAATGTATCCATAAAGACAAATTAATGGAAAAATAATATAAGTGGGTAAGAATAAGTTATTTTGCCTTATAAAATGGTAAGTTGCCATGATTAGGAAAATATGTAAGTTATCAATTATACTTTTCCCCCTTATCTTAACACAATTTTTTGGTATAAGATCTCTTGGTCTCATCCATGGATTATACATTGGATTAAGATATTTCTAGGAACTATTTCATGACATCATTATTAATTAAGCACTATTAAATAAAAATAAGTGAATTCTATTTATTTTGATACATTTTTACTGATTAGCTTGTCCATAGGGTAATCACTTTATTTACAACCCTTATTTAAAATATTTTCAAAATGATCACTATGGACTTTAAAAAAATTAATTAATGATAATTTTACAAACCTTGGGATTACATCAAATCACATACTTAGAAGTAGGCATTGACAATATTGAGCCTTCGTTAGTCTATCTCAGGTTATCTTCCTTTTAAGCATCTCATCCACCAGAAGTTAAATGGATTTGTATTAATAAAAGTATATATTCTATGAGTATGATAATCATATTGATATTTAATGTGACTTAAAGGTTATGCTAGATCTATTTATAGATTTTTATTTTGGCATTAAGTAAAGAAGCATATTTGGGCCACTTAGCATCATTACACTATGATAAGGAATTTACTCTCCTTGTTTTGAATGAAAATTTGAATATACCTTTGTTTTTATTTAATACTTGTGGCAATATAATTATATGAAAATAATCAAGCACTAATATGATAATTTATTATATTTGAGTTAGATGGTATGCTTATATGCAAAATTTACTAGTAAAAGTGCTCACTAATAGTTGTATCTAGTTGAGGAATAAGTGAGTTATGGAAATGGTATGCCTTTATTTGTTGAATTTTTTGAGTAAGGATTTAGCTGGTATGAATTTGTTTTTATGATTATTCTTGTGAATTATTCTGTTATCACAACTTTGAATATACAAAATTACCATGATACAATTTAATTGGTTGTGCTTGATTATTTTTATTAATGGGATGACTTTATAGGTATTTGGTAACCTAGATTTTTCCATGTTTTATTGAAGGATGATATTGTTTTTAATTAACTCTTTAGATGTTTATTATGTGTGGTACCCTCTTGATTGACCTAATTACCTATAGTCACCCTGGATGAAGATTTCCTTCAATGTGTGAAATTAATTGACAATATAATGATTACTGTAATGGATCTTTAGGAATTTATGTAACTTTATATTTTGGTGTATACTAAAAACATTTCATTTGTGGTACTATCAAACTCTATAAAAACATGTGGGTTCTGATTAGGATATAAAGGTTGGACCTATTTATTATGGTGAATAAATAAAATAACTTATTAATTTTGTCACTCTTGTGAGCCTCTTAAGGTATTTTTTTGGTTGAATTAATTAACATCAAGTTTGTGTTCAAATATCCTTGTTAATAACATTTGAGAATTGTATTTTCTCTATAAGAGTCTTGGATATGATGCCCATACATTCAATTACTTATAAAAATTTAAATAACACTAGTGGACATCCCTTGGTATGAAATAAGTTTATATTTCTTATTGAGAAGATAATATGTTATATATTATATTCTTCCATGATTATGTGTATTGAAAACAATGTTTAAGATTTTACGGTCAACTTAAGGTTTGATTCATATTATAAAGAAAGGAAAGTTTTTAAGATGGTTATAAATAGGAGGCACCATTTAAGTAATTTTTATTGAGCATAGTGATTGATGTTTGGTTGTTATTGATGTCAAAGAGAGCATGTGGTACTAATACATTAATGATAAAGTGATCACATTGATTGGTTTGGAGAGATATGGCACATTTGTAGGTCTATAAGGATGAAGAAGAAGTTATGAGGCATACATAGATGCCTTGGTGAAGTTCTAATGTGTCACTTGATCATTTATAATAACAAACATTCATCTTATAGATTAAGAGAAACTAGACCATCGCTACACATTATGTAGATATGAATGAACCAACAATTTATTGCATTTATTATAGGTACTCATAAAGTCAAGTGAGGTTAATGATTTCATAGAGATGTCGTCTATAGTGATAAGAATATACCTTGAAGATTTAGAATCTTGAAGTATTTTAGAGCTCAATTTATAAAAATTAAAAGTTGATTTTCTAAACTATGATGGGCTAAAGACCATCAATTTTAAATACATTTAAGTCTTACATCACTAGTCAATATATCTAATGACAAGCTTTCATGATCTAGATCTTGATCTAATGATGCATGTGAAGTCAAAGTCTCAAAGGTTCCTGAGATTAAATGTGCTTGTGACAAGTGTTTCTATCTTATTAATCTAATAAAAGATAAATAGTTTGTAAGTGTTCACACTAATAGAGATTGATGATGCAGTTTGAGTCAAAGAGTCGAATGTGAAAAAGGCATGCAGAGCTACCAAGTGACACAATTGTAGGAGCTTTGATCTAAGATCAATGGTGAGTTTTTCTTGATAAATACCAAGATAATCAAAGGAGATTCAACAATGTGTATTTGTTGACAAATACTAGGGATCATGAGATGAGTTTAAGGTGCTCAATGTTTAGTGTTTGAATAGTGACTGTAGGAATTCAAATATTCAAAATAACAAAAGGAAAACATGTAATTATTTTTTGAGTTAGATCTTTTGATCTAGGACAAATTTATTGATCTAGTAAGAAAACAAAGTTCTAAAAGAATCCTAGGTGCATCCAAAGAATATAATTAAAATTTCTTAATGTGTGTACAATTGAAGTTATAGAGCTTCAATTTTGACTATTTATTCACTCATGGCATTACTATGTATAGAATATTGTTTGAGTAAATTGTGCTTTAGCAGAAGAGTGTTTTAGTTAGAGTAATCACCTAAAGATGTATTATTGGTCATATAGAATGGATCCATGTATTTGATAGGCATTTATGTTCTTCTTCTTTCTTGATGAAGTGTTAAATGGGTGAATAGGTTTCCATGAGACCTATAAGGTATTCTATGGCCTAATTGAAAGGCATAGTTGCTTAAGTGTGATCCATAGCTACTATGGCCAACCTATGATAATGTATTTGATCTATGTATTAGCATAATTTAAGTCTTAAGGGTTAAGGCAAGTATTATATCTAACTTAAAAGTTGATATTCATGAAGAATCTATAAATGGTGGAGACCAATACAATGGTTTTTAGACTGGTATGAGAAATAATTGAGAGATTATATTATAGAGATGAAGGAAAAAAGCTTTGAAATATAATGGACAGGTCATTAAGGACCATTAGAGAGTGAATAAGAATATTTATGCAAATCTGATCAAGTTGGTGAAGGTGAATGATAAGTTCAATTGATCTAATGAACCTAGTAAGAGGCAGATTAAGCAAGTAAGCCCTAGAGGTTGTTTGCAAAAGATTGATGTTTGAAGAGTGAAATAAAGATGATTCCATCATCAGGTGTGTTTGACATCAAAATAGAGGTAGAGATCAAATCAGAGGTAGATGAGTTGATGATTGGTTTCTTTGGGGGTTGTAGCATCCTCGCTAGTTGGAGATAGCTAAATGTTAAGTGGATGTTTGACTAAATTAAAGGGTGGGTGCTCCATGATTAGTTGGTGTTGGTAAAAATGTCGGATCTTGTTTTATAGGAATTTAGTCCATCTTGTAGGGTTTAGTTGGTTTTATCCCCTAGGAGGGTTTCCCACATATATGTTGTGTTTATGAGATATATACTCTTATATATGTTTTGTATTTATGTGCCATCATGTTTATGTTGATTATTATATGTTGAATGCTTAAGGATTGGGAATTGAATTGCATTATCTAGCATCACTAATACACTCTCCCTCAAATTGATTGTACGTCTAATAATTTGTGTGATAGTAGGACCTTCTTTGTAAGTTTAACTACTTGAAGGTGAACCAATGTAAAATATGGCTACGTAATTAAAGAAAGAAAATCAAGAATTAAAGGCTCAAGTATAGGTTACTTATGCATGTCTAAAATCAAGTGAAGTAAAGTGCAATCAACTCAAGGCATGTTTTGAGAAGTATAGAGGTAAGATAAGAGAGTATGATAAAAAATAAGCTTAGAATAAGATCATGGCCTCAAAATTTAAGGCTATTAAAGATGAGTGCATTAAGCTCAATAATGAGCTAGAATCCTTGAAAGCAATCTCAGGATTAAAATATGATAAAGAGAAGATCATCATTTTTTAGTATAAATTTAGGGTATTGAAGACAAATTTGAGTTTAAAAGAGGAAGAATGTAGACATATCAAAACTTAGTTAGAAGAGATAAATGCCAAGTTGAGTTCAAATCAAGGTGAGAATGATGAGTTGAATTCCAATCTTGATTCTATAAATATTATTAGAGATCAAACATGTAGATTAAAGGATGACATGGCTAAAGAAGCTAAGAGGGATAAAGAGAATATACAAGTTATCATAATATAGTTAGAGGCTATAAGTTCAAGTATGAGAGAAAAAGAGGATGAGAGCATTCAATTGAAGACCAAGCTAGATTAATTGAAGGATGAGAATGAATAATTTATTGTCAAGGTAAACAAGACTGAGAAATAACAAGAGAGGTTAAATCAAGACAAGAAGGATGTAAGCACCAAGATCAACAAGAAAAGATCCATCAGGCATCCAAGTGCCATGAGGTATGAAATATCTTTTAATGGTCATTATTTTGCTTATCACAGGTTTGGTCATAAGGTAAGAAAATATATAAAGAAATGTAACTAGTTATCTATAGGTATGGATAATGTAGTATGTTATAATTTTCATGACATGGGACATATTGCTATATTCTACCATATAATGCATGGAAAAAGACTAACCCAGGTATGGAGACCTAAGATAGTTAAGTTTGAGCATAATGGACCTAAGAGATAAGATGGTATGTTTGTTGACATTCATAATATTCATAAAGTAAAAGGTATGAATGATATTATTTATTTATGTTGTCATAAAGTTGGTCATGTAATAAGGTGCATGGACATCCTAGTGTGCTCAAGAAAGGTCAATCCTTCATATGAAATCATAGGGAAGTAAAGACCAATAAAAATAATTATATTGAACTAAAAGATCATGGTGGAATGCCTGATAAAGTGAAAGAGGAATCAGATATGAAGAAGGTTAAGGAATGCCAAGAGAATGTGTCATCTATTCATATAGAAAAGGAGAATCAAAATTTAGTTCAAGTTAGGCTCAAATAAAAGACCAATGTGCTAGTTGAGGCTAGTTCTAAGGTGTGTATGGATATAAGTAAACATCTTTCTATTATTGAGAAAGTTTCATGTGAAGAACACCAATTGTCAATGCCTATTGATGTGGTTATTTATTCGATTGAAAAGGTATATCATGAATATTTTTTGTCTCCATATATTGCCAATCCAATCTTATAAAAAAAGGAGAATATTATAGTGGATGATCATGTTGCTTATCTTAAGCCTAAAAAGAAGAAGAAGAACTATAAATATCAGATGACCAAAGATGGTTTTTTTGCCGTGATATACATAAAGGAAAGTAAAGAGTTTATATAGTATACATTAGTTGATAAGTCTGAAGCAAAAAATGAAGTCAAGGAACCATTTAAATTCAATTTGGTGATGAGGCATGACCACAATTCAAATGAGACTATGGAGATATGGGAGTCTATTCAGTTTTTGGACTTTTAGTCTCACTATGTCAAAGGGGTGTCTATCTCTAAGCTTCAAGAAGATACTTGAAATCAAGTGGAATCATGGTGGATGATTGTTGAGCTTTGATTGTTGTTGTAAAACAAGATAGGTCTTTAGAATGAATATGTTGGTTTTTAAGGACTACAGGTAGACAATGGAAGTTTTCAAATAGTTGATCAAGGATGGTGTGTTATCTAGATATTCTATTGCATATAAAGGTATGCTGATCTTGTTTAAATATGCTCAAAGTGTGTTCAAATTTTTTGGTCCTAAACGTAATATCTTGTCAATTTATTTAATTGATTGATCAAATAATAAATACTGAAGACAAGGTTATTTGAGTAGGATGAGAATGTGTTGTCATATTGTTGATATCATGAAGAAGGTTTTTTAGTTCTATCTGTGATAAGTGGGTGTCTCTACCTATGATTCTTAGGAGACATATTTTTGTGTAGAAGAAAGTATATACGCTCTAGGTAATTATCAGAGTGCCAATTAATATAGATCTCAAAGGCAAAGGGTAAGTAAGAGATTGTGAAAGATAATCTTGTAGATGAAGGACTTTAAGAACGTTAAATTAGTCTTGATGTTGTTTCAAAAGGTTGATCAATCAAAATAAGGATAATTAATTATAGGATAAGAATATCATTTGAAGATGTGTTTGGCTAAGGGGGAGATAAATTAGTTAGCTTGAGTGGACTGAAGAAGATGTGCATGATGTGTGGGGGAGTATATGTGTAGATGCTTCAGTCATGATAGAAGTGTGAGCATGTATACTATAGCTATGAATATAAGAAGATTGATATGATGACTTGATCAAACCATGTCATGTATTTTGGCAAGGTATTGAATCTTCATGCATGATAAAAGAGAGTTTGTGAGTTCTATGATTAGTCTATTAGGTCCAAGAATTAGAGAAGTCCAAGTTCATATTGGTGCATATTGAATACGAATTAATTGATTCATATGCATAAAATTATAGACCATTTGTCCTTAATTTCAAAGGGGGAGAAAGATCATAATGAAGGAGTTTAATTAAAATAAGTAATAAGTCATTATTAGGGTGTTTTTCCATCAATTACAAACAAAGAGATTATTGAGCATAGTCATTGATGTTTGGTTTTCATTGATGTCAAAGAAAGCTTGTGCTACTAATGAATTAATGACAAAGTGATTAGATTAATTGTTTAGATAGATTTGGCACATTTTTGGGTATGTAAGGATAAAGAATAAATTATGATTCATTGATATATGTCTTGTCGAACTTTTAGTGTGTCACTTGATCATTTAGAATAAGAAACATGCATATTCTGGCTTAATAGAAATCAGACCATCCCAACATGTCATGTAGATAAAAAGGAACCAACAAGTTTTTGAATTCATTGTAATTACTTAGAAAGTCAACCAAATTCAAGGATTTCATTTAGATGTTGTCTATAGTTCCAATAAGGTACCCTGAATATTTGGACTCTTGAAGTGTTTTATAAATCAATTTATAAAACTTCAAAGTTGATCTTGTAGACTATGATGGGCCAGAGACCATCAAGTTTAACTATGTTGAAGTCTAAGGTCACTAGTCACTAGATCTAATGGTGAGCATTCATCATCCAGATCTTGATCCAATGGTGTGCATGAAGTCAAATTGTCAAAGGTTTTTGAGATTAAATGTGATTATGACAAGTGTCTCTATCTTGTTAATTTGACATAAGATCAATGGTTTGTAGGTATTCATAGTGATAGAAATTGATGATTTGGGTTGAGTTAAAGAGTCAAATAGAGATTCCAAGTGGAATAATCATAGGAGCTTTGATCTAAGATAAACAATAAAAATTACTTGATAAAGACCAAGATACTCAAAGGGGATCAAGGCTGTGTATTTTTACATAGTTTATAGTGATCATGAGATGCGGTTATGTTGCTCGATGTTTAGTGTATGAAAAGTGATCATTGGAATTAATATAGTCAAATTAATGATGGAAAACCTATGCTTACTATTTAATTAACAACTTTTGATCCAAGACAAATTTATTGATTTAGTAAAAAGAAAAGTTATAAAGTACTTCAAGGTGAATCTATGGAATCATATTAGAATGTCTAAATGTTTTTATAGTCTATGTTATGAAGCTTCAAAGTTGATTATTTTTCATTCATGGTGTTACTATATATAGAATACTATTTGAGTAAATTATACTTTAACACAATAGTTTTTTGGTGGGAGAAATCACTTAAAGATGTCTTATAGTTAATATAAAGTGGACCCATGTATTTGAAAGTGATCTTGTGTTCTTATTTTTGCTCGATGAAGTGCTAAATGGGTGAATAGGTCTCTATGAGACCTAGGGCTATTGAGGCCGAATTGAAAGGTGTAGATGCTTAAGTGTGACCTGTTGATGCTATGGATGACATATGATAATATATTTGAGCTACATGTTAACATAATATAAGTCTAAAGTGTTAAGTCAAGTATTATAGCTGAGCTAAAAGTTGATATTCATGAAGACTCTATAAATGGTGGAGACCAAGACAATGGTTTCTAGACTAGTATGAGAAAGAAATGAGAGAGTACAATATAGAAACAAAGGAGAGAACCCTTAAAATAGATGGTATAGGTTATTGAAGAACATCAAAGAGTGAATAATATTAGTTATGCATATCTAATCAAGTTGGTAAAGGTGAATGATAAGGTCAATTGATCTATTGAACCTAGTAAGAGGTAGATTGAATGAGTAAGCCCTAGAGGTTACTTGAGAGATATTGAGAGGTGAAGAGTGTAAGAAACAAGATTCCATCATTAGGTGTGTTTGAAATTAGATCAAAGGTGGAGATTAGATCAGAGGTAGATGAGTTGGTACTTGGTTGCCTAGGGGTTATAACCTCTTTTCTAGTTAGAGCTAGCTAAAGGTCAAGTGGGTGCTTGACTAAATTAAGGGTTCGGTATTTGACTAAACTAAGGGGTGGGTGTTCCTTTGTTAGTTGGTGCTAGTTTAAATGTTGGATATTATTTTATTGGACTATAGTCCATATTTTAGGGTTCATTGGTTTTTATCCCCGAAAAGGGTTTCCCACATATATGTTGTGTTCATGTGATTTATTTTCTTATGTATGCTTTGAATGTATGCAATTTCATGTTTATGTTGCTTATTGTATGCTAAATGTTTAATAATTGGGAACTAAATTAGATTATCTAGCATCACTGATTCACCCCCGTTAGAGATTGTACCTCTAAAAATTTTAATTGTAACTAAAATTCTAATGAAACTCCATCCATCCCTATAATGGATTGTGAGTAAGGGAAATAATAAAATAGGTGGAGCAAGTTTTAAACTCAAGTTACCTCTATGAATAAAATATTTTCTTAAGCATAGTTTATCAATTAAATAACAACTCTTATAGTCATTTTAAGGAAGATTATATTTAAATTGGTATCTTGGGCTAAGGAATTATTATCCTTCATCTTATAACATGAATTGAAATTTCTGGACTAATTTTATGGCATTAAAGTTGTAACTTTGAGATCCTCACACCAATACTAATCTAAAAAAAATTGAGCTCATTTTAATTGGTGTCAGATCCTATACTCTAATAGCTTGTTCAAGATATGTTTATTTAACTAATAAAAATTTAATTTATTTTGCAACAAAAATATCTATTTATAATAGAAAACTTGTTGCATAGTTATGACTAGAATGGGAAGTATTATTTTAAGTAATCCCAAAGTACCAAATGGCACTAGATCACCTTAGAATATGATGGGATATTAAACATTGCCTAAGAATAATATGATGATATTTTTGGATTTAGATTAAGTCATCCCTTCCCAAAGTCAGATTATGTTAAGGTGGATTTTGCTTGAATATAGTTTGACCTGTATTAGTGAGTCAAGAAGAGTCAATGCAATAAAAGTACACCATTGGAATTGAAAAATAAATACTCAGTCTCTTTTGGTGTTTTGCATGAGCAGTCCACCATAATATGCTTAGGACATTAAGTATTTAATGTGAGTAAGGGTGTGACATATGCTTGGAAGGATAGCTGAGGAGATAACAACTGAATTACTTGAGTAAATCAATTGGTGTTGGAATCTTCACTAGTAGGGGACTAGTTTGAGATTTTAGAGGTTATAAGGGATGAAAGGCTATTTATTACTATTGTCAATATATTCAATATGAAATAGTAGGATCTAATATGCATGCATATATTATAATTAATATTGAGCATGAATAATAAAAAAATATGCAGCCACCATCATGATTAGAAGATTAAAATCTAGAACCTATTATCTACATTGAAGTTCTTACACTACAAATGGTATTAATGATTTGCATGGGAATAAGTTCCAAGGCAACTTTGCCAATAATAAATTACTGAATATTAATGAAGTCTTTAATTTTAAACTACATAATTATATCTATTTTATGATAAACCTGTGATAATCAAGGGTGATTGTTAATTTGTCTCAAATGATTTAAGAGGTAAGATCTTGCAAAAGAGTAGTTAATCATTTATTTTATGAAATTGTGTTTTATTAATAATTATAACAAGTAGTTTCATGATTTTATTGGTTTAATGTGTCACTATTGGTGATTGGTTATAACTATGCAAATTTTATAAGTGTTGTGACTAGTGCTTTGGGAACACTATTTGGTCCAAATTTTGTGAACTAATAAGTAAAGATTGGGAAGTTTTTATTGGCTATAACAATGACATGGGTATCTAATTACAACTATTATGTACTATGAAAGTGAGTAATTACTACATTGTATGATATTATGGTATTAATAAATCTATGAATTTTAACTAAAATTCATGATTATGGGAAACTATAATTTCCATAGTAATAATATGACATTCACCTTGAGCCTTGGATGAACCCACACTTCACAAGGCCACACTAATAGAAAAAGAAACATTATTGAACCATTGGCATATATGGGTAGGACAATTGGGGGACTAGTGATAAAATATTATTGTTGAAAATAAAAGGATGATTGCTTAGTGTCTAATAATATCTTATTTAAATGAGTCCTCATGTGATACTTGAGGTATGACATCCTTAGGATGACCAAAGGTGTGAATCAATCATATAAGGCCAAGTGGAGGTGAATGTGACTTATTTTTTTGGGAAATTTAAGAAGTGTTGGGCATATCTTACTATAAATGGATATCGTGAGCCATGTAATCCATGAGGCATAAACATTGTTGGCAACTTTTCAAATCTCATGGGTATATAATAATGGGATTTGTTAGAATACACCTTTCCTTGAAAGAAGGTGATGATAAACTTGACATACCTAGAGTTGAGAATTCTTTAATATATTATGGGTTCCATTAACCATCTTGTAAATCAAATAAATGTTGGGGCTTAGTACTCTTATCAACATTAATGACTACTATGGGAATAATTTTAATGATATTTGGTTATAATGAATTGAAACTTTGGTCTAGAATGAACTCAAATATAAGAATTATTGAGCTAATATAGCGCACTTGTGATGAGAAGCCTTTAGTTGAGTAATACATATAAACATGTATAAATTACCCATGTTTGGGTAAGCCTATTCAAAGGATGATTCACCTTTTGAAGGAATGAAATTAGGTCATAGTGAGAAAATTAATTTGATGTTGCATGGATATGGTTATCTATGCTTATTGGCTATGTATGAAAGTTTAGTTGACTAATTTCAACCATAATGTCATATAGAATTGGAAGAGTTTATTTTGAATCACTATTTGGTATTAATGACATATGAACATTAGGTAGACCATTGACATTATTACACCCTCATGTATGAATAATAAATGTAATTATGTTGTGATGTGAGAATACCCTTGGCATAAATTAATAATATGTTTGAATTAGAACATGTGTTCCCTATCCTATTTGGTTCCTTCATGGATGTAAATTGTTATATGTTGTGTAAACCAATTTGTGAAATGTTAAACTAAACGACCATGTGAACCTTTATAATTGATCCATGGTTTCAAAATTATTGTATGATAATTTCATATATATGTTGTGGAATAAGGATGATATTTTCATTTTAAACCCATGGAACATGTTAAGATTAACAAATCACTCGTGTAACATAACTTCCACTTTTGAAATAAATTCTACAAATTGAAAAAACTACCATGATATGGTGTTGTATTGTGTGGTGTAACCCTAAAAAGTTGTTTTAGTAATGAGCATTGATGAAGTGTGAGGTTGAGGGTGGAATAGAAATATAATAATTATTGATTTATATTGGGTATGAGATAGGAAGTGGATCCTCTTGTAGGATAAAAACCCACTTGTCCCCTTTGCACGAAATAGTTACTTGATTTGTTTAGGTGTGTGCATCATGAATGCCATAATTTGGTCTTGGGATCTTTGTCCATAATCGATTCCTTGTGAATTAAGTTTTCCTATAACTATATCTTTAAGTTTTTAATAAAAACAACCCATGTGTAATTTCCTTGGAACCTTGTGAAATGTTAATGGGTCGTTTCTATTCAAAAAAGGGGAAGGTTACACTTGTTAAAATGTAGAAATGCATTGTCTTTTAAATATAATCATGCTATGAATGAGCTAATGTTTGTTTTACCAAGGGTAATATTATAATTATTTTAAATAATGATGATAATGTATGATTATTCTCATAAGGATCAATATAAAGTCATGATATGCAATTTTTGAATTTTAAAATGAAGCCAAGAGGTAAGTGTAGAAAGAAGGTAGGATTGGGATCAATGGAACCATCATGCGACCTCATATAATTTATTGAAAACTTGATTAAAATATTAAGGGTTGCAAGTGAATCCCTAGGAAGGCCTCTCCAATGTTCATTGTGGTTGGTGTGGGATGCTTCACTGACCCATGAATGATGTAATTCTAGAAACCATAGTAGTTTGGGTTAAATGATTAATGTTTTAGCATGACACACAATCAAAAGGGACTTAAATATCACATAACAAGATAGTTACTATTATAATCCAAATTATTTGGTGAATGTTATAAGTATATGTGTAAAACATGACTAAATCAACTATTGTTATAGAATTACTTATTAGTGATTAAAACTAAAGTAGTTAATATAGTTTATGTTCTATAAGAACTTACATGAAAATTCTATTTTGATCATTTGCATATCCATATTTTGATAGAAATTCGAGCATGAATTTTTATAATTTCAAGAAACATGTTTCTAATTTTTGAACTCTTTTAGTGATTTAAACCTATATGGGTGATTAAAGATACTAATTTTGGAATTAAAAAATACATCATATTCCAATTTATCTTCTATGGAACCAAGATGATACATATTTAAGGTAAGGAGTATTTCATATCTCCACCCAATTGGAAAAGTATTAAGGCAGTCTTGAATGACCTGGATGGTAATCTAAGGTAGTGGGTGAATAAACACTAGTTACATGCACACTATTTGTAATGATATCTATCACAATGTGTTGATGTAAATATATATAGACACAAAACACACACACACACACACACACACACACACACACACACACACACACACACACACACACACACACACAAGCAAGTATTAGTTTTGGATAAAGTTTGAATACTAAATTGATTTTTATGAAAATTAATCATATATTAAAATATTAAAGAGAAGATAAAATATACATATAGGTAAGTAATAGGAGGTAAATTTGGTCAATGTTAGCTAAGTGGAAATCGATATAAAAATGGTCTTCTCCACTTTACCTTGGTTTCTAAATTAAATGCATGCCATTAATTTTAATGTCAAATTTAATTTAAAATTTATGATTTGAGTCTTGGACATTAATTTATATGTTTTTTTAATAATTGAACAAAACACAAATTGCATGGCCATGCTTGCCTGGGAGCTCATTTTACTTCTTTTATTGAAACTCAACCATTTTTACTAGCTAGGAGGTTAGGAGTGGTTGGTGTAATTTGATACATATGGAATTATATGCATGGAAACCTAAGGGAGGATACATAAGAATTTGAGATAATGTAAAAAATAAAGAGGAGGCAATGAAGATGAAGAATAGAGGCTTGACATGGTGAAAGAGAAAGGAGAGGAAAGATTCGAGTTAGGTGGTCTAGTTGGATGCTGGAGTTTTTTATGTAGGAGTAAAGGAAGGAGTATGTACACTTGGAAGGAAAATAAAGGCTATGGTTTCATACAAAATCCTAATTTTCAATAAATTCACCATGACACATTTGAGAGTTTAGCATGGTAATTAAACCTACATTATGGTAATAGATTTTTTTTTGTAATTTTATCATTTTAAGCATACATGTAAATTATTAAAAAAGAAATAAAATTTCATGAATAATTCATTATAATTCCTAATGAACCTATAATCCCTTTATTGATTTGAAAAAAATGGGGTTTTAGCTATGGTTACTTAGGATTTAGATAATTTTCAAAAATTTTCACATATAAGTTGTATAAAGAAAAGATGGTTTTTATTTTATTTAAAATTTGGGTTATTAACCTAGTTTTAACCCCTAGTAAATGGCCTATAAAATATTTATATTTGTTATTTTATGCTTGATGTGGAATAACATGCAACCCATATGAATTTACTTGTTGAGTTTCTATTTATAATAAAAGTTTGTGTTGTTTAAGAGTTTGGCCTGTGTTGAAATGCATAAAACTAGAAGTTTTCTTTATAGTGAGAACAATATGAACTGGGTATTAAATTGATTTGAAAATATGAGTTGACAAGATTTATTGTGATTCAAAATTTGAGTTCTATTACTTGCATAGTTGATTATCAAAATTTACAATAGGGTATTAGAATAAATTATGTAAAAATCATAATATTAAGTGACACAAAAATAAATAATATTTCTCATTTTCCTCTAATCTTGTTGGAAAAAGAAATAAAATACAAGTTGTATTTTTTATTAATCCCTAGATGAGTGAAGTCTATAAAGTGTATTGGTGTCTTAGTATATGGACATGGAGTTTTGGTTTAGTGGTTGACCTATTGATGAAAAAAAAACTCTTTCCTCTAAATATAATTATTTATTTATGAGATTTATGAATTACTATTTGTCTATTGGAAAATAAATATTTTTGCCACTTTTAGTTTTCAAAAATTTATTGAAGTTTGATATTCCTATTGGGTCTGATTTTAGGGGAATCTGTGGCTCAATTAGTTTTGATTTTTGTGAAAAGTTAATAATCTATAAAAGGATATCATCCATAATGTTTATTTTAGATAGATAAATCAACTTTAATAATTATTAAAACTATTCAAGTTCTACTTTATGGGTATAACTATGAGCCTATTGTATAATATACATAATTTGGATGAACTTTTTAAGGTGATAATCAAGTATATTTATTTATGTATATATATGCCTAAATTGATAACCCTTATGTGAATAAACCTAAAGTGATTCCAAGCATGGAAAATAAAATTTGGGTTTATGCAACATATGGTTTTGAATAAGTGGTTATAGGAGGCTGAGGGAATAAAGTTATTATCGATTATTAATCCTCCAATCTTTTTACTCGTAAGGAATTGAAGTTACCCTACCAATATCATTGATTCTATAGACAACCAATTACATTATTATTTACGATTAATTTCTCTTGATTATTTTAAATTTATTACTATTATAATAATTTGGTAAGATTGAATAATGAGTATTTTTGTAATTCTTCTTTAGATAAATTATTAAATTGATCTTATAAATTTGTCATGAGAAGTAATAACGAGCTGAGAATTAAAAAGGGTACCTTATTTAATTATAGCCATATAGCGTTAAATGCCAATTAATAGTGAATGTATATAAGTGGGTAATAATAATTTAATTTGACTTCTAAAAAATTAATTTGTTATGATTAATAAAATATGGAAGTTACAAGTTACATTTTTCCTCCTTATTGTAAATCAATGTTTTTGGTTTAAGGTATCTTGGTCTCATCCATGGATTATGTGTTGGAGTAAAATAATCTTAGGAAGTATTCCATGATTTCATTATTAATTGAGCTCTCTTAAATAAATAACATGTGAATTTTATGGGTTGTGATACACTTTTATTAACCTACGTGTTTATTAGGTAATCCCCTTATTTTCCAACCTATATTTTATCTCTTCACAAAATGATCACTGTTGATTTAAAAAATGTTAAATAATCATAATTTTATAAAATTGTTATAGCCTAAAATTTCAAACTAGATAGGTAAAGTAGAACTTAATTTTAGGATACATGAAACTATCTCCCTTCATAGTGAAGCTACTATAATAGATATATCTTTAGGTTTGAAAGGGCTACCTCCCTTCATTTACCTTTTAAGACCACACTACGCTAGGATAATCACTATTGGGGGTAAAAAGGGAAGGAAAAATAAAACAAACCTATCATAATTAGGTGATTAAACCAATATAACTCCACATCACACACTTGTATCTTCACTTAAGAAAGAAGACCACTCAAACTGACTTTAACTCTATGTCCTTCTAGCATAAGTGTTTATCATAGAGGTAGATTGATATGCCTATATAAAGGTGGGTGAAAACAAGGTTTGATACAAGACACTACTATTACCTCTCAAAATTTAAGACACACATAGCAAAAAATACACTTTATGAAACCTATTAGATGAGATATCACTCACACAAACATGCAAGAGCAGAAATGGAAGCAAGGAGAGCATATTAATCACTTGTCAACCACACAAATAAATTAACACACTTAATAAATATATTTAAGAGATTGAATAATGTTCACAAAAATTTATTCAATGGTAAATGAGGTTTCAAAACCATAAGGGATTCACCATACTGATTGTAGATCCATTACAAAGCCAAAAAGGCTTGAATATATAGAGCATATGAGAAGAGAGAGAAGAATTGAAGCTCAAGGGTCAAAACAACACATGTAAAAATATGATAAATAGATAAAATGACATGGAATGAAATGGAAAATAAGTTAGGAATATATCATGAACATGTGTCAATCTAAAATAGATCACCTTCCTCAAGTTGTCATAGAACTCTTCATTGTCTTACTTTGAAACTGCTTCCATGATGGTGAGGGTTTCACTTGATTGTCTATAACTAAAATATGAAACCTTAACATTAAAAGGTGGATAAGAGGTTAGTTTAGGTAATCTAAACCTCTCCAACTAATGGACTCATCCTTGTCACTTGTCATTCACTACCTGTAGTCATTCGTCACTAGCACTCTATGTTTGTCCTCACACTTGTCACCTAAGTGGATTGAAATTAATTATGGATATGCATTGTATAATATTTAGGACACATATTTAGATCCTATTTTACTTCCAATACAATATGTATATGTCAAAAAATTTAAATTAAATCTTTTCACTCTCATACTTGGATAGACATTTTGCCTTCTCATTGTTTGTTTAGACTTCCTATGATGAATGGTATAATAGAGAGATATTTACTCATAAACAAGGTTATAATGAGTCTTAAGAGTTAATTAAAGTCTCTAAAGGCCTCCCATAATTATTCTCACTTATCCATTCTCTTTTTTACCTACTACACACTTTAAACCCTATAAAATACAAAGAATTAAACCTATCCATATAAGTTATGGTATGAAAAAATTCAATGTCAACAATCCTAGTAAAGTGATAAATATATAAAAAAAACTTTATAGGCATTTTTACCACCTTTGAGTTCATGACTCTCCATATCTTCTCCATCATGTCCAAACTAGGGTTTTGAGAAAGTTTTTGGTCATTCTAACTCTTAGTGATGATTCATAAAGACCATAAATCTAATTCTCAAAAAAATTATAATAAAAATAATTTAGGTACCACCTTAAACTAAACCCAACTCCTTGAGGTCTCATACAGATCATTCATATAGGTGTGAGCATAAGAAAATGGTCTCTCAAGCTCTTGACTACATTCTGAGTAGGTTTGATAGGAAACTAGGCTAGATTAACTGCCTACATGATGTTCTTTGATAACCAATGTTTCTAAATAGTCTTCCACTCTCCCATGAAGTCCCTAATGTGGTTTTTAAGGTCCATGTAGAATTTCAAATCAAGTTAGGCACCTCTAGGGGTTATGTTTAGTTCTAGGCCTAATAGGCCTAACTATGTCTTTTTTGCATATAGCCATATGTGATTTTTTATCATGAATGTAGGGTAATTTTAAATCTTTTTCACCTTATAAATAATTTTTCACATCCTCAATTAATTCTTGGCTCTTCACTTCATATTTTTATCTCTAACATGTTAGGTCTAAAGGTTATATCCAATGTTCATTACACTAAAGTGAGAATTTGGATGGATATATTGAGTTATTTTGATGTTATATATAAATATTGAAAACTTTATCAGAAATCTAGACCCCACAAACATAAAATTTCTCTAAATTGGTTCACTAGGTTTGATGATTGTAGGTAGGGTTTAGTTGATTATATATTAGGGTTTAAAACTAAGTACTTGTTATTTTAATCTATATATAAATGTGAAATATAATTTTATATATCATTTTGATATTTATTTATCATATTATTTCAAACTTACACCAATGCATACAAAACTAACTTGCATTTTTTATATGCCTAGATTGGTTTGCAGACTACTTTCAACTATAGGTGTGCATTCAAAATTCACAAGGTTCTTGTAGGTGTTGATTATTATATGAGGACCATACGTAATGATGAGTTTATCCATTTAATATTTATAATTAAATATTATAACTTTATCTTACCAACCAAGATTTCCCTTTCACTACCCTCACTAGTCTATTAACTGTGTCACCTATAAGTACTCATTTAGAGAATCAAGAATCTTGTAGGTGGAAATTTTCTTGTTTGAACACTATGATCCACTCCCTTAGTTACATATTTAATTTATTATGTCCATTTAACCCTTTAATTTACCTTTTTATTACCATGAGACCATACAACCATTCTCACCATCAACACACCTAGGTTTGCAAGTTATATATTCATGTGGATTTTTGACATTATGTTTACTAAGTGCCTACTGTGGAAACTTGATGGAATTTGAAACTCATTTACATTATCATCTATTTAAAAAATCCACCTCTTATCATTTTTACACATTACTAATATATACAAAATACAAGAATGGAGACATCTGATTTACTTATACCTCATTGATTCCCATCACAAGATAACACTATATGGGGAAAAATCCCTTTTTGGAGATAGTAAGGTAATGCATCCTATTTTAACCCTATGAACATAGATTTTGATATGGCTATGTGTATTGGCCTCACCATTCATAAAATGACTTAATTTATGTTCTCAGGCCTAGTTAAAGTCTTCAATTGAATCAAAACACCTCTAGAGTCTTTTCAGCACTCTACCTCATACCTCTTACATAGTCCATAGGTTGCTATTATATTAAAGTTTGACTGTGTATATAAACCATCTTTAACTCCATGTAGTTTCAAATATTTGAGACCTCCATTGGACTATTGAATCTACCTATAAAATCACCATGCTTAAAGAACAGGCAATATAAGTGCATTACCTTTGATTTAAATCCATAACGAGAGGACAAAATATTGCACCTAAAAATAACTATCTATAGACCATTGATAATTAAGCATATATATCACAATAAAGTGATATTTAATATATACCTACATTCACACATGCCAAAATATATGAAAATAACATGAAAAGGAAGATAAATATTTGAAAATATAGATATAGCACTTTGAAGCATTATACAACAACAAACAAATAACAAAATTCGAGGCCATGAGGATGTGCAAAAATTTTAAAGTCATCAATAATCTTAGTGATTATTTATAGATAATATTTTACCAAACCAAACACTATTTCTATGGAAAGGAAGGACATAAAGGATAAAAAATTCTCCTAAATATATTCAGTCCAATTCCTTCCCTCTTGTATTGAGAGTAAATCAATTGACCAATTTGACCTTGTCTAGGAGGATGATGAGGGATATGGACTACTTTTTGCCAAATTTTAAATTATCTAATCTTCTCAAGACTAAAAATTACTTGTGGGTCCTATAGAGATCCTCCTAAAGCTTCGCACAAACTAAGTAGTTGTCCTTATCTATAAAACTATCTTTAACTACTTGTTTTGTAGTTATCTTTTTGAAAACACATTGAACCTACATTACTTCAATTTAAAACTAACTCCTACCACTCAAATAACACATTGGACATTATATTCCACTTTTACATTTTTATTTTCATGAAAATTACATACAACTTTCCCTAGAATGACCAAAAGTTGACCTAAATGAAAATTTGGATAACAACATATATGATAAAAGTGAAACATATTAAGTGACCCTAAACATGACCATGTGACCATTTTATTAATTATAAATACCCTATAGGAAGTTTTAATATATAGGGTGTTTAATAAATCTGACTAATGGTCCAATTTGGTCAACATTTTAGCAATTTCCTAAGGGTAACAAGCTTATTATACTAAGGACTGGTTGCCTTATCTTATCCTTGGGAGATGGAGTCATCTATACACTATTATTGACACTGATAATCCTTTGAAATGTCACCAAAAACACCATATAAAAAAATAAACAATCAACAAGACATGAATTATAAATCACACTTGTGTTATTATGGACACTTAGGGAAAACACAAAAAACATAAGCAAAAACACACCTATCCTAGTATGTACAATAACTAAAGGCACTTCAGGTGAAGAAAAAATCTCCATTTCTTTAACTAGGGTCAAATAAATACCTCTTGCATCATTTTTCCCTAAGAAAATAGATCCTCAAATGATATATACTTATCAATGAACACTTGCTTATGGAGTTAGTCAAGTCACTTTCCATGATTAAGTCTTCTAATGACCATAAGTTTATCATTTGGAGTATTCAAGAACACTCCATCTAGTTCACTAAGTAACTTATTTGTATTTTTAATTGAATTGACTTCTATCATGTTAAATTGACAACCCCCAAATTGAATCTTTGAGACCACCACAACATTTTGAACTTTAGGTACATTTGAAATAAGATATGTTTGCTATTATAAGCCATCAAGACCATCTTCTTAATCTACCACAATTATTTATTTCTTAGTTAAGACTTTAAGTTATTCTTTATTTTCATCAAACACATCTTGGTCTATAAAGGTTATTTCTTTCTTGATAGAGATCTCAAGTTCTATTTTTTGCTCATTTAGTACATGTTTGGCTTCATCATGAGATTTTCACTCACTTTGAAAGACTAAATGTCTACTATTCTACTCAAATTTCTAAAAAATGGAATTTAATCACTATCAAATTATATCCATTTCTTCTTAAGGTTAAAGTTCAAGAATGTTTTCTTCCTTTTAAAGCATAATGGGCTACTCACTAGAATTGTCATATTTTTTCATAGCAGGGATACTCACCCCATCAATCATGTGTATAAGATAGTTTCCTAATGTAACTTATTATAGGATGTTATCATGATCTAACTCATTCATTACATCAAAATATATATGAATAATATAAGTACCAAGGACAATTTATTCAAAACCACTTTGCTCAGCTACCCACTCATCAAGATACAAATCAGATATGCCATCAAGGAGAGTTAGAGGCTCTTGATCACTAGGGTGATCATATTATTCATTCACATTATAATTCATGTTAAAATTTTAAGGAACATAAGGTTCAACATGAAAACTATAAATAGGCTCTAACTTGATTGTCACTTTTACACCATATCTAGTCCAAAAACCCATGTAGGACTAGTTTCAATTTAGATAACCTTCAATTTTAGTAGTTGTTATCACATAGATTTTGCACCCATCCTTGATGTTGTAGCTTAAATTTTGAAAATATAATGATAAAATGGGATCACATCCATGATTTATAACCATGGATAATTGATTAAAACCTCTAGATAAGGCTAACTTCCTTTTAGTAAATTTAGTGCAACTAATAAAATACCAATTTTATAGAAATTTTACTCCTTTAATGTTTTTACTCCTAGACAAGGGTTTGACTGGGGAGAAAAGTTTTGAGAATGAAATTTGTAAAAATAAAAATGGTGATTGCACCAAATATTTTTATAATGGTTTCTAATTATTTCTTGAATGAACATAACATAATAGAAAATATATTGAAATTTATAGGAGCATAAAGTCATGAAAATTAGAAACTAGAGGCAATAACTAGTAATTTCATAGAAGGGACAATATTATTTTATTTTAATCAAATAATATTAAAAAAGGGTACAAAATACCACATATTAAATTTCATGATTGAAATAAGAATTAAAACATCCACAAATATGCAAATAATCTTGTATACAAAGAAATTTCTTATCTAAGAAAGGTAAATCTTCAATTTATTCTCATTCTCTAGGTTACATCATGTAGAAAAGTTACTCAAAATGCAAAATAATAAATTTAGTAGAAAAAATATAAGATGGGATATGCCAAATTGACCATATTTACACAAAATTTCTCATAAATGAGATGTAGTTAATAATCTAATACAATGCCTAGTACAAGAGCATACAAATCTAGAAAATCCATGAAAATAGATGTGATCTATAGTAGTAATGACATCCATAGCATGGTAAACAAGTTAGATAATGAACATGAAAAAGTTAGGCATGATATTTAGCTACTGGAGGCATGGATAGAAATTGAAAATATTCATGAAACACATTCCTTCTTCTCTAGTTCAGATGTAATTTCATCTTCATTCAATGGAGCGTGCCGCAATGAAACTCATTTCTAGAACAAAAAATAACTTTAAGATAACTTAGGTTACTTTTTTTTAAAAACCCTAATTTGTAATTTTCAAGTTAAACTTTTACAAATTTCAATTTATACCACATTATCAAAACTAGAATTGCATTTTTCAATATGTGCTCTTACAACTTAAGTAATTAAAACTTGTCAAAATGAAAAGTGTAATTTACAAGTCTACTTTTTACAATTTCCAACCTATCAAAATATAAAATGTATAATAAACATGGATCTTTCTCAATTAGAGTTTTTAGAAAGATATTTTCAATTTACAAGATTTGCTTTTACAACTTTACAATTTTTTTGAGATAATGAAAATACATTTTATGGAAATAATTAATCTATTTCCAACACTTATTATGACTCTTTATCCTTCTCAACCTATAATTTATGAGCATGTGCATCAAAATCCTTGAAGATCTTCTAGATTATATCTTCATCTAGGCTAAAATAGTATAGGTTGGTTATTGTTGACATATTGACCTCACATGCTAAATGTCAACTACCTATATCAAAAAAAATTGTTTACCATCATCCTAGCTTACTTTTGATGACTCCTAGCATGGTCAGGTCATCCTTGTTCTGATGAGAGTCTTGGGATTCTATCATTTAACATTATGATGTGTCATATTTAATTCTTGTTCCATGGTGGAATTATAATTTTGAAGTCCTTGTGATGATGAAATAGGCATCAAAATGTCTTGAAATGACAAATATCATTGCCAAGAGGTCATGAGATCTAATGAAAACTTAGCCTTGTTTAAGGAATATAGTGATCTATGTTAGTGAGAAGTGTTTTTAACATTGGTTTAAGGCTATAATATGAGTATCATGATTAATTTAAGTCATTTCACATTACATACTCACCTAAAGTCCATTTGGCCCCTTCATGACCCCTCAAACCACTTCTTGAGCTTATATCACCTTTTGAAAACCTTAGAAAAGGGAATTATTTCATTACTTATATTAAATAGAGCCTTAAAGGCATCTTATCCATTCCAAATTCCTTTAATAAACATTAAATGCCACATAAATTCCCCCTATGGGCCACCAACACCCTTTCACTAAGCCAAGTAGGCCCCATGCAGTATTTTATGGACTCTACAACTCCCATTGCATTTTATATTTTTAGAAAATAATTATTAATGTGTGGTTTCCATCATTTTACACTCATATGGCATTAAAATAGTTTGAAACTTGAGAAAATAGTTAAAATCAAGGATTTTAGTGGTGATTCTACCTATTGTATGGTATGTCTAGAGTGTACCATATAATAGCAAATTTGGTGATGAATTTGATCTCATATTTGATGTATCAGCAAATTTTCAAGTCAAATGGACTCCATTCAAGATTAAAACCATTCTTCTCTTCATCATCCCTTCTTTGCAATCTTGGATATCCCCTTAGGTTCTTGCTTGTACCTATAGGGGAGAGAGAGTGGATGTCCCAGATCTTTGACATGGAAAGTAGAATCAACTAGATTATAATCATGGGAATTGGTTTGAAGATTGGTGTCCTCAACTTTATGAAAATTCCTTAATAAGTTTAGTTATTTGTATGCACTTCACATCTACACATTCTAACTTTAAGTCAATGATTTTCAAGGATTTTTTGATCTATTTGCTCAATATAATCACTAGTGTTATTTTTTAAGGTCTTGAAGGATAATTTAATGGTAATTTCAACACTTATCTCACACATGTGATCACCCATATATTTAAAATTTTCATGATTAGTCATGTGTCCAACCTATAGATAAGTTGGTACCATAAGCAAAGGACTGGTATCTCCATCAGGGGATATGAGATGAGATTCAATCTTGTCATAGGTGTCTTAATTTTTTAAATAAATTATTTAACTACCTATATCCACTACCACCTTAGATGGTCTCAAGGAAGAATATTATGCATATGTGGTCTTCACTATGTAAGATACAATCATCATGTTAAAGGCACGTGTAGGTTTGATATGTGGCTCAGAAGCATTGAAAGAAGATTTTAGATGGTAATGAAAGTACCTTGTGTCATCATCCTCAATATATCCACCTTAATTTCAACCTTAAAAGGTCTTATAGATCACACCTTCTTCTTCATAACCCATAGTCCCTTTTTTGTATAATTTAAGGTCTCTTTGGTAATATTAAGATTTTTTGGAGTTTTTAAGGTTTCATGTTTAGTCTTTGTATGATTTGTTGATCCCTCTAAATCTTAATTTTGGATTAAAATTAGGTATAAGGTTATTTTTATGCATGAGGTTGGTCCTAGGAGTCTTGTCATTCATTTCATACCATAATCCATACCACTGCCACTTCACCATATCTCCACTATCATTTTAACTATCATTCCCCTATTTTCATGCTCTCAACATCCCCATATCACTACATATCCTCTCACTCCACCCAACCATCCTCCCTTTTAGGATTGAATCTTGATATTTAACCATGCAAATAAAATTCCCTTCTCTTTTGGAACCAGGGTATTTTTTGTAGTGAATGTTGATTAATTCATGAATATTCCATTTTTTTGGGTGTTTTTTAGGGTTGGTAGATGGAATCATATCACCAAAATTTTAGGGATATATTTTTTTAGGGGGTTGGATCACCATCCCTTCATAATAATATATAATATTACACTTCAATTTTCAACATATATAGTAAAAGCACACCCTTGATATAAAATAAGCTAACAAGTAAAACAAAAATTGGAGGATCACAATACCAAAGTATAATGAAAAATAGAGGAACCAAATGATATTTCTAAGTGGAGGAATAGAATGAAAATGTTGAATTATAGTGCCAAACAAAGGAAATAAATGATAGTGCCCAATGATAGTGATAAATGATAGTGCCAAATGATAGTATCAAATGATAGTGCCAAATGATAATATCAAATGATAGTGCCAAATGATAGTGATAAAAAATAGAAAAAAATATTAAAAACTAATTATTATTATATATTTGGATTCCTCTTGAATAAATATGAATTTTAGAAAAAGAATCATCACACTCCAAGTTCATATGCAAAATTTATGACCTCTATAAGTTGTCATTTAGTCATGCCATACGACCATGTCTTTCAATATTTTTGCAGAATTGTGTCATTAAGTAATGTCATATGACCATGTAATTCATTTGTTTCATACCACACAACCAAATGTTAACTTTTGGAGGCCATAACTTTTACATTAAAACTCATATTATGATGATTTTTTTAAAATTACATAGATCTTTGAGAAGAATCCAAATATGCAATAATATCTAGGTTTTAAGAAGTTTTTGATTTCTTCTTTGTTATATTTAAGAATTAAATCCATTCAATCTATACATTTGATCTAATCTATAGATTTTCCATTGCATATAGAGGATTCACCATAGCTATGATTCAAATTTTTCTAGATTCAGCAAAAATTTACAATAGGTTTCCTAGTAGGACCTCTTAAAATGAAGCCTACTTACAACCACTAAATAGATGAGTGTTGAGCCCATTTGGGCATAAACCTAATTAAGAGGTAAACAAACACATACAACCAATGCTCTAAAGCCACTCTATCAAAGTTTTTATAGGACATGATGAAGGGAATTTAAGGGTAGATATAGTGGATAAAATATGTAATTTTTGATGAACTCAAACAAGGGCTCAATACATGAACTTCATAGATGGTCTTAAGGGCACTATCTTAGGAGCCATAGGTGGATTGTATTAGTCTATATAGTTAGAAGAGTTAGGAATATCTTAATAGTTAAAATGATTGGAGAGGGATCAAGGGCTTCTCATAAGTAAAATATAGATGATTAAATATATTAAAGGCATGGTAAGGTTATTATATGGACTCATTTTGTCTCATACCCTATTGAAAATCACAATACACATTTATAGCCAGTGTTTATCTATTATGACAGGGCACTCACGAAGAACAATTAAAGAGAAACATTCAAAAAGAAGTATATTGTAAAGGGAAGAGCTTATGATTAGTCACAAAAAAGGGACCTAATGATACATGATCACCATAATGATTTCAAATAATCATCTAACTCTAGTGGTACATTTGGACTATCATAGTATGTATATAGGGTATATCTCTCTTTGATGACTTTTTTTGAAGGTAAAATATATAATTATAGCCAACATGTCGATGGAATTGAATTATATAAAATTGCATAACTAATACTTAAAGGTGATAACATCACCAATTCACCTCACATTTTCACTCCAAGTAGTACCCCATATTTGATACATGAAGGAAGTTTTAGTAGAGGTCATGTTTGGTGAGATTGTGAAGTCTATAATTAAAATCCATGATATGAGTGATGATCAAGGGAGTATAAAATATATGAGAGATTATTAATACTCATTAAAAAAGCCTTGTATAAAACATAGAGTCAACATATAATGGAAAAATATGAAATGTTACATCAGATAGGAGCTTAGAGAGCATTGTGTGTGCTTAAAATAGAAGGTTGGGTGTGACAAGATCCATCATGATGAGTAGTAAATAATAATAATCCCCCATAGAAATTTTCCAAGTGTAAACCACCTTCAATCCATTAGTAGGTGGTTTGAAAATCAGCCTCAAAATCACCTACAGTCATGTCTTTCCTTATAGACTATGTTATAACAAATGAGTCAAATGATGTAGATGATTTAAAGAGGGAAGTTATGAAATAGGGTCATCCATGGTAATATAGTAAATTGAATAATCCAAGGTTTAACTCAACCATTCCAAACCTCATCTTAGAGAACCTAAATTATCCCCATCATCTACCTACAAATAATTTATGGGAGCAACAAAGCTTAATTTTAAAATTTAGAAGTCATTGTTGAGATAGCGGGAAGAAGGATTGAGTTTAAAATAGACTTGTTTAAGACACCCACACTTACATTAACTATAAGATACTCATGTGGAACCAATATTAATCCCTACTTTTAAAATGGAAAAGATCAACACCTACATTCTATCAATAATCATTGACTCAATCAATCCCAAGCAAGGCTATCCAAGTAAGTCAAGGGGGATAACATATAACAATGGGTTTTATTTTAGAATTGAATATCACCTATTAGATATCATATAATTATGTTAAGGATCCCATAGCTCCACCTTCACTTTAACACATAGGTTAGTAAGAGTATCTACATGTAGCATGAAAGAGAAGAAGGCCATGGTTGAAGTTGGAAGCATCAACTAAACTATAGATAAAATATAGAATCAAAGTGGTAAGGATTGAAAAAGATTGAAAAATATTCCCCAATGTCAATAAACTAGTCTACACTTAGAGAAACCTTAGAGGTAATGCTTATACACCTCTTAGGGTCAGATTAAGCCCCCAATCTCTAAATCCTACGTAGGTGAATTTATTACTTTGAAGGGATAATCACTACATGTAGATACAAATTATGGTTAATGAGGGTGAATTTTATATAGAGTAAAGAGGAATGATGATGTATGATCCATCTAAAATATCCTAAAAAATTCAAAGTTCCATGTTCAAACACAATCATGTAGTTAATAGGCAATATAGGGCAAGTTTTGACCAAAATATCCATTTGAGGCACTAAAAATCATAGTTAAGCGTTAAAATTTTGAGAATAAGGTCATAATAATTGATAAAATGTACCTAAATTATATTTTTAGTCAAAAAAATAGTGGGTATATCCACTATTTTATCCCAGACCAAGACATGTCTAGGTAAACAATCAAGGTGCTAAATAGGTAAAATCAAGTTTGGAGAGTCTACAAGATAGTTTGGAGCCCATTTAAGGTTTTTAGATAATTGGGAATAACTTTTGATAATAATAAATCATCTTCTAATGATTCAACACATTGTGCTATAGTCAAATACCATGGGAGGAAAGTATACATAATCAAGCCTTATAGGCCTAGACTGAGAATAATTTCTCAAAGGACCTAATTTTACTTTCTAAGACTAGAAAACCATTAAAAATTAATTGATGAACCTTAGGTGAAATTAAAATGTTTATCATAGCTATTAGATGGTAGATAACCAGTCAAGAATGGCCATTTTGTCCTTAATTCAACTTAGACCCTCCTAGCATGCAAGAACAAGCCAAATAGGCCATTTTATTTCACATGGAAATGTACTAACATATATCATGGTAGGACAAGGAGATTATAATATATGGAGGGGGTCTTATAGATAAAATTTGGAGAATTTAATAATGGCTTGAATGTCACATGTTTAGGAATCATCTTTAAGGAATCAAACTAGTTAAAACCCTCCCAAACCCTTAGTTTTGAATTGATGGAGGAGATTAAATTGGAGATAATTATAGAATGGATAGTTTTGACTAAATTATGCTTTAATAATGTCTAAAAATCCTCTAGGACCATTACCCACTAGCCATTTCATACAAGTACTATATGAAATAGTAAAAAATGGTACTTTTTTCAGAATTAAATGTGTTTTACAAGGTTTTATGCATGATGGGATGATTTTAATCATTATGGATGATATTTTTGGACTTTTTCCACCTCATAAAATCATAATTTACTTAAAAATTCAAATATAAACACTCCTACTAGCCTATGTAAAATAGCTAGTCTATAAAAATTGAAGAAAAGGTGACCTAATCAGCTAGTGAAGTAAGGATGCAGAGGTTACTCAATCAAGGAGACCTATTTCATGATTGGAGATTTTTATATAAGGAAAAAAATCATGCATAAATGGGTCTTAAATGTCTCATGCTAGTCTTTCATGACCACCAAAGGCAAACAATAAAACTATTAGGCCTACATGGCCTATTTAGCTTACTTAGTCAATAAAAGAGAGATGGTGGGACAAAATTGGCATAAGAAGATAATGGAGGGAGTGTAAAATATCATAAAGTCAACTTAATAAGGATATTTAGGTATAATTCATGGAAACTAAAAAACAATGGAGCAGTTATAAGGCCTCATCAGCATGTAAAATAGAGTTACATCACCTAATGACTTATGGAGAATATCCCTATTTAACCCCATTTAATGTTAGTAAATTATGGAAGGAAGATAAATTGATAAAATTTGGAATACAATGTATATTAATGAGTCATTATTTACCAAATTTTGACCTCAATGCCTCAAGCGGCTCATTGATGATACCATACACTCAGCTCAATCACAGAAAAACAAGTGGGAATCTGCCAAGGACAATGTAACTATAGAAAAATGGTCAATTATGGTTAATTATGAACCCTTATCAAGACTTACATTCTATTTACCCTTATTTCTCATCCCATTCTTCTATATATTTAGGATTTTAAGCCTTGATTTATATCCCTTAGGTTGGTATAATGAAACTCTAAAAGCATTCACACTCATGCACCTCTTAAATAATGAATAGAGCATCTTAAAACTTCTTCATGGTTTATTATTTTTGTTTTTAAGCTTATTTGACATGTAATAGTGGTATATCATTCCATATTATAGTTCTAATTTACACCTCAGTATTAGCAATCTTCTTTGTAGGTTGTCTAGTGTGTTGTAAGATGGGTAGCTTAGGTTTGAAGTGCCAATAAAATCACATCTACCTTGAACCAGGTCTTCTTCTCTTGACCTTCTCACTTTATACATTCAAATAATCTCTATATAAAATATTTATTCTTGGAAGCCATATAAGGTAGTCTCTTATCTCTATTCATTTCTTATTATTGTGATGAAGAGTCCAAGCTCAAAAGTGGATAAATGAATTCATGGTGCATCACCACACTTTAAAGTAGTGTTTCATTCCCTTGAAATCTTATTGACCCTTTTTAACCCCCATAGACCTTAGATATTATATAAATAAAATTTATTTTTCAAATTAGTGGAGCTAGAACTTTAAAATCTATAGGTTTATCCTAATAAAAGGTGACCCATAACTTTAGTTCAATCCCATGTTGGGCTAGGTTTGAGTTTATGACATAAACACTCCTCTCTTAAAATTGTGTACAACCTCAAAATCCAATATTTATAGATTTATCAATGAGATGATGTTCAAGTTCCTTAAATAATCATTTCAAAATGTGGAAGGATGCCTTACTACCATCTTCAAGAGCTTTAAACACTATGCTAGTAGAATTATAGTGAGAAGGTTACATCAGTCGTAACAAGTATTCATTTTAGAGGTAAGATGAGTTATCATTTATGATTTCATTTATATTCATGTGCCTAATGAGAATTTATGGAGGTATATGATTTATTATTATGTTGTTCATACCCCTATGAATATACCCATTACCCTTTCCAACTCAATCATGGTACTTACCCACACTATCCTACCCCATATTAACCATATTTTAACTCCTACCAGTCATATGATAAGCCTCCATATTACCAAGATCACTAACCCTACTATGATCCTCATCTACCCCCTCTTTATCATGATCACCAAATTAATCAGTAATTGAAGCAACATGACACCCTCAATATGCTCACTCATGCCACAAATAAGTCAATATTTAGCCTTAATCAAACCTTATTAGGCCATGAGAAGAATATGATAAACATTGACCCATTGAAAGGATATGGGAAAGATATCCTATAATATTTCATTAGGGGGGATAGACATTTAGTGTAGTAGGAATATTAAATTTGGATGTACTTCGTTAGGGGAGGTTATTCTATAAACAATAGTGGCATGCTTAACATTAAAGTACTAATATCAAGGATTAAGGAGACATTGGTAGCACATGAGGGACAATAAACACACCCATCTTGTCTTCCCTTCTTCATCCCATGTCAAACTCATGTTGAGCCTCTAATAACCACTCATAAGCTCTCATGAAGTTAGTTTTAAAGTCATAAAGTTTTCTCCCAACTCATCTCAACCTTCCCCTCATGAAAATCTATCCAAAGAAGAGTCCAAGAAGAAGGAAAAGTTTATGTTGAAAGATCTAGTCATCATGAACAATCAAGATCTAATTTTGAAACCTCCCTTTCAAGTCAAATTGAATATAAAGATAAGAGTTTATATTAGATAGTATCATATGAAAAAATTAATCAACATCATCCACCCTAAATAATAGTGTATACTATGTAAGAAAACCCTAGTCCTAAGTTCTGATATTTAAGTCAAGCCTTATAGTCAAAAAAGAATGGTAAATAGTCAAACTAATCTTAGATTACTCAATCCATATCCTTTCCTCCTAAGTATTATAAACCATTTACATCTTGGAGATCCATCTAGATAACTTTGGAAAATAAGGAGGAGAGCGTGGTTGTTGAAGATAAGCAGTTGGATTAAGGAGATGTCACATACTTCTTATCCATCTTAGAGACATTCTAATAATTTCATCTACCACTCCTTGAAGATCTAAGCACAAAACACCATGTTGAAATAAAATATACTTATGATGAATTTTTAGAGTTGGAAGAAGAAATCTCAATACGAAAACCACTTGGTAAGGAGGAATGCCTTTCATTTTTCAAGAATGAAGGAGATGACAAGTTATAGTAGCTTGATGAGCCACAAGAAGATGATGATTGCATTATTCAAAGTTAGGATGACCTTTAAGACCTTATTTATGATATGGAATATGCTCTCCATCATGACATCCCTTAGACACTTATAATAGAGGTAGAAGAAAGTTCCAAACTAGTCAAGGATATTGGAGATAAAAATGACATTGAAGGTTTACAAATTTATCAAATGGTTATTAAGGATGATATAGTTTCAAAGGAGAATCCAAGTGATATATTAGACATTATAGGAGAAGATTACTACCTCATTGAATCATGTTATGAGCTGGTCCATATTAAATAAGATGAGCTCACCAAGAAATCAAAAGGCAACTCCATAGACATGACATCTCAAGAGGTTACTAGAATGGAAGAAGACTTGTTTTAGGTCCTCAAACAAGATTGTAAATATATTTTTACTATTTAATTAGTCCATTTCCATAATGATCAATTTATAAATCTTGTTAAAAAAATCAATATGAGAAGTTTGATATGTTTTTTAGTAGATAATCATCCATCTGAATGTATTCAAGGTGTCAAGATGGTGAGTCTATAGCTAGAATAAGGACTATTTTAGTCAAAAGAGGATTCTAAAGATGAAATTTCAATATTTTTTGAGGTTCTTTAGGTTGATCTTGGTTATTTTATTCAAAGTGAAATCCTAATAGCACTTGATCTTGTGGATCTTGGAGATAACCACTATGATGAAGTCCAAAAGTATACTAGCTCTTCTTAAGAGGTCAAAAGCAACCAAGATCTTCAATAGGTAAATTTTGAGGCACCAAATGAGTATGTGTTCATGGGCCATCTATTTTTAGGTAATTTAGAATTTGAGAGAATCACAAGTGGCTTGGTCAAAAAGAGGACTAATCCACCAAGTTTATCACTCATAAATTTTTTTGCTTCATACCATTACCTATATTCTCAAAATAAAATCCAAAGAAGATTTCCCTTTGATCTAGGAGGGAAAAGGTCCACCAAGGTTAGTTGTATATACTAATTGTTAGAGTTATTTGTCTTGATTCAAATAAGTGTAGTCTACACAAATTTGTTATTTGTGTCCTTTTCTATTTTATGCCTTATTTGGTATGTCTCATATATTAGGTATTAGTTTGTTTCCCTATCTATCTTTCTCTACTACATGTCCTTTGGGTGTCAAAGTGAAAATTAGTTTGGGTAGTCCAAGTGGTCCTCAAGTCATGTTTCTTTGTTTGATAAATTATGCCACATTTGTAATAATAGGTCTAGTTTATCTTTAACATTAGAATGGTCACCCATAAAATTCACCATAAATGTTGACATTTTGGCGTCGCATATGAAATGTCAACCCCCTATATATAGAAATTCTGGTCACCATCATCATAGCTTGCCTCTAATGACTCCTAGCATGGTTATGTCATCTTTGTTATGATGAGAGTCTTGGGATCTTATCAATAATTTCATGATGTGTCAAAGTTTATTATTTACCCATGGTGGCATTATTATTTTTAATTCCTTGTGATGATAAAATATACATCATAGTGTCTTGAGATGAGAAATATCATTGTTAAGAGGTCATGAAATCTAATGAGCACTAAGCTTTGTTTGAAGTATATAGTGGTATTTATTAGTGATAATATGCTATAGAATTGGTTTGAGGCTATAATATGAATATCATGATGGATTTAAGTCATTACACATGACATACTAAAATAAAGTCTATTTGGGCCCTTCATGACCCCTCAAAGCACTTCTTGAGCTTATATCAACTTTTGAAAACCTTAGAATAGGGTATGATTTGATTGTTTTTATTGAAAATATCCTTAAAGACACCATATCCATTCCAAATTATTTTACTAATCTTTCCATGCCACATAAAGTCCCCTTGTGGGCCACCCACTCCCTTTCCACTAAGCTAAGTGGGTCCCATTTGGTATTTTATTACCTTTCCACTTCCCCTTGCATATTATTTTGCTTATAAAATGATTAGTAATGTATGGTTACCATAATTTAACCCCTTTATGAAATTTAAATAGTTTGAAACCTAAGAAAATAGTGAAGAAATAAGGATTCTAGGGGAAATTATGCATATTATATGGAATGTATGGACTGTACCATACAACAAAGAATTTGGTGATGAATTTGATCTCATGTTTGATGTCTCAACAATTTTTAGATAAAATAGACTCCATTCAACCTTAAAACCATTCTTCTCTTCATCATCCCTTCTTTGCAATCTTGGATAGCCCCTCAAGTTCTTTGTACCATACATGAGAGAGCGAGTGGAGGCCCTAGTTCTTGGTCATGGGAAGTAAACTAAACAAAATTCCAATCATGGGAATTGGTATTAAAATTGGTCTCTTCATATTTATGAACCATCCTATTGAGTTTAACATATCCCCATTTTTGAAAATTGGGACCCTTGAGATAACCTAAATCCTAACCTTGAAAACATGACATATTTGAATCATTATTAGAATTTAAAGATCATCCAATTTGATAAATTTGGTTTAAGTAGTTTATTATTTATCTTTAATCTTTCATAATGTTACTAATGATTGATCTTCATGTCTCAAAGTTTTAGGTTTCACGGATTCCTAGATGATGGATTCATGTCCTAAAAATCCTAGCATAAACCCTTAGTTCAAATTCAAATTCAGTACAAGCATTTGGAAAGAACATATTAAATATATATTTTAGACTTAAGCCTAATTTTTATGTTAAGGATTGGTCATGTTTTTTAACATGACCAAACCTTAGCTTATAATTATGCTTGGTCCACTTTTATTTTCCCCTTTGTTCCTTTTTATTTCTAACGTGGTCTAAGTTTATGTTAGTAGGGTCCATTTTATTATCTAGCATGGTCCCTTTTATTATTTCCTACATAGCCTAAATCCTCAATGTTAGGGCCCTATCTATGTTTATTAATAAAAATGAGACCTTAAGTTATAATTTAAAAACCATGATACTTTATAGATCCGATGATCCACACTTCATCACACTTTTTAATCCAATGAAGAGAGGAATAACTTAACAAGTTGTGCACTTAATCCCTCAAAATAATCATATTCAAGCATCTGAATCATAATCTATGGCTTTCTCTTCATTGGTGCCATTAGATCGAATAGATTGAAGTCAACATTGAAGAGTTAAAGAATTAAGGAAGCCCCATGGAGTCACCATGTGGCATTCCCACATACAAGAATTTGATGAGATTAAAATTGACATTTGCATGACCATCATTTCAAGTCTATGAGTTTGTCATTTATGTCTTCACAACTGTCAAAATTAAGCCCACCAAGCTTAAATAACTTTGCAAAACTAAAATTGATGTTTGTGTGACCATCATTTGACATTCACAAGGTCATCATTGATATCCACATGACCATAAAATTGAAACTCATTAAACATTTTACTTAGACAATAGGGGCATGTTTTTTGAAGGTTCCTTTGATATTTATGATTTTAAACTTATCATAAATGCTTTATACTAAGTTTTTTCTGTTTATTAGTATGAAATAGACTTAGGTAAAATAATTTTGGCCTATGTTCTAATATGACTATACACTAAATAAAGATCATGAATCTTGTAGGATCCAATGGTACACACTTCATCACAATCGATGTTCTAATGGCATGAAATGACCTATGAATTTTCAATGAAGCTCCAAAATCCTGTGAGCTTGACACATGGAAAATTCTCACTTGATAAGCAACTAACAAAGGTGCTAGAGATCAAAACGACCATGGAGGTTTTAACTGGAATAACCATGGGGCTCGGTACTAAAATAAATCAATAATGAATAGGTTTCATATCATAATCAATGGCCTAAACTGATCCTTTGATCTTTATTGAATGATGTAAATAAAAAGGTATTTTTAAATGCCAATGGCTAGTGCTTCAAAGGCATTTATGAAAAATGTCACAAAAAGTTCTAGATTGATGCCACATAAGCACCACACAAGCATAAAATGATAATGGAGGATATAATGTGTACCTAAGAATGAAAACATATACAGTCAAAGGTCCAAATGAAATCTAAATTATGTATGAGTCAAACTCTAAATGAAATACCATCATTAAAGTTTAGAAGCCCTAAACTTTGCATAAAATAAATCCTAACTGAACTTAGTTGATTAAAATAAATCTAAAAGAAGATTAATTATGATTTGAGCACAAAAGAGTTAGCAAAAATATCATTGGAAATATAGTTACAAACAATTTGCAAGTGTAGAAGCCATGGTAGCATGGAGGTAACAATTAAAATATAATACAGAGTTGTACCTATATATAGAAAATCAAGGAAGAGTTTTCAAATATATTGAACTAGACATTGTAGCCCTGAATAATGGCAAAAAGAATTGGTTCAAGATCTTCTGAACCATATAGGAGATGCAAGCCATTACCAAAGAAGATCAAAGGATTACTACTATTAGAAGGAGATAATATGACCTAATTATAGTTAAAATGGCCACCCTCCATCATGTTAATACCAAAGTAGAGGTACTCTATAGTATTGATGTACTTGCTCCCATTTTTATAAATTATAGAATAGATAATTACTAGATCATCCATGAAGGAAGCTCTAGGAATGTGGTGTATATTTCCAAATTGACATTTGAGAGGTAATATCAGTTCCCAAAACTTCATGTGGACCTACCCACAATTAAGGAATAGACCAATAAGAATGACCTAGATATCATCTTTAGGCCATGATTGCTCCAAAAGAACCATGTATTCTAGGACTTTGAGTGAAGAGTCCCAAATGTCCAATTTAGGGACAGAATTGGGGTAGTAATGACCCTATTAAATAGAATATTTGGAACCCCTAAAACCACATATGTTAATAAAATTTGGGTGTCTTCTATTTACTTTATGGTATAGAAAGAGCTCTCTCCTCCAATTGGAGATATGATTAACATCCATATAGAATGCCAATTCTCAACCATAAAAAAGACACACAAATAGTTCTTCACGATGTCTTATTTACTAGATGCCATGTTAGATTTTACTAATATGCCCAACATCAAATAATAGTCTCTTAAGGGTAGAACCACCATCTCCCACCACTACTCAAAGTTACACATTTTCAAGTATAGACACCACATGTAATTCATTTATGACTGTGTCTACCCTTATTTGGTAGAAGCCATTACAAGGTTTCCAATGACTAGGGTTAACCCTTTGATCAAGAAATATGTGGAGCTGATGGGAAATATCTAGTTTTACATAGATTGCACTCTAATTAGAATTGAGGGAATTCTAAATCAACCTTACAAGTTTCCTATCTTCATTCCTTCCAAGTTGGTAGAGTAGGAAATTACATCTCAACTCCTTCATGGTGTTGATAGAATTTGTAAGGAGAAAATGAAGGGCCTCCTACATCCCTTTTCTTTGATAATTGGGAGAATTTTTTTACAAGATTGGAAGTAGGTGGACACCATACCCAAGCACAGAGATTCATTTGTTTTTTTATTAGATGACCTCAGGCATTAGGATCCCATTGATGTAATGGGAAAGCATTTGAAGAAAAAATAAAAACCTAAGATAGTCTATGATTATCAGCTTGGTCCTTATGACACTCTCCACATTAAGGCAAATAATTTTGAAGAAGAAATAGCTAGATATAAAAATCACAATATTAAACTCCAAGATAGCTTGACTAGTGATGAAAATCCATTAGGAGACATATAGCAAATGCATCCTCTTCAGTATCATTTATTGCCAAGACCTTTTAGGCCCCCTTGGGAGCAACCTTAGCTAGAAGTGTCAAAGCCCCTAGCCTAAATTATATAAGACACTAGTAAGGATAAAATGGAAGAAAGAGCTAGTGAGGGACCTTCATCCTTAGCTCTCCCTCAAAGACTAACATCTCCTATTGAACACCTAGATATGATAGCCTTGGAACTAGATGAAAAAATTGAGGATACCCTCAAGGTCCTCACTAAAGCATATGGATCTAATAGAGAGGAAGATTAGGTTGAAGAACCACATGCTCAAGTATAGGAGGCTAATCAAGAAGATAAATGAAAAGAAGTTGCCCTAGATTTTGTCTAAGTGGCATAACTAAGGAAGAGGAAAATTGAATTGGAAATTGACCCTATTAGATAAAAGAGACTAAATTTGACTCTTAATCATCCCATAATTGATATAAAATTATTCAGTGAGGATTACCCCATTCATGGACCAATAATACATAATTAATTAATTTATGAAATGATGTAAAATATCCCTTCCATGTCTCACTCATGGGATTTAATCCAATGTATCGGTGTGGATGTGTAAGAAGACATCAAGCTATAAATAAGGGCCTTGATGAAAGCGTAAGAAGAAAGAATAATTATAAACATTATAGGTCCACATGGTAAGAAGATAGATGCTCCAAGATAATTAAAAATCACAAGGATAAAGGTCCCTGAACCTCCAAAATACACAAAGTTATCTACTACTATGAATTTCAATCTAGAGACATCTAGATTAGATAGAGTAATAATAAGAAAAGCCATGGTGGGAACTGAAGAGTTCAATTTCCAAAAGTTTGAGAATTTTATAATATTAACTGTAGTTGGGGGATAATAGCTTGGTGAACTACCCATTAATGAAGATGATGTCAAAAGCCTAGCTAAGGCTCATTCTACTTAGGTTAGAGTTTGAATTAGGGGGATGAAGTAGAGGATATCCAACATTGAGAAGGAAAATGAAGAATTGAAGACGCAATCCATTTTATTAGTGATAGGAGGAATGATCAAGATGCTTAAAGAGTCATTTTATATGTGTAGGTCTTTAAAATAAATAAAACTAAGGTAGATTAAATTGGAACAATAAAACACAGTGGCCAAGGGTTTAATAACCCAATGGAAAGCTTCAATGGATTAAATAATAGGGTTGATCAACATCGGAGTTGGAAAGAAGATTCCTAGTTTTAATTCAATTAGATTAGGTCATTTGAGTAACATTCCTAAGATTATTATTGAGAAGATACAAGGTTTAAGTATGTGGTTATAAGACTTAGACAGGCTTATCAAGGATGATGAAGGCCTAGTAAGGGGAATTTAACAACTCATTGGCATAATGGTCAAAGACCCTGCATAAACCACTACCTTAGGCCTCATCTAAGATGATTAATTCAAGCATAGGGATAATTTTTCAGCCTAGTAAATTAGAAATAAAATATAAGGGTATTTAGGAGCAGACAATAGTAAGATCACTAATATGATCCTCAATGCTTGCGAAAGGGTAGTTGAGGCATAGAAAATTAAATTGGCCATGTATAAAAATTATATAGAAATAGAGGCTTTAGCTAACAATGAAGAGGAGTGTCTTTTCAGACCACTTGTGGATTTGGAAGTTGTAGACACTTGTAAACTACACACAATAGTTTTTGAGGTTATGTTAACTTTGACCCTTATCCTACCTCACATCTAGTGAACCACCTAGAACATTGTGTTCATTTTTAACTTAACCTCATCAAATCCCCCCAACTTAATACATCATTAAATTCAACCTTTTCCTATGAATTCTCTTCTAGTCCCTCAACCAACAATGATCAACCTAACCATCTATAGTTGGCCTAACCATATATAGTTGGCCTAACCATTGATGGTTGGCCTAACCATCAATGGTTAGGTCCCCAAAACTTTATTTTAAACTTTAAATCAATGCCAACTCTTGTGTGAGATTAACAACTCCTAGAATGGAAACTTAACTTTAAAAAAATCTTTTAAAAATTAAAAAAATAAGCAACTTTATCCTTTATAAAATTAATAACTTTCATGGTTTCAATTGGCAACTTCTACTTATAAAAGAAAGAGGAAGAAGTAAAAAAGGATCCATAATCAAGTACTTTGCATTCAAGTTCTCTTGTAGGTATCCAACATCCTTTCTAGTATCCATTAGTATCATTGGTGACCTAAATCTCTATCATAATCACATTCAAAGGCCTAAACCACTATCACTCTAGCCAAATTACTCTAGGATCCATTCACCAAGATTGAAGTATATTACATTTATTTACTTTAATCTATCATATTTCTGATCTCTCTATCTTATCTGAGTTACTAGTACCATATTTCCATCTACTTGCTTTGTAACCAAGGCACTACTTGACCAAATATCCAATCTATACATTCTATTTTGATCATCCCCAAATTGACATAGGTAACCATTGATAGTCACCAAACTATCGATGGTCAGACCTAACCATCAACAGTCACCCAACTGACAATGATCAACCCCAACTACAAATGGTTCCCCTAACCACTAATGGTTCACTATGGTATACATTTATAGCAAACCATTTTCACCCATTTACCCCTAAGTAAACCCCATTTTTTGAGTTTCCCTTTGATCACATGATCTTTTTTTATTTTTTAAACTAGAACCCCACCACCATAACATCAAAATTTAATCAATTTCTTTAACAATAAATTTATCATTTCCTTTATTTCATATATTTCTTTTCTTTTCATTGAATGCAAGTACCTTTTTTATCATTTTAAACTTGATTGTCATAAAAATTGGATTAACAACCTCCTAAAAAGCATTACGCTTCTTAGATCTAGCTCATGCTTGGCAATCCACTCAACCAACCATCTAACAACTCCCATTCTAGTGTTTTTCTTCTGATTCATAGGTTATTCCTTATTATCCAAAGAGTATTTCCCATATTTGTTTGGATTCATGCTTGTATTCTACCAGGTATTCCTCTACACACCTTATTACTAGCTTTATTTTATTTCATTTAAAAATTAAGAAATGAGGAAAATAAACTAAAACATTTTGGCATGCCCAGTGGGACCGTGGTTCCATTTTCTTCCTTTATTGTTTGCTCATCAAATGAAATTAGAAACATTATTTTTTGGGCTTAAAATAAACCTTCTATATCCATTGATTACTTGTTGATCTTATTTGATCTAGTAACTTAGGAGGAAAATTAATTTATCATAGCTTTCACATTTATTATCACACACTAAACTCAACAAAAAAATAATAAATACATCAAAACATACCTAAGATAAGGCTTGACTAGGATTCCATCACCTAGCAGCAACCTTACCCCCTCTCAGCTATCCTAATTAGATTTCATCACCAAGGGGTGAACCAATTTAGCTCTCTAGTTGAGTATAAACTTTGAACTTAGCATATTTTCACTAAGCACCTGACACTCTTACCACTACAGGACCATGAAGTGAGGGGGTAAGCCCCAATATCAAGCCATGTACCAAAATTCAATACTAATTTTCTCTCTTGAGCACTAGAACAACCTAAAACTAGCCATAGATTGCCTCTTTAGTACCTAATTTATACACCAAATTCCTCTTCATGATGTCCAAGGCATAAGCCAAAAGTGATCTAAAAGGAATCCTAAGATAAATGCACATTTAATGTATACAATGATTACTTTGAATTCTTTTTGATTGCTTTTGGTTTGAGGTGTGAGTTTCATCATAATATTCCCCAATTTCTAATATGATATTTACTAGACCATAACTAAGAAATTAAACCAACCAACCACCACCATCCTCTTCTTCCTCCATGGAGTACACTTTTGATGTTGAGGGTTCCCCTCATTCTTCTCCTTCTCCTATCTGGACTCTAGTTGTTTGTGAGGGTGATGCAGATTTCACTACCTTCCTTGAATATAATCATGTTGCCCTTCAACATTATCTTAATAACATACCCAACAATACTTTTATTGCTTTAGTCCTTCTAATGGATCCTCTTTATAGCATGCCTCCCCATCTTGTGGTGGGGGTTACCTTGACCCAACCCTCACTAATCCAAGCCTCTTCTTCTTCCAACATCCCATCTACTACCACTACCCAAACCCAATCCAATATTCTAACCTCCAACCAAACACCTCCTACCACACACCATATTTCACATGTAGGTTCAACTCAACCTATAATTACTTGTGCTCCCCCTACCATGGAGTTATCTTCTACCCCTACTTCTTCTCTTCCCTTTATCTCAACCAATCTACTAACTTCTACCCCATTTCAAAATATAGTGCTTTTTATACCTCAAACACTTTCACCTGTCAATACTAGAGTCACTACCCAACCTCAACCTACCTAACCTCAACCTAACCTTTCATTCAACCCACTTCCATCCCACAACAAATACCTATTACAACCTCTCAATATGGGTACATACCACCTTCCACTCAGCCATTTGTGTCAATCAGCTCTTATGTGGAACCATTTCAACGTTTTGTCACCACTTATAAATATGTGGCCTCTTCAGTACCTTTTACCACTTGTCCTTATATAGCTACCACTCAACCCCAATAATTTTTACCTCTCAATTATGCATCTTCCCAACCTCAACTAGATTTGATCAAGATGCTAATGGAAAAAATGACTAAATTAGAATCATCTATTTCTACATCTCATAAATATTTATCCTATGACCAAATTTTCAATGAACCTATCCATCTATCTATTCCCATCCAATCTTATCCTCCTCAATGGTAATTACCTAAATTTTCCAAATTCCAAGCAAGGAGGATCCCCAACAACATATGATATTATTTTTTTACTCTTGTTACTTGATTACATATGATGATGCTCTCCCCCTCTAAACCTTTCCAATGTCTTTATCTAAACATTCTCTTGATTGGTATATCACTCTCCCTATGCATTCCATCTTCTCCTTTTCCCAACAAGCCCAAATATTTTTAGAACATTTCTCAAAAAACATAACTAAAAAGGTTTCCAAAACTAACCTCTACTCTATCAAACAATTTGATGATGAGTTAGTTGTTGATTTAGTGGCTAGATGGAGAGGCCTCATGATTCAAATTTCATTCACCTTACCCCAACCTGAATTAATAGAAATTTTCTCTAGGGGTTATGATAATAATATTACACCCACTCTTTAATTTTAAACTTTCTAAACATTTGATGAGGCATTCACCATGGCATGAAAACTTGAAAACCATGCCATTGATGAAGGGAAATCGAAATTATGGAATAATAACTCTAATTTTGAACCCAATAACTCTCCCTATACCAAAAACCCCAACCAATCCCATACAAAAGCAAAAACATCCATAAATTTGGTGGTCCTAAAAACTACCCTACCTCTAACTATTAACCAATCACATCAAAACAATTATTTCAAATCTTCTTATTAACAAAATTGAACTTAAAATTGAGCCCCTCCATGACAATATACTCCCATTAGGGATTAATACATGTCTATTTTAGATAATCTACTCAAAGATAACATTATCCAACTTTCACCAATTAAACCACCCCAACAATTTGATTCTTTTTACCCCATACCTTAGGGGTATAACAAAAATGACCATTGTTCCTTTCACGAAACTGTTAGACATGACATTAATAGATGTAATACCTTTAAAATTATTATCCAAAACCTAATTGATAGTGGAGAGATCATGTTTTATAACACCAATTAACCTCCTAATCAATCTCTTGACATTTTCTATAAGCCTTTCCTAAATCATGCTCCTTCCATGTAACATCATGATAGTAAACATGAATCATCTAACTAACATGAGGCATGTAGAATAAATGTTATCAATAATGTACCTATTTTTTAAGATATCAGTACCTATATCACCTAAATAGAGGGAACCAACCTACCATCTATTCCTTTAGAGGCCCAAATATAGGAATCAACAGCCTCTATCTACACTTTGTGTGACCATAGCTTTATCTATGCATTCTTTGGTGGAAACACCCAAAAATGAAATGATTGATTCAACCACTTACTCCACTCCTCCAATCCAAGGGGTATAATTACCTACTTCTTTAGATGACCAAACCAAATAATCAACCAGAACTACCTCTCCCATTATGGAACCAACTATGCCCTCTTTGGAAGGTATTCCCTAAGAGACCATTACCTCATCTGCCAAATCACCACCTTTTAAGCCTCCCGCCAATACCAAAATTGAAACCATACCTTCCACCAAAGATACCACTATTGAAACAATTAATTATTCTCAACCCAAGGGATTAATATTTGAGACCAATGATCAAGGAATTACACCCATTTATAAGCCCTTCTCTAGGTTAATCCAAAGTTTAGAGTTCACATCCCATCCTAACTTTGATAGAGCCACATTTTGGCATCAACTTGGTCTTCCTTATAAAAGCAAGTCTGATTTCCCAACTTTACTTGAGTCCACAATTAAACCCATTATTACCACCCCACCAACTACCTCCTCTCGAGTCATCAGTGAACTATGTCAAATGCCTCCATCTAAAATTGCCAAATCACCTTACACTTCTTTCACTAAACCAATTAAGAATCTAGGGATTATTCCCACATCTAGTCATAGGGACCCTAATTTGAGATTAAACTTAACCCCATCAATCCCACCAAACCTAAATATTATTAATTCCATTAAGAAGGAAAGATTTCCTAAACCTCAACCACAAAGTAGACTCATACCACCTCCTTCCAAACTACCTTCAATTTTAGGACCCCATCCTTCTACCATCCTTATTAAATATTCTTATTCTAAGAAACATTCTCCTTTTTATCTACCTATAACCACAAAAACTTCTAGTTCTTAATCATTCATAACCAACATATCCCCATCTACCTTCTCACCTGTAACTAAACCTTTGTCATAAAAAATTTTTGCATTCAAGTCACCAACCCCCAAGTTGATCATATCCAAGTAAACCCAACCAAAACCCCCAACCAAGATCATTCCTCCAACTACAAATTTCATAAATAATATTATGCCCTATAAATTTTTAACCCCTTTAATCCATAACCCCTTACCTAAAACACCTTTATTTGAGTCTTACACAACTATTTTGCAAAGGTTATTACAAACTTCTTCTAATAGCTTGCCTCCAATTAAACCTTTTGACCCTACCCATCCTAATCCAAAATTTTTAATGATAATTGATTTATCCTTACCATAAGACTCTTAGACATGATATGAAGAACTATAAATCTCTCTAAACACTTGTCCATAATATTTTGAATGAATATGATCTATTGGAGGAATAACTATTGAAACCATCATCTACTCCATTACTTAACTAACCCATCAAATAAACACCTAATCCCTCACCCTCACCTAATAAAAAAGAGGAAGAACCAAAGAAAATATCAATTCCCCTTATCCACACCATCCATATGGTTACCCATTTTTGGGCCCAATAGAAATATAGGGAGAAAATCAATATAACCATCCCCTAGAATTACCCTTTGACGTCTCAACCTACCAACTAAACCCAAGAATCTCCATATTGACCCTCACAACCATTAAAACCCAAAGTATCCATTTTGGGAGCTCCACCTCCAAACCCTACTCCATTCATCTAATGGCTGATGATGAAACAAATTCATAAAACATAAGGGAAAATGATTCTTTACAATCTAACTATCACTTCACCTCAACATCATTAAGAATTAATGGATGCTCTGAATTCTATAGATGTTCAACCTGATGATCCAAAACTTCTTACATCCTTTATTTGGGCCCTTTGAAAATCTTCCCTTATCACTTTTTAGGATTTATAAATCCCACATTTTCATAATAAAGATCCTGATCCCCCACTCTTTATCATAACATACATCAATCAAACCTGTGTCAAAAGGGTAATGACTGATGGAGGAGCTAATATCAACATCATCTCCTCCCATGCATATGACCAACATTATCTCCCCATAAACATCATGTTTGAGAGTATAGTGGTCCTTTGCTCTCTTAATGATACCTTGGAAACCACCTTAGGAACCATGGTGCTCCACATCCATTTGGGACCCCGAACCATTATCAATTTATTTTACATTATCGAGAGCAAGTTATAATATAATGTGTTATTTGAAATCCATTAGATCTATGCAATGGGTTGAAAATATTACACTTTACACCAATACATTAAATTTGAGCATGAGGGACAAGTTATTATGATCAGAGCTGATCCTAGTCACTTTGCCTCATGCAATATGACCTATTACCCTAATTATATTTTATTCCTCCTTCATACACCTCACAACCAACTTATAATCAAACACCTCATCACCCACCATCAATAACACTTCCCCCCACATAATGATGAAACATTCAATAGATAATCCATTCCTTCATCACAAATTTTGGTTGAAGACCCCCTATAATCAACATTTCAATGACTCACTAGGGTAATATCACCTTGTATCTTTACATGCCTTCCCTACTCTACATGAATATGGGAATGTTCAAAATGACCCTTCTTATGACCCAAAAATCATCACCATTATACCCTTTAGGCTTCCCAACAATCAATAAAATTTCATCTATGGGGGACTTAATTGACCACTTCTATCTCCCAACACCACTCCATGTATCCAACCCTTTACTTTTGACTTTTCTTACCTAAGCAACCTATCCTTTTCCAAAAACTACCTTTATTGGTGTGATTGGAAAAGGTTTGGAATTGGCCTTTATTAACAAAGACCTCATTATTTTCCCTTTATTAAAACCTAGACACCTCATGACTTCTTTAGTCTTGGGTTTGAACTACCAGAAGAGCCCACATCACCAAAACCCATTGCTACCACTACCAAATAAATTATACCTTTACCAACCCCATCTTCCCAATATGAGGATTCTAACATCATTCCAACTAAGTTTTCATCAAAAATGTTAGTTTAGGCCCCTTGACCTATTGCAAGGATGACTAAACTAGAGGCATTCCTATCATTCACCTAGAAATTATCGAATGTGATTCTCCCAACATCAATACCATCTAATGTCAAGATGATAATTCTATTCTCACCTACCTTGGTGAGGGGGATTCCTTTATCAATAAATATCTCCCTCCTAACAACAAAATAATGTTAAATTAATCAACCATTGATATCAATACGGGATCTTAGGAGAACCCTCATATCATCAAAATTGACCAATCTTTAAATTTCATGGAACTACAAGATCACCCTTCTTTCCTTCATGACCATAGGATAGCATTTACTTGGTCTTATTACGGCATGCCTAGAATTTATCCTTTTATCACTATCCATAACATCATCACTCATCTCAAGGTTAAGCTATTTTGTTAAAAACTACACCATATGCATCCCCGTATAGCTCTTCACATTAAAAAAGAACTTCAATGCCTTCTATCTATTCACTTCATCCAACCCATTGGATATCCAAAATAGGTTTCTCATATCATTCCCATCACCAAGACCATAAGGGGCTCTTCACCTTTGCATTAAATTTCATGACCTCAATTTCACCTACCCTAAAGATGACTTTCCTCTACCTAATTTCAACCAACTTGTTGATCTAATGGATGGCCATGAAATGTTATCTCTCATGGATAGTTTCTTAAGATATAATCAGATCTTGATTGTTTCTAAAGATTAGCATAAAACTTATTTTATCACCTCATGGGGAACCTTCTACTATAGGGTCATGCCCTTTGTACTAAAGAACGTAGGGGTAACCTATCAGTGGGCAATGACCTATATCTTTCACGACCTCATCCATAAGATTGTATAAGATTATGTGGATGATCTCTTAGTTAAATCAAAACATTACTAGCACCACCTAACTATTATTTCCATCATATTTGATCGATTAATCCATTACAATGTCAAACTTAATCCTAAGAAGTGTGTCTTTGGATTCTTATCAGAAAAACTCCTTGGCTTCATCATCTCTCTTCATGAAATTTAAATAGACCCCACCAAGGTTAGAACCATTTTAGATATGTCACCTCCTTCCAACCTTACCTAACTCCATAGCTTTCAAGTCAAATTTCAATCCATTTAATGCTTCATCTCCCAACTATCAAACAAATGATAACCCTTCAACCACCTCCTTATGAAGGATGTTTCTTTTAAATGGACTAAATAATGCTAAAAAGCATTTGACTTGATAAAGGAGTACCTTCTATCTCCACCTATCCTCACCATTCCTAAAGAAAATCAGCCCTTTTACCTATATATCTCTATCATAGGCCATTCCCTTGGTGTAATGTGCATGCATCATGATGAACAAGTCAAAGAGAAAGCCATCTATTACATCAACCACATCCTAATTGAATATGAAACCTGGTATACCCATCCCAAAAAAAATTTCCTTGCCTTAGTCTTCATAGCCTCCAAACTCCATCATTATCTTCTAAATCACAAAACCTATGTCATCACTAACACTAACCCCATCAAGTATATGCACTCTAAGCCATATCAAAACCAATGTATGACTAACTAGCTCATGATTTTAGCCAAGTTCGATCTTGAGTTATTACCATAAAATTCCATTAAAGGATAGGTCATTACCAACCAATTAGATAAATCCCCTCTAATCGATAATCAATCAAATCCTCTTACATTTTTTGATGAGTCTATTGCAATTATTTCCCAATAGGAATCCCCCCATCATATGACCATGTTTTTTTATGGCTCAAAGTGCCAAAATGGTGGGGGTGATAGAGTAATCATCATTCCCCTTAATAGATAACCACTTCCTCTTTCATTTAAATTTGACTTCAATTTTACCAATAATGTAGCTAAATATGAAGCCTTAGTCATAGGTCTTCAAATAACCCTAGCCTTGGGGATCAAAATAATTAGTATGTTTAGAGACTCTTAGTTGATCATAAACTAGGTAAACATATATTACTAGTGCAAAAATAATGTTTTATTAAAGTATAAATAACTTGTAGATGTAATTTTGGCATCATTTGGTCATTACACCATCTGGCTGGTTCCTCAATCCAACAACAAATTTATAGACACCATGGCATCTGTCACTTCCCAAATTCCATCCCATTTGACTAAATCTAAATTATTTTTCACTATTCATCATTTTATCACACCTTTATATATCAGTTCATACCTTCCCACCATTTTTAATTTGGAAACATCACATTCTAACATTTGGTATGATCAAACTTTCAATTACCTTAACCTCAACATTCTCCCTCTTGTTCTAAGAATGCCCATAGAGGTTTTACCTAGGATACCTCTCATTACACCTTTATAGAAGGAATCATTTTGAAATGATGTTTTTTATGGAATCCTTCTCTATTTTTTACATATTCATGATGCTTCTCATGCCATCAAGGAATTCCATGATGGAATCTATGGGGGACACTTTAGTGGATTAGTTGTTGCTAAAGGTATTCTTCACCTAGGCTACTATTGGCCCAAACTTAATCAAGACTATTTTGACCATGTGAAGATATGAATTAAGTGTCAACAATATGTTAAGATTCATCATTTACCTCTCCATGGTCTTTAGGGATCTTAATATTATTGGCCCTTTTCATAGTTGAGCCTTGACCTTATTAGGGAAATTAACCCCTATTTTTCACAATGACATCAATATATTATCACTACTATAGAATATTTCACCAAATGGGTGGAAGCTATCTCACTTATATCAACCAAATCTAAAAAGATCATTTACTTCATCAACCACCACATCATCTATCACTTTGGCATCCCCCATAAAATCATCATTGATAATGGCATGTCTTCTAAAAATAAGAAATTCCAAGAGCTTTGTGATGATTTTGGCACCAATTTAATATTTTCATCACCTTATCATCCTCAAGCCAATGGATAGGCATAAGCTTCAAAAAAAACCCTCATCAAAATTCTCACAAAGGTGGTTAGTGTTTTTAGTCAGGATTGACACTTCCATATACCTTTAACTCTATTATCCTATCACACTAGTATCCGAACCACTATAGGTGATACACCTTTCTCCCTCATCTTTGGAGCAGAGGTAGTCTTACCTCTCAAAGTCCAAATTCCATCAATTTTCATGTACTTTCATGAAATCCTATTTGAAAGTGACTATTGTAAATAATTCCTCATGTACCTAGAGCTCCTTGATTAGCATCGCCTTACCACACTCAATCATCTTTATGTTAATCAAGGGTGAATCAAGCGTGCACATAAAAAACATTTTAAAAATCAAGAATTCAACATCAGAGACCTTATCCTTACATAAAATCAACATGTAGCTAACATGAAAAAGAACTATAAAGGCAAGTATTCTTTTAATTAGGAAGGACCCTACATTATAACCCATAATTATAGATTTGGTGCTTATCATTTTTCCTCTCTCAAAGGCAAAATAGAACCCAAGCCTATTAAATCTTTGAATGTACATATTTTCTATTGTTAAAGTAGGATAAAACTCACTTCTATGTCTAACTTAAGCTCATCCCTTGGTTTAGGATACCTTTTACCCTCTCTCACCTACATTTTCCTTTTCTTGTTAAGAATAATTGATTACAACTCAGAACCATGTGATTCATCCATCATAGATAAAACTTAATCCAAATTATGGGTGCATCAACACTACCCATAACATGGTTCTCATAATAGATGAAATCCCATGGTTAGTTGTTTCTCAACCCCTCCCTTCCATTTACCAATAACCTTTTGTGTTAAGTCTTGCCTCCATTTAGGTAGACCTTTAATTAGACTTATCTATGTCCAAATTATCATTCAAAATCACCACTTTCTGACAATCACAAACTACTTCCTTGAAATATAGCTACACCATAATTCAAAGTTGTTTAATAATATACTATTCCCTTGAATGATAGCTATAAAAATCAAATTTTAGACCACTCCCTTAAAGTATGGCTAAGAAATAATCATTTCAAGCTTCTTCCATCAATCAACTTCAGTAACTTACTAAAATAACACAAGTAATAAGCAAAAATCTATAAAAATCCAAATAAGCCACAATCAACCCCTAAAAATGCCATTGGTATACTTCCTACATTGATCAATCTACATAATAAGGCATGGAATTGTCTACTAGAGTTATTTGGTCACCTATAGAAGGGGAAAGCTAACCGACATTAGGTTACCACTTAACATTCACCCTTATACCTATCACCCACATTTCCTTTACTCCTCCTTGAACTCAAGGGACTATGAGATTACTTGATATGAATTTATCAAGACACCATTGTTGTCAGTTAAAGCATGCTCTTATGAAGCACTCAATGGGCTTGTGTTCAGTAAGTTGATCCAACTATGGTTTATTATTGTTAGGTTCTTAATAATCAAAGCATCATGCCACTTTTCTATCTATTTATTGGGAGATGTGAACATGTGTGTCTTTCTTTATTTCCTTTCAACCCAATCAAACATTCTCATGATAAAAATTTTTTTACACCCTCTCCTACCATAACATCAAAACAATACCACAAATATTATCATATCAAGTCAAACATGTCTACTACACTATCACATATTACTAATAAAATATTTTTATATAACTCAATGTATCAACAAAATCTCATCCTATCCACTATTTAAAATAACTTAAATGAATATAGTCTAGTCACTACATTATCATCATTATGCCTCAACTAGCCAATCAACATAAACATAATCATACGCAATCTCATCACATCATAACATGATCATCAAAGAAATCATGACCATTATACACACATATCCTCATAATCATGATCATAATCAACATAAAACTCATAATCAACATAATAATCACATCATCATCATCATCATCATCATCATCATCATCATACCTAAACTAACATTTTATAAACAACATAGGCATAAACCATAATCATGATTATAATCATCAAAATAACCATCATATTGTAATCCTCAAGCACATAACCATACACATAATCATAAGCATAATAATAAAAATCATAATATGAATAATCATAAGCCACATAAGTATCTAGAATCCACATAAGCATGAATGTCAACATAAATATAATCATAAACATCATCATAATATAAAATGATACATGTTATAATGTATATCTCTCTCATAAATACATCTTGCATCATCGACATATAAGTCAGTATAAAAACATGTACAAAAAATATACATCATACACATATCATATCTCAAGGCATAGGGTACCATAACCAAAACCACCTACACCTACCCCACCATCTAGTGGTGGACCCCTTGATGTACCTACTTACACTATAGTCAATGCACATTGACCTAATGTATATACTATTGGAACCCTTACCAAGATATCCCTATACTCCCCATATCTCATCACATCTGGAAGTTGAGATAGCAACATAGCCTAAAAATATTTGAGCTCCTATATGGTGGTTAGATACCATGTCTTTGAAACTACGTCAACTGGTGTTCCTCCTACTATGGTCAACCCACATCTCTATCTCAAATAGTCCCTCTCCTACATGACCACCCCAATATTGTCTCTCACCTATTCACACTTGTTTATTAGAGTGGAAACCTACCCCTATAGAGTGGTTATCTATTCCTACAATTTAGTCACCTATCCTTGTAACTATCAACCAGGCATGTACCACTTCAATATCTGCTACTATTTAGTCATCTAGTCCTCCACCCTATACCTATGCAAGATCAACATCCATGGGCTATTGGCTCCCATATCTCCATCAAAAATTTATGATCACATACTTAGACTAATACCATCCCATGTATCCATCAATAACTCTTACATCATCTATGGGATCTCCCATTGGAATCTCCTCATAATCCAACATAATAACATCCAATTGTGGCTCTAGAAGTAGGTACATTGCATCCTCCCTCTGATAATGAGGAAAATTTGGTGGTATATCTTATGCTAGGACAAACTGCCTTTGGACTCAATCTACTAGGATGTGCTCTATCTCTCCATCCCATTAGCCATAAACCCACCACCAAATCTTCAATGATAGAGTGTGATACCCATAACCTAATTATAGGGACCAAATCACATAAGGCCTTTATATAATGTCTTCTACCATGAAGCCCTCTAAGGCATCTCATAACCAATATATATCCCTAGCTCCACCAACACCTCTTAAAAGTGCATAATCACCTTACCATCATATGAAACCAACCCTAAAGTTAGTTGATGCATACCCATCCCAAGGTAGCCCAAGTTGTCTTAATACCCATGTGTGCTCATATGTCTTGCAGTGGAGCATGAAGCCGATGTTGATCTTGTATCATCTCTATGTTCTAAAGGCCTAGAGATATCTATATATCTACACCATAAACACTGGGGCCCATATGAAAATCATCCTCCCTAGAATCATCTCAATAAACACTCCCAACAATAAACATGGAAACCACCCACTACTATAATCTATCACTATAAAACATGACATAAAATTCATCATCATGGTTATAAGACATATATCCTATGGGTCCCTCTAGTATAATTGCCCATATCAAACTCCACTACTATACTATCTGGCCTAGTTTTGGTCAACTCCCTAAATTATATCTATGAATTAATCCTACTCATCACTCTTAATTTGGTATGTCAACTCCCCCTAAATTAGAATCCAAATAATCCTATGGATTTCATCCTTCATTATCAACCTCTCCCCAGTTAGAAATAAGAAAGTGTTTTTGGTAGGATCCCATCTCTTTACGAGTGCCACAATCATCCCCACATCCCAAAATAGATGATAGTAGTGCCTATTAGCCCCTAGGACAACCTTTTCCATCTACCTCTACTCAATATATATCAATCCATCTTGAACATTCACAAATACCTTAGGTACTTGGTTCCTCATTTGGATTTGATCATGAGCCTACAAAATAATAACCTTAATGTTAACCTCTAATACTCAACATAAACTCTCAATCCTTATATCCACTTTAACATCCAAATTATTCCTATTCTACACTCTTTCACCTTTCAAACTACTTCCACACTTTTTACAGACTTAAATTCGTCACCTTTTTACTCCCAACACTAACACATCCCCTTCACCTAGCACAAACTTGACAATACTTCTCAAAACACTTTTCCACTTCCTAAACAATATAACACTTTTACATAATTTAAAATGATTTCATTGCATTAAAAACTTTCATATCTTACTATTTTACCCTATTTTTCACCTTCTTCTCATTAACCATCAATAGTTCATGGAACCATCGATGATCCCATTGACCCTTTTTACCCATGGGGTCGACCATCGATGGTCGTGTCTAACCATGGATAATCACTGTGTGACCATCGATGGATACATCGTACCACCTATTATTCCTCACCCAAACCAAATCCACCTCTAAAACAATAAACAAACACTTATTATTCACCTAATACCCCTTTATCCCTACCCCCAACCCATCAATTTACTTTTTCACTGACATTTTTTTCACAATTTTATCAAACCCTAGATTTAGGGTATCATTATCGAAAGTCATTTTTAAAATCAACTATTTTCCCCTTACCCTACTACCAATTTTCTATAAATACCCCCCATTCCATCTCTCAAATTTTAGTTACTCTATAAATGTTAATGCAAACCTTACCTCATTCCATAATCGGTGGCATGGCTAGAGCCCTCATGCCACTACACACCCATGTCCTCATCCTCCCTCCATCTATCACACAATCATCAAAAAATACTGAATAAAGTCAATAATGGCACAAGTAAAATCCCTTTTTACTTTTATCTCATGGATTTTTATGGTTACCCTAATTGTTAATGTTTAGGGTGACTATCGATGATCGACCCTAGAGGCCACCCTAACCATCTATGGTTAGGGTCCATCTTCTTCCAACTTTTTCAACCATGACCCTTCCTCATCAACAACCTCCCAGATAAAATTACATTTGTCCTAAAGTTACTCTTGGACTCTCTATCTATGGAACTATGTAGATAACATCCTCTTTCTTCATGTAGATGGATTTATCTCTACCACCCCCTACCCAACCAATTCCATCTCAACATTGGTTATTTTTTTCGTGACATCTTTACATGTTTTTTGTTTCCTCTATAAGATTTTTTTATTGCATTGACCAATTTTTCCAATGTTGACCATTTAAAATTTGTACCAGCTCATGTATGACTTGACCTATTATGTTGTTTCACAATAATAATTCCTAACTTAGATACCTAATACCAATACCCACCTTATCTCAATCACTTGATAGGCATAACCTGATTAGCTATGACCAATGTTATGGATTGGTTACCCTCTCTTCTCCCTCTAGATCCCACCCTTATTTTAAAACCCTGGTAATTTTATTCTTTGTGTGATCTTGACTATCACTTTTAGTTATATTTTGTGTGTAGGTTCATGTCTCAAATCCCCCAACCTTTTTATATCACTCACCTTATGTAAACCCATATCTCTTTTATCAAACCCTAATATAATTTTATTTTCACCTCAATTATCTCCTAATTTGAGTGGGAATACCTCCTCCAATACTAGAGGCAACTAGACCCAAACCTTGACCCACCTCTTATTTTTATTCTATAACTTTCATAAAGCTACATAGGAAAAAGGGGCAAAATATAGACACATAAAAATTTCACATGATAGTTTTTGAGGTCATGCTACTTTGGACCCTTGTCTGACCTTGCATCTAATAAACCACATACTACATTAATATAATTCACAAATTAACCTCATCAAATCCCCCGAACCTAATACATCATTTTATTTAATCTTTTTATACCAATTGTCCTCTAGTCCCTCGACCATCGATGGTTAGCCTAACCATTGACTATTGGCCTAAGAATCAATGGTTAGGTCCTCAAAACTTGCTTTAAAACATTAAAGCATTGTCAACTCTTGTGCAAGATTACAAACACTTAGAATGACAACTTACCTTTAAAACAAGATTTTAAAAATGATGAAAATAGGTAACTTTATCCTCCATCAAATTAGCAATTTCCTTTGTTAAAATTGATAACTTCTACTTATAAAAAAAGAAGAGGAAGCGCAAAAGGATCCAAATTCAAGTAATTTGAATTCAATTTCTCTTAAATGTATATAAAATCATTTTATCTATCTAGTAGTATCATTAGTGACCTGATGCTCTGTCAAAATAATATTTTAAGGCTTGAAGCACCATCAATTTAGCCAAATTACTCTAGGATCCCTTCAACAAGCTTCAAGTATCTTACATTTATTTTATTTAATCTATCCTATTTTTTATTTTTATATCTTATCAAAGTTACCAATACCATATTCCCACCTTCCATCTTTGTAACCAAATCATTGCTTGAACAAATTTTCAATCTATACTTTTTTTTTTAATTATCCCTTTATTGATGTAGGTAACCACCAACGGTCGCCAAACCACTGATGGTTAGACCCAACTATCAATGGTCACCCAACCATTGACATTCAACCCAACCACTGATGGTTCCCCTAACCACTGATGGTTCATTTTGGCATACATTTATATCAAACTAGTTTCATCCTTTTACCCCTAATCAAACCCCATTTTCTAAGTTTCCCTATGATCATATGACCTTTTCTAATTTTCTGAATGAAACCCTGACCACCCTAGCATAACAATTTAATCATTTTATTTAACAAGCAATTTATCAATCCCTTTCTTGCATATATATTTTTTTCTTATCATTGAATGTAAGTACCTTCTTTTATCATTTCAAACTTGATTGTCATAAAAAGTGGATTGATAGCCCCCTAGAAAGCATTATGCTTCTTGGATATAGCTCATTCTAGGTAATCCACTCAACAAACCATCTAACAACCCCCTTTCTAGTGTTTCTTATGATTTTAAGGTTATTCCTTCCTATCCAAAGAGGAGTTCTCACCTTCATCTAGATTCATGTGTGAATTATACAAGGTATTATCCTACACACCCTATTACTAGATTTATTTTATTTACTTTCCAAATTAATAAATGAGGAAAATAAACTGAAATAAAACTTATCAAGGAACAACATCAAAGGGATATGGAGCTTTTGTAGTAGTAAGTAGGTTCTTAGGGTATAGGGCCCACCAGTTATTTGATATTCTACTTTGTATAAAATTTGTAGTATTTTGAAAATAGGATAATACTAATTTTTTGGCATATTGCCCCTAGGTAAGTTTAGGATGGAGAAGTGAATGTATTAAAGAATGTTCTATAAAAAGGATATTTCTCCTTACCTTTTGTACATTTTTATTATACAATTGACCAATATACTACCTTATATTTATATAAAAGGTAATATTACCATTTTTTAGGAGAGAGATTTCTGAGAAAAATGTTTATACTTGAAGAAATTAATATAATCAAAGATTTATACAAAGATTGTCCAAATTTGATTTGTCAATTTTTAATATAGCTTTCTCTTAATTATTGGTTCTAAATCTTGAATTTAAATAGTTTATTTGAATTCTAAATTTGTATATAAATACAAGGTTGCTCATTTGTGCTTATGCTAAATTGGTTGAAGGATCTTGAATATAGTTCATTTCATTTGTTCCATATTTATATGTGCTTACGTTATTTGATTTTGGTAACAAATATTTAAAGTAAAATCTAGTTCTTACTTGTATGAGTATATATTATCCTTAGTAATTTCAATGATATGTGTTGAGATCTAAGCTTGTGTTATTTTACATCATATACTAGTTAAATGTATGATTAGTTATAATTGAAACTTTGTCATGATATTTGAGTCAAGGATCAACAATCACACATTCTCTTTCTACCTTACCCTTCCCTTTTGCTTCTTTTTTAACTAGATCACTATAGCTTAGATTTCATTATAAACATCCATTTAGATTAGTCTGTAGTTTAATATTTGATAATAATTCACTAGAATTATCATAGATACTTGTAGTTCATAAAGGATTGGACCATGATGGCTAATAATGATCAATTAATATAAATTTGTCAAGACAGTTAGACATGGCTTTACTGCTACTTCACCATAGGTAACATCAAGTTACCACAACCTAATACTCATGATCTAAATTCCTTGAATTCTAAAATAAGAAGTGTTCTTGAGTCTAAAGGACATATGTGCTACACATAGAGGAATCAACAAGGTCCTCAACTAGAGCTATAAGGATAACCAATCTCCATAAATTGGTTGGATCTTTGTTAGTTATAGTATATTTTAATCTAATATTGGGGTTACCTTTGCAGTTTTGTATAATTATTTACTCAAAATCATATACATAATTTATTTTTATGATCTTCAACACATCTTTGTGTTCTTTCAGACAAAGACCACAATTCTTTGAGGTTTGATGCTTGTTTTTGGTAAAGGTTGCTTGGGACTTCAAAATCTATAGTATTTGAGGTTAGGATGGATTACTTTGATAAAATATTAACATATCATTCATAAATATTAGTTTATTTTAGCTTACAATTATAAAGATAGGCCATATCTACATAACTGGACACATATTTAAGCTATCTTAGTCAAATATTTACATCCTTTATTGTTCTTTATACAATCTTTGAATAATAAACTTAATGTGATGGTTTAATCATTGTTATTTATAAAGATTAACATTATATATTATATCTTAAACATGATATTAAATATACAAGCTATAATTGCCAAGGATTCAAAAAATATCACATTCAGAGACAAGGGATCCTTTTCTTGAACTTGAAGTCCATGGGAAAACTAGGCAAGATAAAGGTAGACATAAATGTTCCAAATCTTTGCCAACCTCACCTCTTCAAGGTACCTTTGCCTTCAACCTTTTTCTAGGTATGGCTTGGCTGGGATACTCTTCCATCAACATATCAAGTGCGGTACATGATCTCCCATGTAACCCTAAAAATTACTTGCCAACATTTAGTCTAACTAGTATCATAATTTCTAAAGAATATATTAAGTCTTTCAAAGTTGCTCTAAGGTTGCTAAATGTTGTGCATGAATACATATCATTTATATTGTTTGAATTTACCTTTAGAGATTCTAATTATGACTAGTTTTTGAATTTTATAGATAATTATATTAATAACTGGGATGGTTTCACTAATGTTTTCATAGACTAGTTTGTTAAAATTATCAGTCCATGTGTCATTTACCACCAGTTCACCACCATCAAGAGGGATGCAAGTAAACCCATAATATCCTTTACTATTAGGTTCCATAAAATGTATATTAATACCATATAACCTTATAAAATTTATAATTTTTTATATTTATAAATCTATAAGGATGTGATATATCTCATGACCTCTATATTTTTGGAAAGATTTATTCCAGCTATAACTTCATTAGCCAAGTCTTATTCTGAAGTAGTGATCATCAATGATCAAATGAATCCCAAGGGAGAAATGACCTACTCAATCCTAAATATCAACCCACATATGCCCATTATGAACATCTTCCCCAACAATAACTAGAATTTCCCAGCCATGAATCAAGTGCGAAATCTCAATCAATTACCTTTGAGTCATACTACTCTTAATCAAAACCTAGGATTCATAAGTCATCCTTCCACTAATGGCTTTAATTCCAATGATCAAATAGATTTAGTACCATCTACTAGTACAAAAAATAAACAAGTACACAATTCTAAAACTCTTAATAATGAGAATGAGTCTATCTTAAAAATGGTCCAAAAGTTAAGCACTAATTTTCTTTAGCTGTAGAAACAAGTTGGAAATAGTGTTCAGAGCTCTAGTAGGAATTTCTCATTTCAAAGGTTTAATAGTCCAAAAAATATATTTCAAAATGATAGTTTTAAAAATAATATGAATAATGAACCATCTTCTAAAAAGAAGACTATGAACATTAATCTTACTACTATTGCATTACCTGAATATTATAGAGTGCATTGTATAACCAAGCATGGTGAAATATATTGTATTGAGTTTTGAAAGGATTTTGAGTATTTTTAGGAATAATTAAACACATTTCAAGTGTTCCCTAACAAGGATATTGCTGCATGTACTTATATATCAAAATCATCTGATCAATCCTTCATGGTGGAAACATTTGATTTCCCTTTTCAAAAGGAGAATGAACCTGATGATGTCCCTAAATAGATCTAGGCCTTCCAAAAATTCTTAAATAAGGCTTATAATTTTAGGAATAGAGAGTAGATTCAACCCTTGACTACCTCAACACCTCTAAATAACTTTACAAATCCTCTAAATACTTCTTTAAGCAATGATCTAGAGCTATTCAAATGGAATACCTCTAAGCCTAATGTTGATGTTCCTAGTTCTTTTAATAAAATTAGATATAATATAGTTCAAGTTATGAAGAAGATAAAGGCTAAAATCACATTAAATGAATTTATATAGATTATATAACAAAGGTACCTATTAATTAAATCATTAATAATGAAATATAACAAACCACCCAAAGATGACAATGTTACTATGGTTGTACACAAAGTTAAGGCAAAATTTCCTCCTTTCTTACTCACTATCAAGATGTTTTGTCAGAATATACATAATTATTTATTATATTATAGTGCATATACCAATATCATGCTATTAAGTACATGTAAACAACTTGGCTTGACACCTATTAAGTCTGATAGGGTTGTTACTTAGTTAGACAAATCTAGGGTTAAGGTAATTAGGAAACATGTAAATGGTCATATATAGTTGGCCTCTGAGCCTGAAGTGTATTAGTTTATTGATATCCAAGTTGTTAACATTATTAATGTTTAAGAGATCTTGTTAATCAAGGAATAGACCAAAGTTTTGAATGGCTACATGCCTATGGATTATTCTTGTTTGTGGCTACCTTAGAAGGGAATGCCAAATTAGATCAGGGTTGATAGAGAGCCAAGAATGAAACACATGATCATTGAGTATAATGATATCAACAAAAGGTTCAACATAATTCACTTTGACTTAGGGGTTTTTACCATAGAGATTTCAAAGGAATGTGATCCTAAGAGTACTCATACTATTCATGGGATGTGGAAGCTACATTTTGATGGTGTTAGGTGCAAGGCTAGATCTGGGTTTAGTGTTTTCCTTACTGATCCTATCAATAAGAAATATCAGGCATCCTATAGAATATAATTCACTTGTACATAAAATTGTTTTGAATATGAGGTGTTTATCCTAGGTTTGTAATTTTCTATAAATAATAAAGTTAAATAACTACTAGTATATGGGTATTCATAACTAGTAATCAGTCACGTGGGAAGAAAATATCAATACAAACTCTCATACCTTAGAGGTATAAGTTTAGGGTCTAGGGCCAATTGAGTATTTTTATTCTTTTATCATTATCTCCATCCCTAGACAAGAGAACTAAGCTGTTGATAAATTAGGATCTACTACAACCAATTTCATGCCTAACCAAGACTCACCCAGCTTTAGCATTGAGATGATGCCTTATCTTTTAGTCCCTAACAATGCAAACCATTTTTAAGTATTTGGTGATAATCAATAGATATTCAATTTAATAACTAATTATAGATAATTTAAATCTCACATCATTGATGAGTCTAATGAAAATTCATCCTAATAAGGTAAGTTTGAGGGTAAAGTCATTCAATTAAATGATAATAAAATTCCCAAAGGCATGATTTCCTTAGAGAGGTTATTTGATCAAGAAAAACTAGCTGAGGTTTCTATAATTCCTAAGGTAAGTGGGAAGGACTACAATGGAATGAATCTTGGCCCCAAAGATTAACCCCAACTAGTTAACATTGGAAAATCTTGCACTAACTTTGAGAATAAGAAGCCCAAAGAGTTGATAACTAAGTATAAGGATGCCATAACATGGTTTTATGATGACTTAAATATATTTGATCCAAATGTAATCATACATAATATACCCCTTAAATAAAGTTGGAATCCCTTTAGACAAAATTAAAGACCTATCAACCCCATTATAGAACTAATGATCTTTAAAGAGGTAAAGAGATTACTAGATGTTAGAATTATGTTTCCCATTAGGCATTTTACCCAGGTGGCTAATTTGGTGCTAGTTAGGAAGAATAATGATCACATTAGGCTATGAATTGAATTTATAAATTTAAACAAAACATCTAAAATAGATAATTATCCTCTTCCTTCTCTTGACCAGGTGATTCAAGTTGTTTAAAGTTTAACTATGATATCTTTCCTTGATGGATTTTTATGATACAAATAGGTGTTGGTTGATAGGGAAGATAGGATGAGCACATCCTTAAAAACTAATTAGGGAAACTTTTCGTATAAAAAGATTCATTTTGGGGTAATAAATGTATGTGTTACTTTCCAAAAGGCCATGGATCATGCCTTCCAATGTCTAATTGGTAAGTTTATAATTATATATATGGATGATCTAATGGTTTTTTATAAAAATCAAGAAGATCACTCTATGCACTTACAAAAAGTATTTGAGAGATGCATAACATATGGAATCTCTTTCAACCCTAAGAAAAGTATATTTTGTGTTACTGAAGGAAAATTGTTAGGTCACATCATAAATAAAGATGGGATCTCCATAGATCTTGAAAGAGTGGAGGTTATATCTAAGATAGAGCCTCCCAACAAAATAAAAGAGATAAAGTCATTTTTTGGTTAGATAAACTTTGTAAAAAAGTTCATTTTTGGATTTGTAGATATTTTCAAGCCACTGAATGACATGCTAAAGAAAGATTCCAAGGTTTCATGGAATAAATATTCCAAGAAGGCATTCAATGACATCAAAGAAGTAATTAGCAAAGCTCCAGTCCTGATAAGTCCTAACTTTTCAAGGGACTTCTATATCTACTCTTTGGCATCTAACCATACTATGGATGCATTTTTAACTTAGAATATTGATGGGTGTGATCACCCAATAGCTATTATGAGTAGTAACTTTAAGAATTTTGAGTTAAACTATTCATTGATTGATAAGTGGATATATGAATTAGTTAAGGTAGTAAAGAAATTTATGCATTGTATCCTTAGAGATAAGGATTATCCTATTCTACCTGACCCTACCATAAAGCTTATGTTGAGCCAGAATGACCTTGGATAACATCTAGGTAAATGGATGTCAGTTTTATAGGAATATGACATAGAAATGAAAATAGTAAAATTGTTAAGGTGCCAAGGTCTGATCTACATGATTTCTAATATGAGCCCTAGGCTAAGTATTATGCAAGTGGATCAATAGAACTTTAAATCTAGTGAGTGGTATAATTTAATCATTTATTTACTAATTAATGGTACATATCCTATATGATTAATAAGGGAGTAAAAGAGGTCTCTAAGGCTCAAAACAACCCATTATGTAATCAAATATGGGGTTTTATATAGAAGTAACTTTTAAGGGGTCTACCTAAGATGTGTATCACAAAAATAAGATACCCAAATTATGATCACCTTCCATGAAAATTTAGGAAGTGGGCATCCATATAGGAGAAACATAGCCTACAAGACCCTTAAAACTAGCTACTATTGGCCAACTATTTTCAATGATGCTCACAAGCATATAAGGGAATGTCACTCATGAAAGATATTTAGCATGAAGGAATGAAAGGTAGTTATTCCTTTACAAGTAGTCATGGTTGATAAACCCTTCTCTCAATAGGGGTTTTATTTTTTTGGGGTGATCAACCCCAATTCATCTTAAGGTCACATGTATGTCCTAACTACCTTAGACTATTGTATAAGGTGGACTCAAGTTGTAGCCACCAAACAACATAGGACTATGAAAGTGATAAGCTTTTTTGAGGAGAACATATGTACTAGATTTAGAACTCCAATATCTATGTTGTGTGATAATAGATCTACATTTATATCTATAGATATGAATGAATGGGCTTATGATAATGACATTTCTCTTAAGTTTTCATCAAACCATTATCCTTAATGAAATAGAGTATCTAAGTCTAAAAATATGACCTTGATGAAGGAAATCAAGAAGTCTACTATAGACAATCCCAAGACTTGGCATAATATCCTTAAGTATGTATTATGGGATGATAGGATAAGTATTAATCAAGCCTTACAATCATCACCATATCTAGTTGTGTATGTTCATGAGCCTATCTTTCATATCAATCTCAAGTTACCAATGCATAAATTCATGCAAGAGTATATGTAATAAGGTCATGTGCTTGTAAATTCAAGAGTGATAGACATCATCTAGATGGAGGATGCATGGGAGGAAGCATTTGCCAATTTTAGTAGGCATCAGACCATGTTAAATAGATGGTTTGATAAAAGGTCAAACATAAAAGGTATTTAGAAAAGGAGAGCTGGTCCTCCTTTAGGATAAAGTTTTTGAACCAAAGGGGAAGCATGGAGAATTCACACCCTTATGGATTGGCCCTTACCAAATATCAAAGACATGTGGGAATAATACCTTCAATTTGAGAGACCTTCAAGGAGCAAAATTCACATTGCCCACCAATGGGTAATATCTCAAGCATTACTTTGTTGCTACTCCACTAGGGGTTTCATGGAAGAATATCTATAAGTGATTTAACTTATTTGGGAATAATGGATTTTTATTCCTATTTTAGTTAAGGGTTTGGATTAATAAATTAGTATAGAATATAATAATAAATAATCCTAATTTGTACAACTTTTTATCATTTTTACCTTTCTAAAAATAGTAATATGTAATAAGAAATATAACTTAGCTAGGAAATAGACTAAGATGATAGATGCAGAGGTTGCAAATGGCTATCTAGGATTGGGAAGGTGTCATTAAACTAAATTAGGATTTCATTGGATGAAAGGACATGAGCACCAAAAAGTGAATGCTTTAGTGTCTAACACTATTGTCCATTCCTATCACTATCCTCCAAACTAATAATAAAGACCTAAAACTTTTGAGGTAGTTTCACTGTGCTTGTGTGAGTTTTTTTGTGAAAAATCAAGCACTGGTTGTCAATGTAACTCATTATGGGTCTAATTTTGTCTTCAAACCCTAACCCTCCATGATTGATAAATTATTATTTGTGTCACTTGAGAAAGGTGGGGTTAGTGTGAAAGATGTATTGAATTTGAAATACACACCACTTGCATGGGAATACTACCTACATACCAATACTTTAAAGAGGGATCAAGCCATATGTAGTTCTCCTACCTATTGTGCTTTGTGTAATAGTGCGATGTGGATGCAAATTCTAAATTGATAATATTTGAGGTGCCTAGGGATTCGTATGAGGATTTGAGTATATTTGAAACTATGTTGGGTGATGATATGTAAAGAATAGGGAAGTTTGCCTTAATTCTTTGTTTGTATCCTTTCTTTCTTTATAAGTTTTATCAACCCCCTTGTAAATGAGTTTTGAGTTGGCTTTTATAAAGAACAATTGGTCATGGGTTAGATGTAATCATGCTATGCTAACCTAATTAAGGATAAATACCAAATGAAAATGACTATTGGGGATCAAATTGTAAATGGACATGACCAAAAAAAATGGGATACTTATCTATGGGTCACTATAGTATAAATGGTGTGCTCTTGTCCTATAGGATTATGACCTAGTAGAATAATATTGGCATAGGTAAAACTATCTAGATTATGTGGAATGACCATTTAAAAGGTTCTTGATGGCTAAAAATGAGAAAAAGTTGTCTAGGGTCATAAGATCATGAAAAAGGGACTTATGGATGGGGTGTCATAAGACACACTCAAACTACCAATTTAAACATTTCATATAATTACACTTTTCCCCCATTTATTCTAGTGATGCAACAAAGTGTAATACTAGGATAAAAGAAAAATAGAAAAGTGTACCTAAACTTACTTACAAGGGTAAATATCATGAAGATGTGTGATTTTAAGTGTGCATATAGAGAGCATAACATTAATTGTACGTTTCCAAGATAAGAAAAGGACTAAATCAGTTCTTACTAGACATGTTGTCTTAAATAAAAATATACAAAATCTGGGTAAAAGAGAGAAGAAGAGAAAGAAATGAATACACCTCACTAGTTATGTGAACTAATAAATAACCTATTTTGATTTTGAGTGATGTTGGGTATGTGTTGTAACAAGAATAATACCACAAATAGAGTCAAGTGCTCAATTCCTTGATGGTGGGTGAAGAATACAAAGGTTTTCCCTTTAGATCTATTATCACCCACTATGTAGTGATGTTATATGACCATGTGTGTGTTGATCGATGTTTGGACTATGTGTCCAATCTCTCTGAGTAGGTGGCTCAAGAATACAAAGGTTATCTAGTCCTTAGGCTCTATTATTTCTTAATAAGTGTGAACTATGAGCTAATATTGGTATTAATGTTTATCATATGAGATGGCTCATGAAGCTCATGAATGCTCTATAATTTGAAAATTTGGTATGGATATCCAAATGTGTACTAAGAACTAGGATAACCTAGGACAATCTGAAAGGTGTAGATTAAGCTTGTATGAAATCTAATCTAAAACTAAGAACTAAGCTTATATAAAAGCCACTCCAAAATGATGCCAACAACCTATAGATGGAATAAGTCATGTAACTACTAAGAATACCTAAGTAATATAATGAACTAGAAATAAAAAAAGGAAAATGTGTCATGCAAATTGCCCCCAATTACCAGTGTCTATAACATGGATTTTGATCTGGAAGTTATACCAACTACCCAATCAAAAATTGGAAGTGAGAGCCAGCATGCCATGCATGATTCCCCCTATATTTGGAAAATCTAAGGAAAATTATACTAAAACTTCCCAATCTAAACTAAGTTATAGCTGACAAAACTATAATTGACCTTACCTTTCTATCTATTTTTAAAAAAAATGTGTTTTTGGTTGTTTGGATAGAAATGATAAAAATTGGACACTTTACTGTAGGGTGTTGTAGTTTGAATGGGGTGCTTTTATCCTTTACTATTTTTGATGACTATTCTATGTTTTCCACTATTTTTTTGGTCTATCATGCATGTTTTGAATTTTAATTTCTATTCTAAGTGTTTTAAAAACTAATTTTAATAGATAGATGGATCTAATCTCTGTGACAAAACCCTATTTGTTACCACCTCTTCTAAGGGTATGAATGCAAACCTTACAATGACTTCCCTCAAAATAAAGATCCCTACAAGTTTGTTATAGTATGAAATACATGATATAATAATGATAATCCAAATAGTATCTCAAGATATAGCATATTTTGTATTGTAGATTGCTAGATCAATAAGGGGGGTATGCCTAGATATATGTAATAATGTAATAACATGTGTAATATATTTAACTAAAAAAAGAAATATGTTTAGTTTTCAAGGAGAGATGAAGCATGATTTATATCATGTCATCCAAGAAGTCAAGATAATTCATGATATGGATCATGTCATTTCAAATAAATAAGAAGCAAACAAAAATGCAAGGTAAGAAGTAAGAAGCATACAAAAGAGGCCAATGGGCCAAGAAAAAAAGGGACATGGGCACATGTAACTCAAACTAGGAAATTCATGCATACAAGGCATGTTCAAATTCCAACATACACATATAATTACAAACATTCAATTTTGGCATGAGGGCTACAAACACATACAAGATTATAGGTAAATGGCATTGGCAAATGTCCTAAGGCACACACAAGTAACCAAATAAGAACTGAGAAATGCAATCACATATAGCTACTTAAAGCAATAAATTAAGGCATGTAAATGCTATAAATACTAACTCATTAAAGAAAGTATTGAAAGTATGCAAAACATGTAGTACAAGAATAGGTAGATGCTAAGAAATACACAAGTGCTTTATACTAGTGATTGTGGATAGAATAATCTATGCAAGCTAATACGTAATGTACATTAACATTATAACTAGTGTGTGTGGTGTAGGAATGACATAAATCATTGAAGGAACAAAAAAATTTGAACATTATTGACTCATTCAAAGCTTGCATAAGACTCTATTTGAAGAGATCCTATAATTTTTGAGTGGTCATGGGGCTAGTCATTTTAGCCAAGATAGTTTTATATCTAAGGACATAGTCTATGAGATGCTCATTTGACCTTTGTTTCTATTGTGTAACTTGGGCATAATAAAAAAATTTCACCTATGTTAATGTTAAAATTATCTAGGAACATGTTAGGTAAAGGATTGAATGCTTTGATCGACTAATTTAGTAGACTAAAGAACCACTATAAAGCATAATCCTTTAAAATCTATCGAAATAGCTTGGTTAGTAATTAGTCCTTTGGCATAAAATCCAAGCATGCTACATGAAAATCTATCAGATGTGTCTCTAGATCACCCTTTCCATCATATAAAGTGAGCTTGGATTGAACAAAACTTGGTGGCAAGGGTGTAGAAGCAATATGGTGTGCCAATGGTGTATGAAGTAGAGCAAAAGAGTCCAAAGACTCTATTGGTTTAGAGGTACCTTACTCAAGATGTAACATATCAGATTGAATATATTTTATCTCTTTCATGATGGCATCCATGTCAGGAGGTGAAGATGTACTAGTGATAACTGATGGTACCACATATGAAGGTTGGGGTACTATAGGGGGTTGTTGGGACATATGAAGTTTGGGCTGCTGTAGGAGGTGAAATTAGTTGTTCTATGGTTTGAGAGGATTTAGAATTTTTTTATTTTTGTTGTTATTCTTGTAGTATTTTAATTATATCATCTTTCATATCAGTGTTCTTAGTTAAATGGCCTCGAAGTTCCCTCTTATCAGTTTTGTCAAAGCTGATATATTGGGCCATTGTTAAAATAAGAAATCAAAGGGAAAGTGGATTTAATTTTTTGAAATAATTTGTAATAATATAAATGTGATGGAAGGAAAGTACTAAATAAATAAAATGTAAACTCCTAGAAACAACAAACTAGAATATGCATACAAAGGATACAAATCTCACTAACATGTAAGGTGATACCTCTAAAAACAAAGGGACATAGTATATTCTACTAGGGTTTAAAAGAAATGATTTTTTTTAAATTACCATGGTGAATTTTAAATATGAAATGTGAAAATTTGATTTATATATGAAGGAAAAATTAAAATAATATTGCTAAAATAAGTAAAGAGTTTTACCTAGGGTTTATAGGGTCTTTGTAAGCAAACAAAATAAGTCAAGATCACCAAATGATTTAACTTATCTGGGAATAATAGATTTTTATTCATATTTTAGTTAAGGGTCTAGATTAATAAATCATTATAGAATATAACAATAAATATAGTCCTAATTTGTGAAATTATTTGTCTTTTTGACCTCTCTAGAAAGAGAAATAAATAATAAGGAATATAACCTAGACAGAAAATAGACTGAGACAACTGATATAGAGGTTGAAAATGGCTGTGTAGGACTAGGAAGGTGTCACAAACCTAAATATGGATTTTATTGGGTAAAAGGATAGGAGTGATAAAAAGTGGATGCTTTGGTGTTTGACACTATTGTCCTTTTCTATCATGATTGTCCAAATTGATCATAGACACTTTAAACTTTCTAGTTAGTTGTGGTGTGTTTGTGTGAATGTGCTTATGAAAAATTGAGCACTGGTTGTTGACAAAACCTATTTTGGATCTTATTTTGTCTTCAAACACTAACCCTCTATCATGCTTGATAAAAAATTATTTTAATCACTTGAGGAAGGGGGTTAGTATGAAATATGTACTAAAGTTACAATCCACACCCCTTGTGTGGGCACACTACCTACATACCAATACTCTGAAGAGGGATCAATCCATATGTGGTTATCCCACATAGCGTGCTTTTTGAAATAGTGTGATTTAAATGAAAATTCCAAATTTATAGTATTTGAGGTGGTTATGGATTGGTATGAGGATTTGAGTATGTTTACAAATATGTTGGGTGAGTGTGTATAAAGAATAGGAAAGTTTACCTTAGTGCTTTTTTGATATTCTTGTTTTCTTTGTAAGTTTTTTCACCTCCCTTATAAATGATATTTTAGTGGGCCTTTATAGGAAATAATTGGTCATGGGTTAGATGTATTCACTTAAGGCCAACTTAGTTAAGGATAAGGACTAGTTGAAAATGACTATTGGAACTCAAAGTGTAAATGGATAGGATTGTTGAAAATGGGACACTTGTTTATGGGGAGATATAGTCCAAATGGGATGCTCGTACCCTACAAGCCCAATACTTGGGAGAACATGATTTGCATGGGTAATACTATCTATCTAAGGTAAAATGATCATTCAAAAGGTTTTAGATGATAGATAATGAGCACTAAAGGTATCTAAAAGGGTCACAAAATCATGCAAAAATTACCTATGAATGGGGTGTCACAAGCCATACTAAAACTACTAATTTAGACATTTTATATGACTACAGTAAGATAGTTAGCATTAGTGTAGGTAGGATAGTTAGTTTCTTTTAGTTATTTCATTCTTGTCCCTTATTTGTTTATAATCATGTGTATATTTGTTTATTTTCTCTTTTATTTCTTGTTTTGTTACTTTATATTTTGCATTTGTTTCTTTATTCTTAGTTCCTTGTTTCTAATAAGTCCTTTTGGACAACCTTGAGCTCAATGTTTATTTAGTTTTATTGAAATCCCAAAGATCAGGAGTGTGGGTATGAGCCTAATACATATGCTAACCATGGTTTTGAAATGTAGACCTAATGTTGTAATTTAAAAATAAATGGTAAAGACTAATTGAAGAAGCCAACTATTTCATGAGAACATAAACATTGTCTTGACCTCAAATTGGTTTTAAGAAGATTTTCACTTGTAGTGTGAAAGCCTAGTTTATTAAAGCATAGTCATACTTACACTTAATAAACATCCTTTCCTAGGATAATGGTTGCAACCATAGGTGAATTTTTGAGGATCAAACATTTGACCAAATACTTAAACCTATCTACCTTGGTTCCCAAACTTTCTTAACAAATAAAAAATCTAAAAAATGCAAAAATAAGAATTCAATTTAGAGTAAAATACTTTTAAGCATATGTGGTTTTGGTAATCTCCATTTGGGCTATGGAATCCTAGCTGGTAGTGGATCAAGGACATGAGTGGAGCCAAAGGCATTTTTATTAAGGTTATGGATTCTTAGATGGAAACAAAGCAATACCCAAACCATCCCTAAGCTAGAAGAGTGGTTCTTAAAGGATACCTAAACATGCTCCAAGTTAGTGTTAATGATTAAGGATATGAAACCTATAAGTTGTCTCTTGAATCCCACAGAAAAAGGTAAGTGGAATAAAAAAACACACAAAACATGGGAATCTCTTGGCATTTTACCCTAATTATATAAGTGTAAGTTTTGTTTCAACCATAAACCAATCTAGATAATGACATTGATCAAGTGGAGTGGATGACTTAGTTTTTTGTCTAACCAAGAGTCTCTAGGTTCTTACATATTTCTATGTTCCCATAGAAGTCACCTTTTTTTTGGTAAACATACCCCCATTTTTGAAAATTGGGACCCTTCAAATACCTCGAAGCCTAACCCTAAATGAATGACATGTTTGAATATTGTTAGAATTTGAAGATCATCCAATTTGATAAATTTGGTTGAACTAGTCTATGGTTTATCTTCAAGCTTTCACAATGTTACTAATGATTGATCTTTATGTCTCAAATTTTTAAGTTTCATGGAATCCTTGATGATGGATTCATGTCATAAAAATATTAGCATAAACCCTTAGTTCAAATTCAAATTTGGCGAGAGCATTTGGTGGTAAAATTTTAAATATATATTTTGATCTTAAGCCTAAGTTTTATGTTAAATATTGGTCATGTTTTTTAACAAAACCAAATATTAGCTTAGAATTATGCTTGGTCCACTTTTATTTTCCCCTTTTTTTCTTTTTATTTCTAACATGGTCTATTTTTATGCTAGTAGGGTCCTTTTTATTTTCTAGTGTGGTCCCCTTTATTATTTTATACTTAGCCTAAAGCCTCAATGCTAAGGCCCCATACATGTTTATTAACATGAATAAGAACTTATCTTTAATACTTTATCCTAAGTTTCTTTTATCATCCTAAAGTTCTGATTTAAAAACCATGCTACTTTATAGATCCAACGATCCATGATTTATCATGCCTTTTAATCCAAAAAAGTGAGTAAAACCCTAACAAACTATGCACTTAGTCCATCAGACTAATCATATTCAAGCATCAAGATCACAATCAATGGATTTCACTTCATTAGGGGCATTGGATAAAACATAGCAAAGCTAGTATTTAAAATTCAAAGAACCCAGGAAGCCCTATAGAGTCACGTTGTGGCATTCCCATATATAGGAACTCAACAAGCTTAAAATTTACATTTGTGAGGTCATCATTGATGTTTGTATGGCCATCAAACTTAAACCTACTAAGCCTAAAAAAAATCATGAACTTAAAATTGACATTTTCATAACTGGCATTCGACATCTACAAGGTCATCTTTGATTCCCATGTGATCATAAAATTCAAGATCATTGAACATTTTACTTAGACAATAGAGACATGTTTTTTAAAGGGTCATTTGATATTTATGCTTTGAAACTTGGCATAAAAATACTTAACTTAATTCTTTTGTGTTTATTAATATTAAATAAACATAGGTAAAATCATTTTAGCTTAAGTTCTAATATAGCTATGCACTAATTAAAGAGTGTGCATCTTTCAAGATACAATGGTCTATGCTTTATCATGGTAGATGATCAAATGGTTTTAAATCACCGATGAATTTTCAATTGAACTTAGAGAGCTAATAGGCTTGCCACATGGCAAATTCTTGCTCAATAGGTGACTAAAAAAGGTGCTAGAGCTTAGAAGGACCATAAAGGTTCTAAGTGGAACAACCATGGGGCTTGATATCAAAAGGAACCAATAGAGAAAAAGGTCCTATATCATAATCAAAATTTGGTGTTGATCCTTTAATCTTAATTAGATGACATGAATCAAAATGATTTTTATATGTCAACATCTAGTGATTTAAAGGCATTGAAAAATGTTTTGAAAGGTTCTAGATTGATGGAACATAAGTGCCGCATAAGTAGAAAATAACAAAAGAAGAGATCTTATGTGCCTAATAATGCAAACATACAAAGGCAAAGGTCCAAATCAATTCTAAAGAATGTTGATCCAAAGTCCAAATGATCTACCAACAATAAATATTTGAAGCCTTAAACCTTGCATAAAAGAGACCTTAAATGAACTTAGTTGATTGCAGTAAATTTGAAAGAAACATAATTATGATTTGAGCACAAAAGAGTTAGCACATATATCATTTTCAATCAATTTGTGAATAATTTTCAAGTGAAGAATCCATGACAGTATGGAGGTATAAATTTAGAGATGAGATAGAGTTGTACCTATCTATAAACAATGAAGGAAGAGCTTTCAAAAATACTAAAATTGACATTGTAGCCCTAAACAATGGAAAGAATAATTGGTCTGAGATCTTCTAGACCATAAAGGAGATGCAATCCATTAGCAAAGAGGAGAAAAGGATTGGAGTTATTAGTAGGAGATATTATGACCTTGTTTCAATTCAAATGGATAGTGTCCATCATGTTGCTACCAAAGTAGAGGTACTCTACTCTATTTAAATACTTGCTCCCTTTTTTTGTAGATGGTAGAATAGAGCATCATTCAATCATCCATGAAGGAAGCTCTAATAATATGGCATATATCTCCCCATTAACCTTTGAGAGGTACTATAAGCTCCAAAAACCTCATGTAAACCTACCCAAAGTTAAGGAATGGACTAGTAAAAATGACCTAGATACCATCCTTAGGCCATGGTTGCTCTAAGGGAACCATGTATTCTAGGAATTTGAAGGAAGAGTTTCAGTTGTCTAATTTAGGGAAATAATAATGGTAATCATGACCCTATTAAATATAATTTATAGAGCCCCTAGTACCATATATGTCAATAAAATTTGGGTGTGTTATTTCTAATTTATGGTAGAGAAAGATCTCATTCCTCTAAATGGGGATATGATTAGCATCCATTTAGGACACCAATTTACATCCATAAAAAATAAGAAAATCAAATAATTCTTTATGCTGTCTTATTTTCTACTTGCCCTTCTAGCTTATACTAAGATCCCCAACATCAAAAACTGGTGTCTTAAGGGCAAAACCACCATTTCCCACTGGTACTCAAAGCTACACATTTTTAAGTATATAAACCACAAGCAGTTTATTTATGAATATGTCTATCCTAATTTGGTATAAGACATTACAGGGTTTCCTATGCCTAGGGTTAACCATTTGATTAATAAATATGTGGAGCTGATGGAAGACATCTAATTTTACCTAGATTACACTATAATTAGAATTGAGGGAATACTAACTCAAACCTTACAAGTTGCCTATCTACATACCTTCCAAATTGGTAGAGCAGGAAAATTACATCTCAACTCCTTCATGATGTTGATGGAATCTACAAGGAGAAAAGGAATGGCCTCTTCCATCCCTTTCCTTTGATAACTGGGAGAATAATTTTACAAGATTGGAAGTAAGTTGACATGAAGGCCAAGCATAGAGATTCCTTTGTGTTTCAATTGAATTAGCTCAAGTGTTGGGATTTGAATGATGTAGTGGGAAAGTGTTTGAAGACAAAATAGCTACCCAAGCTAGGATATAAGAATCAACTTGGTCCTTGTGATACTCTCCACATCAATGCTATCAATTTTGAGGAAGTACTAGTTAGATTAAAAAATCATAGTATTAGACTCCAGCATAGATTTACTAGTGATGAAAAGCCACTTAGAGACATATGGCAGATGCATCCTCTTTAATATCTTTTAATACTTAGACATTCCAACCCTCCTCAATATCAACCTTAGGCAAAAGTACCATATCACTCAACACAAATTGTATAAGGCACTAGTAAGGAGAAGTTAAAGGAAAAACTTGGTCAGGGAATTTCATCCTTAGCTCTCCATTAAAGGCCAACATCTCCTATTGAACACTTGGATATGATAGCCTTGGAATTAGATGAAATACTGGAAGATTCCCTCAAGGTCCTCACTGAATCCTATGGATCTAAAGGAGAAGAAGAGAAAGTTGAAGAACCATATGATCAAGTAGAGGAGGATAATCAGGAAGATAAAGGAAAGGAATTTACACTAGATCTAGTCCCAGTGGCATAACCAAGGAAGAGGAAATCAAAATTGGTAATTTTCCCTATTCGATAAAAGAGGCCAAAGTTTATTCTCACTCATCCTACAAGTGAGATAAACTTGTTTAGTGAGGATTAACCCATTCATTTACCAATCATCCCTAATTTGTTTGGTTATAAATCCTAAGATCCCTTCCTAGTCTCATTCATGGGCTCTAACCCAATTAATTAGTGTAGATATGCATGAAGACATCAAGCCATGGATAAGGGCCTTGATGAAAGATTAACAAGATATAATAATATTAACTAGTATAGGGCCATATGGTAAGAATATGGATTCTCCAAAATCATCAATCATCATAAGGATAGAGGTCCCTAAACCTTAATAATACATAGATTTATCTACTATCATGCAGTTCGATATAGAGATAGCTAGATTAGAGAGAGTAACAATAAGAAAATCCATGGTAGGAATTGAAGAGTTCACTTTCCAAAAGGTTTATCATTTTGTAGTATTAAATCCATTTGGGGGATAATAACTTGATGAAATACCCTTCCATGAAGAGGATGTTGAAAGCCTAGTTGAGGCTCATTCAGCTTAGGTCAGAGCTAGAATCATGGGGACAAAGCAGAGGATATCCAACCTTGAGAATGAAAATGAAGACTTGAATACATAGGCCATTTTATTAGTGCCTAGAGCAATGATCAATATGCTTGAAGACTCCTTATTTTATATTTTTGAGGCTTTAAAATCAATCAAACTAAGTCAAATTTCATTCACATAATAAAACACAATAGCCAAGGGTCTAATAATCTAATGGCAAGCATTAGTAGACCAAATAATAGGGCTAATCAACATCAAAGTTGGAAAGAAGACTTCCAATTTTAAGTCAATTATATTATCACATTTGAATTCTGTTCTTGGGATCATTTTTGAGAAAGTCTAAGGTTTAAGTATGTGGCCAAAAGACTTTGAGAGGTTTCTCAAGGATAATGAAGACCTGGTAAGGAGAATTGAATAACCCCTTGGCACAATGCTCAAAGACCTATCATAGCTCACTATCCTAGGGATACTTTGGTAGTCCAATAAATTATAAATAAAATCGAAGGGCATTTAGGAGTAGACAATAGTAAGATCCTTGATATGATCCTCAGTGTTGGAGAAATGGTAGCTGAGGCCCAAAAAATCAAAGAGGCCATGTTTTGAAATGATATAGAATTAGAGGATTTAGTTGATAGTGAATATGAGTGTCTTTTGAGACCACCTATGGATTTATAACTTATCAAGGAAAAACATCAAAGGGCTATGGAGCTTCTACAATAGCAAGTGGGTTATCAGGGAACTGGGCCCACCAATTAGTTGATATTCTATTTTGTATAAAATTTGTAATTTTTTGAAACTAGGATATTATTTTGTAAGGCATATTATAGTTTATTAGCATATTAACTCTAGGTCAGTTTAGCTTGGAGAAGTAAATGTATTCTAGAATGTTTTAGGAAAAGGATGGTTGTCCTTACCTTTTATACATTTGTATTTTACAATTGACCAGTATACTACCTTATCTTTCTATAAAAGGAAGTATTACCATTTTGCAGGAGAGATATTTTTGAGCAAAATTTGTATACTTGGAACAATTAATACTATCAAGGAATTATTCAAATATTGTGGAAATTTGATGTTTTAATTGTTAATATAGCTTTCTCTCAATTATTGGTTTTAAATATTGATTCAAATAGTTTCTTTGATTTATGAATTCACATTTATGGTACAAGTTTGGTAATTTGTGCTTATGCTAAACTAGTTAAAGGATATTTAATTTGCTTCATTTCATTTGTTTTATATTCAGATGTGCTTATGCTATTTGAATTTGGTAACAAATATTTAAAGTAAAATCCATTTCTTACTTGTATGAGTTCATATTATCCTTAGAAATTTGCCTCGTATGTGGTGAGATCTAAGATTATAGTATTTTGCATCATATACTACTTAAATTTAGGTTAAATTATAATTTAAACTTTTTCATGATATTTGAGTTAAGGACCAATAATCGCACATTCTCTTTCTACCTTACCCTTTGCTTTTGCTTCTTTTTGAACTAGATCACTATAGCTTTTATTTCATTATAAATATACATTTATATTAGCTTGTAGTTTGATTTTTTTATCATAATGCACTATCATTAGCATATATAGTTGCATTTGAAAAAGTATTGGACCATGATGGTTCCCAACCATCAATTAATATAAATTTGTAGGGATAGTTAGACGTTGCTTTATTGATATTTCACAATAAGTAACATCATGTTGTCACAACCTACTAATAATTCTCTAAATTCATAGGATTATAAAAAAAAAAGTTTTATTGAACACTAAAGGACATTTGTGGTACACATAGATACATTAACACTTCTTAAATAATTTCTGAGATTTGTATACACTTCACATCTACACAAGCCAACTTCAAGTCAATGGTTTTCATGGATTTTCTATTGGTTTTCTCAATATATTTATTAATGTTTCTATGTCATGTATTTAAGGATCATTACATTGTAATTTGAATAGTTACCTCACATGTGTGTGCCCCATAGCTTGAAAATTTTCATGATTAGTCATTGTGTGTAACCTATAGACAAGTTGGTTCCATAAGTAGAGGTTTGGTTTATTGACTAGGGGATATGAGACAAGTTTAAATTGTTTCATAAGTCTATTTATGATTTTAATAAATTTTTAAGGGCCTATACCCCTTACCACCTCATATGGTCTCAAGGAAGAAGATTATGCATATGTGGTCTTCACTATGTAACAAACAATCATCATGTCAAAGGCACTTGCAAGGTTGATATGTAGATCAAAATCATTGAAATAAGATATTAGATTGTAATTATGGTCCATTATGTCCTCATAATCAAGCTCTCCACCTTAATGTCATCTTTAAAAGGGCCTAAGGACCACACCTCCTTAACTCACAATCCCTTTTTATCATAATTTAAGGTCTCTTTGGGAAGATTAAGGCTTTTTGGAGGTTTTTAGGTTTCATTTTTAGTATTTATATGATTTATCCATGCCTTAAGATATTAATTTTGGCTTAAGAGGTGGTATATGTTTCTCCATATGTATGAGGTTGGTCCTAGAAGGAGTCTTGTCATTTATTTCATAGTATAATCCATACAACTACCACTTCACCATATCCCCACTATCATTCCTATTGTCACTTGTATTTACACCCTTTTAAAGAGATTATAAATCTCTACTAATCCAAGTGGTACAATGTAAACACCTCTAGACTTGTGGGTAGCCTAAGGAATGAGGTGAATCTCTAGATAGGGCTAACTCCCTTGATGTACCACTTTGTATCACAACTACACTTAATTCCTGGGGGGTGAAAAGGGAGTAATATAACTATAGAAAACTAACCTAAGGGAGTTGATACACCAAAATATATGATTAATTCCAACTAAATTCATCTTACACATAAAATCAAGGGACAAACTGAACATACACTCCTTGAATATGCATCTTCTCACATCAATGTTACATTATGAGATTATGGATGAATGTGAAAAGCTAGGAGGACTAGATAAGAGGCATTTAATGGAACTAATGAAAATAATAACTCAATCATTCCTTGAAATTTCCTAGAAAACTTCATATGACCTGCAAGAAGAAGCTTTCCAACTATAAATAAGCTGAAAGAATGAGACAACATGATAAGGAATCCATAGGCTTCACTAATAAAGATATATCATTCAAACAAAAAAACACTTATGGATAGTAATGAAGATGCAAAAATAATTATTATTATTTATCAAATCATATTCAATTGAGTAGGTATTCACCATAGTCTGGAGGAGCTTAAGTTATAATGCCAAAATGGCTAGTTCTTATAGAACTAGAGAGAGAGAGAGAGAGAGAGAGAGAGAGAGAGAGAGAGAGAGAGAGAGAGAGAGAGAGAGAGAGAGAGAGAGAGAGAGAGAGAGAGAGAGAGAGAGAGAGAGAGAGAGAAGTCAAAGGGTCACAAGGACACTTATAAATATAAAAATAAGTTAATTTTTAATGATAAAATTATATGGGATAAACCATGCAAGATCAAGGAGTCCAAGTGTCCATACAAGTCATCAAACTCTTGTAAATTAGCATGAAATTCCCTTAACTAGCTTATAAAATTGCCTTCATGATTATCCATATTTTAATGTCCCATAAATAATTAGGGATAGGTATGATGGTTTTGATTACTTTAATTTGTTTAATTAATGCCTTTTCATTTATTGGTTTTAGGCTTGGTCCTATGGAATCATCTAGAAAGGAGCTATCATCATCCTGTAGTCCAAAAAAATCTTCCTCCATACACCCTGCACACTTGGCCTCAAAATTGGAATTAGTTGCTCATGAAAATACATGGTATGGAGTTAATGAAACCTATAAATACCCTACATGGACTTATAAGCATAAAGAATGATTTAAAATCACCCCATTTGAATTTTTCCACCCTTTTCACTAGCTTGTCCACTAGGCCAATTTTGAATGGCTGAGATGAAAGATATTGTTTGAAAACTGAAAAGTTTTTATAATGAATTAAATTAACATTTAGAGTTATTAAAATTCTAAATATTCCTCATAAATTTGTTTTAATCCTTTAACTCCTATACCCTACAAAATAAAATAATTGGTCAAAAATACCCCATTTTGTACCATATCCATACAAGTCTGTACATACAAAAAGCATGGCATGGATCCTTAATCAGTCCTCTAAAAATTCCAAAATGTTTAGTTGTAGAAATATTCCATTATATTAACTATCAAACTTCATTTCTCCAAATTGGTCCTTGTAAAGGTTTAACAAGGGTTTTAGTCTTATTTTCACTCTTAAGGTTCATTCATATAAACTTAACATTAAATTTTCCAAACAATTACAAAAAATAAAATTTTAATACCTTCATAAAAATACCTAAACTTATATATCCTCCATGCAAACCCTCCACAAATATGTGAGTATTTGAACTTGACATACCTAGCCTATTTTATTATTTCTCATGGGTCTAAGATTATCTTGATCCCAAAAAAGCATTCTTTAAATTTTATCTACCTTCCAAAGTCTTGTTAATATATTTATCCACTCTAAAAACATGTTTAATCCATGGGTATGTTCTTATTATGCTATAAATACATGTAACTACCTATTTGGCCTTGGGCTTGAACCTTACCTAATAGGCCTAACTGCACCCTAGAGCTCAAAATAACTCTTGATGGTTTTTCTTGCATTATAATAGTTCAAACACATATATATTTACCTCCTAAACATTATATAATTCAATATAAATTTATCTTAAATATATAATTGAAACTAACCCCTTGTTTGGCCTTTAGGCATAACCATACCTCATGAGTCATGACTGCAACCCTTGTAGTTTGGGAAATTATATTGATATCCACTCCTATATTATTATTTTAAATTATTTATATTTTTGTCCCTAATATTTCCAAATCCTATTTCAAGGTCTCTAAATCTTATATATTCATACTTCCATCCCATTCTCTTAAAAATATCAGTTTCTACATGAGGGGAGGTACCCCCTATCTGAGATAAATAAGGGGTACTTCCCATATGTTATTAGTTAAAATAAACTATTAATGGGAATATATAGGTTTTATATTCAATATATTATAATTTTTATCTCGTTTATATGTTAATTAACCCTCCAAATCTCTCAAACTCCAAAATAGATTAGTGTAAAAGAACACTGTGCACAGTGTTTGATAAGAACTAAGTATGCATGTTCAATAAATCTTATTTTATTATTTATATAATTATTATGGTGTTATGATAATGAATTATGTGTTATAACCCTTAATAATCCTCCCAAAATACCACATACTCCTTATATTCTCCTTACACTTTGACTGATTAAGACTACCTATAATCCTTGCCTGATTGTGTTTCCTTCTTTCAATAGTGACATGTATGTCATTGTGCATGTTGGAGTTTGGAAAATAATTTTAGAGAACCTAAATTAATACTTTTAAGGTTAATTTGTGTTATTTTTATTCATTCATATCACTTTGTATAATCATAGACCCCTATCAAAGCACCCCTTTTGCTCTCTGCATAGTTCAGACTGTGACCTGTTATTTGAACCCTACTTGTAGGTGATTTTTATCTACTTGGAATTTTTTATGATGATTGGAGAATTTTTTAAAAACCTTGAATTCAAAAAACATTTTTTTATACCCTCACCTATCCTTGGATTCCCTAAAATACTAGTAAAACACTAATGCTAGCTCACTGTCAGCTATAGATGGACATTTAGGTTGTTTGTACGGACTGTCTCCACCTCTTTTGTGAAAGTAGGGTATTGAAGTGTCATAAATATATTAATGGTTACTATTCAATTAATAAATCATTTTTCATGCTTACACTTTGTCAAACCATGCTTTAGGTCTTCTTCCCTTCCTTGTTATGTACAAGAATGTGTTTTCCTCCTTTAGGCTTAGTTGTACATGTATGTAAAAAAAAAATTAGAATTAAATTTTATATTATTATCCATTTGAGATATTAAAACCATTTGGGATTCACATTAATTTTTAAGACAATAAAAAAGTGTATCCACAAGACATCAAACCTTACCTTGACTATTCAATGCATCTCCTTCTTCATCTACAACTATGTATATTGGTTTTAGGTGTAATGTTGGGTCTAATTTAGGATTAGAGTGTCTTGTTTGCCTTAATGTATCATGAAATATTGGAGGATTGTATGGTGTACCTAAACAAATTTAATATTTAATAAATACCTCAAAATTTTCCCTATGCTTTCAGTATCTTGAAGAGAAACTTGAAGGATTAAGAAAACCACCTTCCTCAAGCTCTACACCTCTCTTATATTAAAAAATGATATAAATATTTGGGATATTAAAAAAAATTATACTTAGAGGATCTAGAGATCAATGAAACATTGTATAAGGACACCCAAAAAAGGGCCTAGACCTTTATTTTGGTAGTTTTAGGAAATTATCTCAAAATGTCACAAATTTTCTCCAAGACATTTTTTAATTTTCTAATTTCCCAAACCTAATTAAAATTTATTAAATATTATTTAAAATAATTTTGTTAATATTAAAACATTAGATAATCTTCAAACATATTTTTATGCTTCTCCAACTGATGGCAGGTCATATAACTATTGTAGATGGCTATTTTGTGTATTTACTTGTTCTCTTGGCTCTTAAAGTGGATATTTAGAGTTTTATTTGGAATTTAAGATGAATTAAAGACATATAATGGAAATAAAACATCACTTCACTTCCTTATAAAACCATAGCATAGAAGAAAACCTTAACAATTGGAAGAAATGATTATAACTCCACTCCTTCAGTCCTCCTTATAAACTGAGTTAGTTGGCTCATAAAATCAAATCCAAAAGTGAAAAAAATCAAGGATAAAAATATAAAATAGAGTCAAAATCTTCTATAACCAATATTATAAAGTGAATTGTATGGACTTTCCCAAACAAGAACAAAACCTATAGGATGCATAGATTAACAAGTAGAAAACTAAAATCATCTTCATAAGGATGGTTCATGAAGAAAAAGACACAATTATTAAAAATATTTATATTTAAATAAATGTATATAAGTTTAATTTAACTTCCAAAAGGATTTTTAACTAAAACATTCTAAGTTCTCCATACTAAGCACAAACCCAAAGGTCAATTCTACTTGCTAAGAAGACTAAAAAAGGAGTATAACAACTTTGGGAAAGAGATGGCACTTAAAAATTACTCAAAATGTTTAAATAATCTTGGTGACTCTTAAGAGACATACCATGATCCTTTACCATGTGTCATACTTCCCATGGAGCCATACAAGTGTCAAACTTCATCTTTTCCTCAAGAAAACTACACTTTTTCTAAGGAACCTACCACTTTTTAGTTATTTTTAGTTACTTAAGAGCTATTAGGACACGTGTCACATTAAATAATATTTTGTGACCCTCAAACTTCCCAATAAATCCTTACAATTCATTAAATGCACCTTTTTAACCTCAAATGACCCAAAATGACTAAAAGAATAAAAATGACTAAAGACCAAGGCTATTAAAACATTAAATGGTATTAATTAACTAATAAAACACCTTTTGACATATGTATTAGACCCATAAAATTCTTAAAACTCAATTTTTTACCTAAGGGTGTCCCAATTCGACCTAAAAGGCAAATTTGGTTAATAATTCCCCTATTTTCATGCTCTCAACATCCCCTTATCACTCTGCCTCCTCTCCCTCCACCCACACATATTTAATTTTAGGTTATAATCATGTTATTAAAACATGAAAATATAATCCCTTGATCCTTTTGAACCCCCAAATAGATGAGTGTTGACCTCATTTGGGCATAAACCTAATCAAGAGGTAAATAAGCACCTACAGGTAGCCCTTTAAGGCCACTATAGCAAATTTTGAAAATGACATGATGTAGTAAATTCAAGGGAAGACATAGGGGAGATAAAATTTAATTGGTGATGAAATCAAACAAGGTATTAATATAGGAACTCCATAGATGGTTTTAAGGGCACTATCCGAGGAGGCATAGGTGAACTCTATCAATCCATACAATGAGAAGAGTTAGGAGGCTCTTAACAATTAGACTGATTAGAGATGGATCAATGGATTATCATAAGTAAAATATGTATTATGGTAGATATTAAAGGAATTATAATGTTATTATATGGACTCATTTAATCCTATACCCTATTGAAAATGACAAGACACATCTATAACTAGTGTTTGGATACTATGATAGGGCACTCAAGAAGCATAACTAAAGAGACCCATTATAAGACAAGTATGTGATAAAGGTAATAACTTGTGGTGAGTCCAAAAAAAGGTACCTAATTGTAAATTATCACCATAATTATTTAAAATAAGCATCTAACTCTAGTGGTACATTTGGATTGTCATAGTCCATACGCATGGTATATCTCTCTTTGATGACTTGTCTTGAAGGTACAAGTAAGAACTATAGTCAACATGTTGAGGATAGTGAATTATATCAAATAGTGTAAATAATACTTCAATATGTAACCATTATAAATACACCTCACATATTCACTCCAAGCACTACCCCATGCAAGGTAGGGCATACAACTACAACCACCAACACTAGCTTAGGCTTAATAAATAAAGGTTGGTTTAGCATAGGTCATGTTTGATGAGATTTTGAAGTATATGATTTATATACATGATATTAGTGATGATTAAGGAAAAAAAATATATGATAAAAATTTAATACTCCTCAAAAGAGGCCTAACAAAAAACCTACATTCAACTTGTAAGGGCAAGACAGGAAAGGTTACATCAAACAAGAGCATATAGATCACTATTCATGATTAAAATGGAAGGTTAGGGGTGAATAGATACATAAAAATTATTGGTAAACAATAATTTTCCCCCATTTACCTTTTCCATGTCTAAACCCCCTCATTCCATTAGTAGGAGGTCTAAAAATTAGCATCAAAATCGTCATAAGTCATGTCTTTCCTCATAGACTATGCTATAACAAATGAGTCAAATGATATAGATTATTCAAGGAGGTAGGATATGAAATAGGGTCATCCATATTATTATATTAAATTGAAAAATATAAGGTGGAACTATACCATTCCAAACCTCATCTTATACAACCTATAAAAGCCCCATCATCCACCTATAGTCAATTTGTGAGAGCAAGAAAGCTTAATTACATAAGTTAGAAGTCATTGTTGAGATAGTGGGAGGAAGGATTGAGTTAAAAAAAGTCTGATTTAATACATATAAACTTCAAATAACTCCAAGTTACTCATGTGGAAGATTAACTCCTATAGACTAAAGGGAAAAGAGAAACACCTACAAGATATGGGGAAGCATTGACTCAAGTAGGCCCAAACAAGCCTATTGAAGTAAGTCAAAGGGGATCACATATAAAAATGGAGTTTATTTTAGAAATATATAACCTAATATATATCATATAATTATGTTAAGGATCCCATATCTTGACCTTCATTTAAACATACATATTAGAAAGAGTATTCATAGGAAGCATGAAAGAGAAGGACAAGTTGAAGTTGGAAGCATCAATACAACTAAAAAAAAAGGATAGAATAAAATTGGTAAGGATTAATAATTACCAAATTAAATTTAATTATTTTACACCTAGATAACCCTTAGAGGGAATTATTACAAACCTCCTAGGGTCAGATAAAACCCCCAATATCCAAACCATACAAAGGTTAATTTAATGCTGAGAAGGACTTATCAGTTCATGTAGCTAAAAATTATGATGGAGGGTGAATATAAAATAGAGGAGAGAGTGATGATTATGTTTTTTCCATATATAGTGTCCTCAACAAAATAAATTTTCAATGTTCAAACACAATCATGTAGTTAGCAAGCAATATAGGGCAAGTTTGGACCAAAATAACCATTTGAGTCACTTAAAATTAAAATCATAATTAACCCTTAATATTTGGATAATAAGGTCATAATGAGTGATAAAATTTTCCTATATTATTATCTTACTTAGACAAATAGTGTTTATATCCACTATTTTGTCTTAGACCAAGACATGTCTAGGCAAATAGTCAAGGTGCTAAATAGGCAAAATCAAGTTTAGATGGTCTAACAGACAGTTTGGAGCCCACATAAGGTTTTTATACAATTTAAAATGATTTTATTGATTAATAAAATCACTTTCAAGGATTTAACATGTTGCTCTATAGTCAAATACCATGGGAAGCAAGTACACATATTTAGGCTTATTAGGCCTAGACTGGGCCGAATTGCTCAAAGGGCCTAATTTCACTTTATGAGACTAGTGAACCATTCAAATTTCATGGATTAACCTTGGGGGAAAGTATAAGGTTGATCAAAGCTAATGGATGGTATAGAACCACTCAAGAATGGTCATTTTCCCCTTAATTCATCTCAAACCCTCCTAGAATGCAAGAACAAGAATGGTCATTTTATTTCACTTGGAACTATATAAACATATATAATGGGAGTCCAAGGAGATCATATAGTTTTAGGGGGTCAAGATAAATAGGCCATTTTATTTCACTTGGAACTAAATAGGCCTAAGTAAGCTGAATAGGCTAATTAGGCCTTTGGTGGTTAAGCTACTAGGCCTAATTGGCTTATTCAATTTACTTAGACAACAAAAGCGAGATGGTAGGATAAAATTAGCATAAGAAGCTATTGGAGGGAGTGTTAAAAATCATAAAATCTACTTCATGGAGGTATTTAGGTATAACTCACATAAATTGAAGAAGAATATATTAGTTACAAGTCCCCATGAGCATGTAAAAGGGAGTTACATCACTTAATGGCTCATGGAGAATATCACTATTTTACCCGATTTAATGTTGGTAACTAATGGAAGGAGGAGAAATGGTTAAATGGTGGTGTATAAGGGATCTTAATGAGTCATTATTTTATATTTTTTTACCTCAACACTTTAAGGGCTCATTGAAGATATCACACACTCAAATTAACCATGGAAATGCAAGTGGGAGGCTAGCAAAGTAGATGTAACTATAGTAAAATGGTCAATTATGACCCCTTATCCAACCTTATAGGCCATTATCCCATTATATCTCATCTCATTATTCTATATATTAAACCTTATAATCCTTTATTTATATCCGTTAGGTTGGTATGAGTAAACTCTAGTAACATTTGTAATCATGCACCTCTTGAATAATGAATAGAGCATCTTGTAGTTTTTTCATGGTTTATAATTTGTGTGTTTATGATTGTATGATATGTAACAATGGTATAACATTCCATACTATAGGTCCAAGTTACACTTAAGTGTTATCAATATTATTGTCATGATGTCTACTATGTTATAATATGGGTAGCTCAAGTTTGAAGTGCCAATCATATTGTATGTGCCTTGAATCATGCCTTCTTCTCTTGATCTTCTCACTTTATCCATTAAAATAAACTCTAGATGAAATATTGATGATTATAAGACATATAAGATACTATCTCAACTCTATGCATTATTTATTAGTGTGATTAAGAGTCCAAGTTCAAAAGTGGATAAATGAATTCATTGTGCATTACCACACTTTAGACTAGGTTTTCATTCCTATGTAATATTATTCACCCTTTTTATCCCCCATAAAGTTTAGATCTTAGAAAAATAAAATTTAATTTTCAAATCAAGGGAGATATCCCACTAAAATATATGTGATTGGAATAATAGTAGGTGATTCATAGCATCAAGTCAATCCTATGTTAGACTAGGTTTGAGGCTAGGACATGATCACTCCTTTCCTTAGCTTGGGTGCAACCTCGAACTCCCACATTATCTCAAAATCTACTAATATATAAAAAACTTCCATTATAAAATCTTTATATGTTTAAACATCTTTACCCATATGATCTAATGTGTTATGATATTTGATGAAATAGTGGATAGATATCAAGGTGAAAATTGTATCTCATGCAGATTATTTTTCAATCACTTATTTTAATTTACTCTCAACATCCTTTACTTAAAATTCAACTTCAAAGATATTTTCCACTATGTCTCCTATGCATGCGCTCCCAAATAATTTGAAATCAGCTTTAGTGAATCCGGTGGGTGGTGTGGCTATGGCCACTATTACGGGTGGGGTTTTTCCTACTAGTGAGGGGAGGGATCAGAAAGCTATTTCTTCTTGGGGACTGGAGATACAATGGCTCTGTGTTTGGCCTACGCTCTTGGTTCAGGGTATGGACCTAGGGGGAGATCCTTTGTAGATGTGGTGGCCTTTGAAGTAGATATACATGATGCATTGCCTCATGCCACATTTGGGCAAACTCGCGTATCGCCTGTAAGTGCTTTAAAACCTATGAAGGTAACTCTAGACCCTGACTTAGTGGAAAGCATTGGACAATCAGAAGAACGGTTTTCCTCTTGTTCTACCATTTTTTATTTCCATGGTTTTTGGCCTTCTCTTATAGATCTACAGGATTGGATTTCAAAGAACTGGCTGTAAATTAAAGATGGTCAGATCCATCTTTGTGCCAGGGGCTTTTTGATAGTAATATTTAAAAGTCCTGAAGATAGAAAATCTATTTTGTGTCACAATACTTTTTTTGGGTAGGGCAGATTTCCTCTAATGGCCAAACCTTGGCATAAGGATTTTAATCATCTCTCAGAATCCTTTAACAAGCTCCCTATATGGGTGTGGCTCCCTTATCTTCCGCTACACTTGTGGCAAGAGGCAGTTTTTAAACCATTGGAAACGCTATAGGGGAATTTTTATATGAAGAAGATAGTCTGACTCTTAACCATCCGACTTGTGCATGATTTATGGTAGATCTAGATGTTTCAGATGGCCTTCCTGAGGCAATTTGCCTTGAATCCCTAAGGGGTACCTGGACACAAATTTTGGATTATGAGGGGATCCCTTTTCAGTGCAGGAAATGCCACCAAACGGGACATATTGTTGATCATTGTGTTGTTGGGAAATCTCATCCCAGACATTCACCTTCTTGGTGTCCTAAGGGTTCCTCTGAACATAATTTTGACAAACAACCTTTGGAAGCAACTTCAGAATCCAAGACTGATAACGAGGAAAGTTCGCAATCCGAACCAGAAGATGAAGAGGAATCATTGGTGAATCATTCTAATGAAATCCCTATGGTGGCTGTGGTAAGTGATACTGTTGAGCTAGAGGAGGAGGTGGTGGTATCTTCCCCTATTCTGGAGGATCTCTCAAAGAGCTAGACTGCGTTTAATTCTCATAAGGATTTTATGCCCTCTGGAACCCAAAGATCATTGTCTTCTGAGGCATGGGTTGCTGAGGCAGCCAAGGTGGAGGACAGATGGACAGCAGTTAGGAGAAAGAAGTCTAAGCATTCAGTCCCTCCTCTTGATATGAATCTTTAGTCATGTAAAAAAAATCTAAACTTAAAAGATTCATCTAAAGTTCCCTTTTGCTGACTGGTTTTTTCAGGAGCAGTAAACTGGTCGGGTTTACTGGTTACTAGACTAGAAGGTTGTTTAGCTAGCTATTCCAGTTGGTTAACTTTCAGTTCAGTGTTTGACAGCTACTTTTTATGGTCATATTTGTTGGTTATAGGTCCATGTAAAACCTGGTATTGGTTCTGTTCTGTAATCAGGTTCTTTTGTTAACCTGGTTGTGCTTAAAGGTTTATCTTTCCCTTTGTGTAGGGTTTTGAGGTCCCTTCAAAACCTGTTTTTACCATAATCTAAAACATCCTTTACTTAAAGGATTTGATCCTAATAATATTATGGTCAATATTATAATTTATTAAATAAATCTTCAATGTCATATAGCATGTTGATGGGCTTGTCATGTGTAGCCTTAGCAACATTTATGAGCATCTTTATTCTGAATTGTGATATCTATCTAACTCCTCTTGATCTCCATCCTTTTTAGTATGTTTTCTACAAGGATGATATGCATCTCAATCAAGTCCACAACTATCAATTTTAGATAGAAAATATTCAATCTTCATATCTCTCCTTTATACTTGTTGACATATTCTCTTAGGGTGATTCTTCTCTCTCTCAAAACTACATAGTGATCCATTACTATATCAATGAATTTGTTGCCTTTTAAGATGAGCTCTTCAATCCATTCCTTGGGGTTCCTTCCCAAGCTAACAATTTCTATCACCACATCAAGTGTTTCTTGATATTTGATCTGGGTGATGGGTTATGTTGATTTGGGTTGGGTTGATTACTTAGTGGGCTTGATAAATTTCTTCAATGTAGTTGTTAGTTATACAACCTTATTATTCTGTTCATCTTTAATAACCTTGTCACTCTCCATTTTATCAAAGAGGGAGTTAATTATATATTTAACTTCATTTTTCAAACCCTCCCTCATAGTATGTCCAAGGTGAACATTTGATACCTGATAGTCCCCCACCACTAGATATTCTTTGATACTATTATGTAGTGTTGGTGATTAATGGGGATGGAATTTAATGGATTGTAAAATAAATCAAAGGATTATGGAAGGATTGAGTGAAATTATAAGAGGAAGAAGTGAAATTAAAACATGAGTATCTAATGAAGGAGAGCCCTGAGTGTCTAATCTAGTTGATTATTTTATTTGTAGTGGACTTATTATCATAGGTAAACTATTGGGAATTGAGGGTGGAGTTACATGATGTGAAGGAGGAGTCAAGACAAGAAGAGCAGGTGTTGGAGCTACAATAACAATAGAAATAATTGGGGGATGTGTCAAAAAGATAGGAGTGGTAACTATAACTAAGATGGGGGTTGAATATGTTTATACTTAAACTATAGTTATGTCCTCAAATGAATTGATCATCAATTGATTTGTTCATTCTCCCTCTTTTCTTGATTACCCCTTCTTGGATTTTATTTTATTATTTATTTTGTGGGAGATCAATAACCTATCTGGTTGCTATGTTATTATACCATTGATACCCTCTAGTGATAGTGGAACAACTTGTTCCTTAAGCTTTAGTAGTTTTTCTATGATACTTACTATCTCTTTTATCTCTTGGACCCCTTTACTCCTAATCTAGCTAAGTGTTTTATTGACCACATGGGTATTTCTATCTATTAGAGAAAAATATTTATAAATAAACCAACTTATCACTAGAAGGGGTTGTAATTATATCTTATTATAATGGTAGGCCTTGTCTATCAGGGACTCATCATCCACCAAGTGTTTGGGGACTAGTGATAAATCAAAAGCTTTGACTTAATACAAGGCTATTCTAGAGTAGTACCTCAATTTGTCTTCCTTGTCATCATCCAAATCTTCCCAGTAATATTCAAAGTAGGTAACATGGGAATATGTGGAGATTCCTAGTGTGGTAGTGATGTTACCATGAACATCATATAATGGTCTCACCTCTAAAGATTTTAAGGTCATCTGTGTCTTTTTAACTTTTGCAAACTTGGATTTTTCTAAGAAAGGACATGTGTATCTACCTATACTAATTTTGAAATGAATTCTTGACTTGTGTTTGCTAGATAATAGCTTGTGAGTTTCCACAAGTTGCCTCATTCGCTCCATCAATTCCCATTTATCACTCACATATCTTGGAAGGGTGTAAGGGCATCCACTAAATTTACATACCTTGATGTAGGAGTAGGTGGGGAAATAAATGAAATAGAAACTGCACTAGGTGATCTCTATAATGCATGCATCAAAGAATTTATTTCTCTCTAGTTAATTATCAAACAATATTATGATGTAGTATATGAATCCATCATTTACTCTTATAAAGTGTTGTTTTCTTGCTTTAAGACCGAGGTCAAGGTAATAGTTGAACACTTTACTTTCCTCACTAGCTATAGTGTTGAACCCTAAGAAATCTCTCCCTTTGACCTATATATATATATATATATATATATATATATATATATAGACACACACACACACATAAGGTATGAGGTCATGTAGAATTTCCACATGGTTTGTACCTCCATCAACTACTTATGGAGGGAGTCACTGATGAGTTATGGCTAGTAGATGTATCATTTATTCTCATGGATGACCCATATATTGATACATCTGATATTGTAATCTCTTTATATCAAGACGACCAATAATCCTATGTAGTAATATAATTACATCTCTTACCTCATCCTTGAAATCAATCCTTGACATTGTCTTAGGAAATTTAGTGGAGTCAACCTCAGGAATCCTTAGATAGTACTTGTTCATCAATCTTTGACATCCAATGTTTTTATCTTTAAAGAATATTTTGGATGATTTTGGAGTTATATCTAGATAACTCTCAAACTCTGATATCACAAACCTAGAATTAGTGAATCTAGGTCTAGATTTAGAATCCTTTCCCTTTATCATTCATCACTTCTCTCTATTTAGCATCATAGTGTTGTGTTAACATGATTACCGACTTAGGTATTTACAAATTTAAGGGTAAATATACTACTTAGGATAGTCCAAAGTCAGAAATGATCTAGATTCAATCATTATTAAAATCTACATTGATATTAATCTATAATTCTCTTAGGTTGTATACAATGTCAGTTACGTTGGATTCTAGAGTGAGAGTTACAATGTGTCCTATCGATTTGAACTTCATCTCTTTCCTAGACATGGAATATTGATATAATGTTGAGGGAAAACCAACTACGAAATTTGGCAAGATTTGTAGGTGCTAGAAGTAGGTGGAAACTTTGATAGAATTTAGAGTTGTTCTATGTAGGTGAAAAGTCTATGGGAAAGTGTAGTTACAAAAGTAGATTGAAATATTTGGCAAAGATTGGAGGTGTGAATTATAGGTGGATACTCTAGTGGAACTAAGAACTATTATAAATAATAGGAATTTTCATAAGGTTATATGTTACATTTTACAGGTTGAAATCCCATGGAGAAGGGAGGTGTAGTTTGTAGGTAAAAAATTTACAGGGACTATGGTGGGATCAAACAAGGAATATTCATGAATAGTTTTTGAATATTATATGAATATTCACTAGTTTGAAATTCTAATCACTATATTTTCACTACGAAACTTGGGGAAAAAATCCTAAGATCCTAACTACTTTGAAATGTACGTTGATTTTGGAAAATAATGATACTACAAAAATAACCCTAAACTAGACGATGCCTATGCAATGTAATGAAACCCAAAAAATGAAATCAAATCCATAAAGAATGTAAAAATATGAAACAATTTTTTTTAAAAGCTCAAATTTATAGGAAATGGTGGATTTTAAGAAAACACATAAAGGATTTCAAAGAAATACCATGTAATTGCTCAAAAGCAGCATGTCATTGCTTACAAGCATAGGGCATGGCTTATGGTCATGGTTTATAAGATTGAAAGCATGGTATGAGGTCATGTCATAAATACATCTCAAATTATCAAATTAATAATGAATTTAATTAAACCCTAATCTCCTTTATATAGATCCCTTATAATTTATTAATTAATGGTGGTGGTTGGTAGAGATCTAGAGTTTGGAAACACTTGCAATTTTGAAATTTTGAAAGTTGCATGTTGAACTCCAAATTTCATGGGTTAGGCTAGATTGATATTTAAAAATGGGAAGGCAAAAATCAGGAGACAATTTTCAATTTTTCAAATTGAAAATTGTACATAGAGTTATGGATTATAAAGGAAAAGTGCTACACAAAAATTAGAACTATGACTATAATTTACAATTTGAAAAATTACAACTTGTTTCTTACATTCCAATTTTCATAGAATAGTGTATTGTGGGAAGTAGAGGTTTAAATACAATTTTAAATTTTCAAATTCTAATCATATCTCTAGTTTTTGCTGACTAGTGTATTATGGGATTTGGATTTTGGGAAGCAATTTAATATTTTAAAAAATGTAAATTTCAAGCCAATCTCTAGATTCCATTGGCTAATGCATTATAGGATCTGGAGTCTAGGAAGAAATTTGCAATTATGAAAACTCCAAATTGTATTCCAATCTTTGGATTCTATAGTCTTAGGAAAATATGTGTTTTGGGTGTTTCTAAGGCATTTTTCCAAAAAAATAAGGGGTATCCCTTATGGTACTTGATATTTTTATATTTTTGGGATAAAAATATCAAAAATTTTAAGGACCTATGTGGGGTGATTTCTTGTTAATCATTTTATTTTTATTAGCCTTCTAGCTCATTGGGATGGAGTCATTTTAAGCTTTACACACTTTAATCAATGAAGAACAAAATAGGGAAAAATAGAAAAAACTAAGGAAACAAAAACTCATAATGTGTTAACTTATGTGAAATCACTCATTTTATAAAACAAAACTACCCTTACTATTTTAAAAAAATTATTTTTGGAATGAATTCCAACATCAAAAGTAAGTTTTGAGGTATATCCCATTGACTGGGATAGGTAGTTTTGATCCATCGAGCTTGGAAAGCTAGAATGCATTAGCTCCTTTTCACTAAGTTATAATATATGAACCACTCCATATTACATTAAACTTAGTGTGCTTGCTTGGTTTAACCTTGTTTACATCCCATTTGAGAACCATGTATCATTCATTGAAGCTCTTATCAGATGGTATCCTATTGAAAGTCCTCTTTGTTTGATCCTAATTTGATTCTAGAACTTTGACTGATTGGTTCTTTTTTTATTCTAGTTCCATGAGTTCTATAAATCTTACTATCATTTCATCATTTTTAATCAAATCTAATTGGTGATTGAGCTATAGAGATGGTAACTCAATTGATAGTGGGACTTGGTATTCCATTACATATACCAACATGAATAAAAATTTGTCAATGTATCTCTCAGGGTTGATCCTATATATCCACAATGCTGATTTCAACTTTGTGTGCCATTTCTTTTGGTTATCCTCTATTGTTCTTATGATAATTCTTATGAGGTTCTTATTGGTAGACTCATCTAAGCCATTAATCTAAGGGTAATAATTGGAACAAGTACTTAGGAATAAATTTTGTTTTAAATCCCATTAAATAATTAGAGTTCCCAAAAAATATTTGGCATTATTTGAGATAATTGTGTGAGGAACACCAAACCTTAAGACTATGCCATCCATGAATGCTAAGATAGATGCCTTCATGGCATCTTTCTGTGTAATTAATTCAGTCCATGTTGTGAAATAGTACATTAATATAAGGACCCATTTATGGCTTTCATAAGATGGTGTATTGATAATACCAATGAAATATCATCCCCATTGAGTAAAGGCTTGGTCAGCTTGATTTGGTCTGAGAGGAAAAGATGCTAATATTTTATTTCTTATGAAGTACACACACTTTTCATAGTTCCATACACAATGATGGGTATATTTGAATATTTTAGTTTAATAATAACTGCTTATCATTATTTTTATAGCCATGGTTTTTTCATATAAATATATTTTTGATGGGCCATCATGAAATTCTTTGATCACCTGAAGGACTTGATTATGCTCAATACATCTTAGCATGACTTTATTCATATTTTTTATAAATAGTATTCCATAAACAAAAACATAAGGAATGGATTGGAGTCTAAAATACCTTTTCTTGGATAAATGAAAGTCATATGGGTACTTACCAATCTATAAGAAAATTATCATGTCATAGATCCAACTATTGAAAAGAGGTGGATCGACTAGCTGAGAGACACTTTGAGCATATACTATTTTAGATACTACCTCAATAGTCTTGATATCATAATATAGTTGTTCACACAATCCCTTCCTTCTTATAATCTTTGTGATTTTGATGCCCATGTTATATTCCATGACCTTTTTGATCTATCCTACTCTTTTTTCATTTATCTCCCAGTTCAATAGGAACTCTTCGAGACTTTGGTGACTAACCATCATATGAATTTTATTATTGGAGAACATATACCTAAACATTTTGAGAGCTTTAATCATATCATATACTTTATTATCCATAAAACTATAATTTTCTTCATAATCCATCAAGGATTGATTGAAATAAGATATTAGTTATTTCAATTGTTCTTTATTATACTGAGTTAAGAGAGTTGATATATTACCTTCCCCTCCAAAATCATAGAGAATGAAATGTTTATCATAGTTGTGGTTGATTAGGGTAGGAGACTGAGAAATAGTTTGCTTGATGTCTCAAATCTATCTTTTTCTTCATGTGTCTAGCTGAAAATGATACCCTTATTAAGAATTATAGTAAGTAGTTTGGCCATAAAGCTAAAATATGGAGCACATCTTAAAAAATAGATTTTTCAAAAAAAAATCTTTAATACCTTATTATGGATTATTAGTGCTAATGTAGATATAACACTAATTATTTCTAGGTTTATTGCAAGATCCTCTTTTAACACAATGTGTCTAATTAGTTTCCCTTCATGAAATAAAATATGCACTTATTAGGATTGAGGGAAACCCCAAATTATCTATGCATTTAAAAAGTTTTGCTAAGGTGATATAGGTTTGCATCAGCATGCTTTGAGTAAATAGTGGTGTCATCTAGGTATACCAAGATCATGTCATTTTTTAAACCTGTAAAAGCCATGCACATGGCTCTTTGTAATGTTATACTAGCATTATTTATATGAAATTTCATATTTTTATATGAATACATACCCCATTTTAAGGTAAAGTAGTATTGAATTGGTATAATTCTTGTACCAAGATTTGGATATAACCAGAATAACCATCTAGAAGAGAAAACATTTTAGATCCTAATATAATTTATATAATTTTATACATAGGGGAAATGGGATAATGATAATTTAGAGACACTTTATTCAAATCCCCAAAATCTACACAAATCTTGATTTCACCATTGTTCTGTATTATAGGGATAAAATTAGTAGCCCAAGATGAGTGCTTGATAGGGAAGATGATGTTACCTCTATCAATTTAGACAACTCACTCTTTATCAAGGGCTCTATTTTTAGACTAATCGATCTTTGATTATATATAATATGATTAATATTTTGAATAATTTCTGTTGTATGTTGGGATAAGATAGGGTCAAACCTCCTTATATAATGATAACTCCAAGTGAAGTTATCATCAAATTCATGACATATCTCAATAAAATATTATTTTTTAGAATCATTGTATACCTTTCCTATCTTCACTAATTTACCTTTTGAGATGACTACTATCTCATTATCTTCTTCATTTACCATGATGTTTTTATTTTTTTTCTTTTAGCTAATCATATAAATAAATTTTTTTTTAGAGTAACAAGACCCACGGGTAGTTTGTTTGTCTTCAACTAGATTTGATCTCGATATTGATCTTGGAGTCTTGATTGGTTCCTATCAGAGAATTTAACTTCTCTCAAAAAGTTGACAATTTATTGGTCACTATCAAAGAATTCTCAATTGGTCACATTATAAAGTGTAGATGGACTTATTATCAACCTTATATGCTACCTATTTTCCTTATTTATTTCTTTAGGTAGGTTATATTGGGAACCTATCGAGTCCATATGATCAAGATCTTTGTTTTGTGCTCTTAACATCACTCGAATGTTCAAAGTGTTAAAGTATTCTAATAGGTCCCCAAAACTATGTTTTTAATATCCTAGGAAATTATTCTTAGTTATGATTTTGGATCTCATTTGGTGAAAAATAAATTCATTGTCACTAAATATTTGTATGGATTTTATTCCTCTCCTTGGCCAATTATAGACCTCAGATCAAATCTTCATATTTAGATACATTGTTTGTGAAACTAAACTCAAGTATGAAGAAATATAAATATCTATCCTTTTTTGGACAGATTAAGATAATACCTACACCTACACCATTCCTAATTCTCAAACTTTTTAATAAAAATTGCCACATTCATTAAAGATATTCATCTAGATTTACTAGGTTTGGGATGATTGCATAACTTTCATGAATGCAATATATACTCAACCTTGTTTCTTTTATATATTAATAAGGATAAAATTAGAGTGTTTGTCCCCATTAGTCTAGATGATTTTATGGAATCTCTTCTATAGGTTTTAAAACTTCACGGTCAATCTCCTCTTCCAAGTCATGCAGTATATAGTTCATGTTGATAGGGATTGAAGTGTATGGCTCAATATGATTTTTAGTGATTGGATTAGCTCTTATTTTTAATCTTGTTCCATATCTCATCTTAATCTACATGTGAGACCAATCATTATACAAATATCATCCCTTTTTTGTGGTAAAATATCATGAAATACAAATGAAAAAATAAGGGGGGAGATCTATAATAGAGATATCTTAGGAAATTGACAAGCTTGGACATGCATGAATGGTGAGATTTATCCCTTTTATTTCTCCTAATATTTTAAAAATAATACCATCCAATTGAACCAAACCTTTATTGATAGGTCTATAATTTATACTAAAGGTGTCAATTATTTTCTTGGACATAACAAAATTACTAGCCCCTGAATCTACCATGCAATTACAAATGAGATGCTTCCCTACTATGAGTGAAAGATAAAAAGATGGAGGATTACCTTTTTTCATTTTTTTAGTGTCAGTTTGTGGTTGATAAAAATTAATTTCAGCATTAGGTCCCTTGACTAGACTATCGTTTGTTATCTAAAAGTTTTTCAAAGCTTCCTATAGAAAATGCCTTTGCACTGGAATGGATAGTGCTTCCCATATAGTAACATTAAAATTGGTCTTCTTAATTTGTTGAATAATACTGAAAGGGATATTACCAACCTTTGTTTGTTCCTTTATGGGATCTATGTTATCTTTTAAAATATTTATAGTGGACACTTTTACTTTGGAGTAGTTTTTATGTACAAAGGGTGGCCTTTGTATTGTGTTACTTTTGGTAGGTTCTTGTACAACTTTGGAATTTGTAGCTTATTCAACCTTGGGGGGTTGATCACTTTTTATTTACTTTTTATTTGAAAGTGTATTGGATACCACTAAATTTCCACCACTAAATAATGTCTCCTCATAATTTACACTACATAAGTCCTCCTCTTGCTAGTTTAGAAGATGGCTTCACCCTAAGTATTTTCTTATGTATTTACTTGTTGGAAATTGCTTCTTCTTATTGTCATAGTCTATTTGATATGCCTTGCACCATTAAGATTGATGGATAACACCATTAGGATAAATATTTTTTTCATACGTCTAAGAATGAGGATAACACCATTGATACTCTTGGGCCAAATTATTCAAATAGGTACAATAGTTTTGGAAGTACCAGGTACATGTAGAGCATATATGTTTAGAATTTTTGCTTACGTATTTTAACCTTATGGATTTGAATTTCCTTGGTATGGATACCTATTGGGTTGGTATGCTAGGTTAGCCTACTAATAAGGTTTATAGTTATAGGATTGCTACCTTTTAATTCCTACTAAATCATTTCCAAAAGCCTTGAGTAGTGACTTAAACTCATATTAATCATCTTTGTGAGTAGGAGTTAAATTTGGTGATTTGTTCATGATGGGAATTAGATAATTTGTAGGTAGTGTAGGAGGTATTTATAGAATTTAAATCAATGGTGGCCTTATGGAAAATTTTGCTACTTGAATTAATCAATTTTTTACCCTTATTATAATTTCATAGGCATTAAGAATTGTGGTACCACCCATTGACTAAATCATAACCACTATATCACTATTCAAGGATCTCAAGTAATATAAGAAATAATTATTTGGAGTTAGATTGACAAATACTAGAATTCTATTCCATGTTTTTTAAAAATAAAAATTGAAGTTAGTCATGTTCTCATGAGGAGAATATAAAATAATAGTTAATTTTTTAACTAGGGAAGGGTGGTCACTCTTATCTTCAAATTTAGTACATAGCTTAGTGCCTAGGTCATCCCAAACATGGATAGAACTAGGAGGAAGACCTTTGTACCATTTTTAGGCTTTCATTTTGAAAGAGGAGACTAGAAGTCTAATTTCAACATTATCTTGCACCACATTATGGATTGAAAAAAGATTATCAATGTCTTGTATATGTTTGATTGGAGTGGTGGAAGTTTTACCTATAAAATAGAAAACTATTGTTAAATCTGAGGTAGGTATACCATCATATTGGGCTAATTGGATTGGGCTACTTCCATTAAAAGATATGAAATTTTAATTTTTAGCCATCATGGGTGGTATAAAACTGATGGGAGTAATTAAGGGAGATGTGAAAAAAACTATAAGATAACTCTAGGTAAAGGTATAACTAATTTTGATCACTTTTTAGATAGAAAGGATAATTTCAAAAAATTAGCTCTCTTACCTTTAGTAGATGATCTTGTTTGTTTTCATGGCATATGTAAACCTTAAAATTATAAATATGTAGGCTATTGGAGTCACCAAGTGATTTTCAAATGTGTATGAGGATCATATGATGCTCTCTGATAATTGAACCAATCTCTTTGTAATTTTGGGTCCCATCAGGTGTACCAAAAACTATTATCACATAGATTTTACACCCATTCTTAATGTCATAGCTCACTATGGAAAAATAAAATGATACAATGGGTTCACCTCCAAGATGTATGACCTTGGAGAATTAAAGTGATCCTCTAGATAAGGTCAATTTCCTTTCACTAAATTTAGTGCAATTGATGAAATACCAATTTTATAGAAATTTTGCTCCTTTAGTGTTCTTCATCCTAAACTAGGTTTGACTCGGGAAATGAGTTTTGGGAATGAAATTTGTAAAACTAAAAATGGAGTTCATATGAAATATTTTTATAGTGTATTTTAATGCTGTCAGGGAAGTCCAAGAACAAACACACCTGTTCTGATTCCTCTTGTTGGATCTTTCTCCTTAGAAAGAACACAATATGATTACCAAATATAAGCAATTAAATATGTGGAAATAACCAAAAGCACAAATAACTAGAATTCACCAATAGCACAGAATATGAGAGACAATACACTATCTTGTATTAACACTTTACAGAAAAGAATACAACAAAGAGCCGCCACACTCTTTCACCTTACAGAGGTTTGCCACACCTCAAGTGTACAATAATTCTTCTCACACAACACTCTCCTACACAAAAAATGGTCCCAACAACCAACTCACAAATAGAATTGGTGTTCACCTCTCCAACTAGTTAGTAATAACCCTGCCAGTTCACCAAGCACTCTAAAGTACTTCAAGTTGATCTCCCATGAACCTGCAACCTGCAATTCAACAGGCCATACTCACATGTAGATCCCCTATGAGCTTGCAACAACCTGCAACTCAATGATCTTACAATGGAAGCAACTTACTTGCCTTCCTTTCTATCTCATTCCTTAATTACAATACATGCCAATGGGTCTATAAATAGATCCCTAACTTAAACAATAACTTCGACTCTTAATTTAGACAATTATCCTCATAGCCAAAGGCTCTAACTGGCCTTTACATGCAAACACTTCGTTCACTTAACTAACTGTCCATGTAACGAGCAGTTATGGAACACACAAGCGACCGATGTCGGCTGACTCCCTGTCATCGCCGGTGGCCTTCTACACTGGTCATGATCAACGTCAGTCCTGCTACCGACGACCGTGCTCCTAGATCTTAGCAACCTACTTGTTCCTTTAGTTTGCAAAGAGTTGAAGCTTTTAGCTCCACAACTCAACAATCTCCCACTTGGAGATAAATAGTTGCAACCTATACATGTACCTGTACTTAGTCTAGTTTGTTCCCTTAGCTTTGTATCCCTCCTTAAGGTCACTCTTGAAGACCAACCACAACAAACCTATAGTGCAAAACCTGTCATCCAAATCACCTGCCACATCCACATCTACAAACCATGTAGAAAATAACCTGAACCTGTATAGCATGTGCACCTGCTGCTAGTCCCTGTAAGAATCCACTAAACTATCCTCCAATGGTTCTCTCTTGGATTGGCTCCAACTTGTGACATCTCCCACTGCTTGGGAAAACTCAGGTTTAGTATATACCATGCACTCAACCTCATTATGTGAATCAATACACCAGTTTATAGAACTATCCAACCATCGGTGTGCTAATCAGTTTCACACAATCATCTTAAAACAAAGTCAACATGTGACCTACCATGTCTCTAGAACACACTCGTGCTAAAGAATCTTGCTGCTCCTAGATTCTCCATGACAAACACCTAAACTAGCTTTACCTTTAGTTTAGCAATACCTATATATGTAACCCTGCAACAAGCACATCATACAGTAATAGGATAATGTAGCTAATATTATCCAACTTGGTAAAGAGAAACACAATGATCAAACCTCCATTGCCCTGCAGCTAATACAAGACCATATACCCTGATCTTCCATCTCATGTATCCATTTCCACTCTTCTTTATCCTGAACATCCATTCATCTCTCAGTGCTTACTTCTAGCTGGCCACTCTATCTAAAACACCTATTTGGTTCTCCTCCAAGGAATCACATCCTCATCGATGCCAAGCTCCCACTGTTTCCTAGATCTACCTGTTCTGCTTCTTCAATAACTTCCTGGTCCTATGCCATAAGTGAGAAACAAGTAGTGTAAATAAGGGAAATGACAAATTTAAGAACTTACTTACACCTTCAATCCTCCATATGGGTGCTTGAGACACCTTGACAGCTTGCTGTCCACCCAAAATTTGTCTCAGTAACTGGTGCCGATCACGTCTCAGTTTGCAGATGACTGAAGTCGGTTCCCTACAACTGCCACCTTGCTAACGTCAGTTTCCCCTGGCCGATGCTAGTCATTATCTGCCCTGAGTCACCGATGTCAGTCTGCACATAGCTGACGTCGGTCCCTATCTGGATGTCGACACCAGTTTTCCTATCGACGTCGGTCTCTGTGTTTTTCTTGTGAGACCTGACTTTTTCTTGCGAGCCCTTTTTGGATCAAATCCTTGTCCAAATCACCCTTGCTCTACTCAAAATTCTTTTGCATCTTGTGCTGAACTCTGTTTGTCACCTTCTCCTTGAAAACCAAGGCTTTCATGTTTTTGTCACTAACATTAGATTCCTCAAGAAACATTACCTTCTTCTTCTACATACAGAAACCATGATCCATACCTTCCAAATTTGAAAGCATATCCTTTGACTCAAGAACAAGCATCTCCTTCTTATCTATGTGACCAAGCCTATCAAGCCACATCTCTGAATCTATAGCTAAAGTAGATAACCAAGAAAGAGAATTAGTAGTACAAGTAGATAGATAAAGTGTACCTACTTTCTTACCTCTAGCTACAACAAGTGTACCCTTGGTAACCTTCCAAGAGTCCACTGTGAGAGTTACTGTGCAACCCTCATCACCCAAACTTCTAACAAAAATCAAATTCCACTCCAAAATTGGGACGTACATGACCTCTTTTAACACCCATGTGTTACCTGTTTGCAGTTTTAGCTTCACTTTCCCTTTGCCAACAATCTGACAAGGCTTACCATCCCCTACATAAATTTCTCCAAAATCTCCCTAGACATACTCATGAAAAAATTCCCTATGTGGGGATGCATGACAAGAGGCACCAAAATCTAAAACCCAAGATTCTACTTTATCCAAAGAACATACCAGAGCATCCCATGCAGCGTAGTCTATAACATCTACTTCTTCTTCATGTCCTTCATGCTGATCTTCACCTGATCTACAATCTCTCTTTAAGTGCCCTTGCTTTCCACACTTCCAGCAGGTTATTCTGCCATACATGGACTTGGATCTTCTGCCTATCTTGGACCTTGATCTCGCATGCTCTATCTTCTCTCTTTGCCTTCCTCTGCCTTCAACACTCAAAGTATTTCCTGATGATTCACCTATGCTATTCCTGCATATCTCTTCATTAAAGATCACACTCACAACATCATCCACTTTTAAGACTTTTGAAGGAGACACAGTATTAGAAACTGCCATTACCAAACCTTCCCAACTTTTAGGTAATGAACACAAGATTAAGAGAGCTCTAATTTCATCATCAAATATAATATTAACTGAACTTAACTGGTTTACCAAACCATGGAAATCACTAAGATGGCTATGAACAGATCCACCTTCCAACATTTGCAAATTAAATAAATGCTTCATAAGAAATACCTTATTAGAAGCTGAGGATTTTTCATATAAATTTGCCAAAGATTCCATCAACTCCACTATTGTCTTACACTGTGATAAGCTGGAAATCACAGATGATGCAAGACTCAGTCTAATAGATCCCAGCCTTCCGATCAAGAACCTCCCATTCTTCATCTTTCATATCTGAGGGTTTGTAATTAACCCCTCCCAACGGTAAGTACAAATATTTTTGATATAGATAATCCTCAATCTGCATCCTCCACAATTGGTAGTTCTTGCCATTAAACTTTTCCATTCGTAGCTTACTGTCTTCTGCCATTGCTCAACTCCCACTCAAACAAAAACTCTGTGAGTATCCTGTAATCAAAACACACTCCCCAGATCTAAGCCAATCTGTTAGTATCCCAACCAAAAGCTCTGATACCACTTGGCAGGGAAGTCCAAGAATAAACACACCTGTTCTGAATCCTCTTATTGGATCTTGCTCCTCAGAAAGAGCACAATATGATTACCAAATATAAGAAATTAAATATGCGAAAATAACCAGAAGCACAAATAACTACAATTCACCAATAGCACAGAATATGAGAGACAATACACTATCTTGTATTAACACTTTACAAAAAAAAATACAACAAAGAGCTGCCACACTCTTTCACCTTACAGAGGTTTGCCACACCTTAAGTGTATAGTAATTCTTCTCACACAACACTCTGCTACACAAAAAATGGTCCCAATAACCAACTCACAAACAGAATTGGTGTTCACCTCTCTAACCAGTCAGTAATAACCCTGCCAGTTCACCAAGCACTCTAAAACACTTCAAGTTGATCTCCCATGAACCTGCAACCTACAATTCAACAGACCATACTCACACATGTAGATCTCCTATGAGCTTGCAACAACTTGCAACTCAATGATATTACAATGGAAGCAACTTACTTGCCTTCCTTTTTATCTCATTCCTTAATTACAATACATGCCAATGGGTCTATAAATAGATCCCTAACTTAAATAATAACTTAGACTCTTAATTTAGACAATCATCCTCGTAGCCAAAGGCTCTAGCTGGCCTTTACATGCAAACACTTCATTCACTTAACTAACTGTCCGTGTAACGAGCAGTTCCAGAACACACAGGCGACCGATGCCGGTCCCTGCTAGTCTAGTTCTACCGATGTCGGCTGACTCCCTGCCATCGCCGGTGGCCTTCTGCACTAGTCACGACCGACGTCGGTCCTGCTGTCGATGACAGTGCTCCTGGATCTCAGCAACCTTCTTGTTCCTTCAGTTTGCAAAGAGTTGAACCTTTTAGCTCCACAACTCAACAAATGCTTCGTTAAATAAACACAATAAAATAGAAAATAGATTGAAAGTTGTAGGAGCCCAAACTCATGCAATGGGAAATTAGAGGAACTAACTGCTACTTTCATACAAGGGATAAGATTCTTTTATTTTAATCAAAAACTATTTTAAAATGGTAGAAAATACCAAAATTCAAATTTCATGACTGAAATAAGAATTAAAATATCTACAAATATTTAAATAATCTTGCATATAGAGAGATTTCTTAGACAGGAAAGGCAAACCTTCAATTTATTCTCATTCTCAAAGTTAAAACATGTATAAAATTTACTCAAAATGTAGAATAAGAAATCTAGAAGAAAATATATAAGATGGGATATGCCATATTATCCATATTTATACAAAATATTTCATAAATGATATGTAGTTAACAATGAAATCTAATGCCTAGTAGAAGAACATGCAAATATGGAATCTCCATGAAAAGGGATATCATATACTCTAGTAATGGTATCCATGGAATGGTGAAAAATTTAAAAAATTAACATGAAAGAATTGTTCATGATATTTAGTTGTCGTAAGTGCGGATATAACTTCAAAATATTCATGTAATGACTTCTTTTTCTCCAGTTCAATTGTAACTTCATCTTCATGCAATGGGGGGCACCAAAGTGAAATTCATTTTTAGAACAAAATATAAATTTAAGATAACTTAATTTACTTTTTTTTCAAAACCCTAACTTTTAATTTTCAAGTGAGACTTTAACATCTTTCAAGTCATACCACTTTTTCAAAACTAGAATTACATTTTTCAATATGTGCTTCTACAACTTAAGCAATTAAAACTTGTCAAAATGAAAAGTGTAATTTGCAAGTCTACTTTTTTCAATTTCTAACTGGTAAAAATAGAAAGTGTAAAATACACATGGTTCTTTCTGAAGAAGAGTTATCAAATAGATAGTTGCAATTTACAATATGTGCTTTTTCAAATTTACAATAGTTTTACAATAATGAAAATATTTTTGATGGAAAGAATTAATCTATTTTCAACACTTCTTCTGAGTCTTTAGCCTTCTCGACCTATAATTTCTAAACATATGCATCAGCCTTGAAGATCTCCTAGATTTTATCTTCATCTAGGCCAAAAGAGTAGAGGTTGGTTATCTTCCAATTTGATACTATATCAAAATGTTCCCTTCTCAAATCACTATGTGTTTAAATATGTTTACCTATCTGATCCAATGTGTTATGATATTTGATGAAATGGTGGATAAAGATGAAGGTGAAAAGCGTATCTTGTGTAGATTCTTTTTCAATCATTTATTATAATTTACTCTAAACCTCCTCTACTAAAAGGATTTGATCTTGATAATATATTGGTTAATAGGACAATTTATTCAACAAATCTTGAATGTCATATAGCATGTCAGTGTCCTTGTCGTGGGTAACCTTTGTCTAATGGGAAACAATTGTAAGAATCTTTATTCTAAATTGAGATGCTCTGTCTAACTATTCTTGCTCTCCATCATTTTTTAGTATGTCTTTTTCAAGGAGGATGTCCATGTTAATGGAGTCCACAACTATCAATTTTGGATAGAAAATATTTAATCTTTCTACCTCTCCCTCATACTTGTTGACTTGTTCTCTCAGGGTGACTCTTGTCTCTTTCAATTATTTAGTAATCCATTACTATATCAATGACCTTTTACCTTTTGATATGAGTACTTCTACCCATTCCTTAGTGGCCCTTCCCATGCTACCAAATTTTGTCACTACATCAAGTGTTGCCTGATTTAAGATCTAGGTGATGGGTTATGATAATCTAGGTTATGTTGATTACATATTGGGATCGATGAATCTATTTAATATAGATGTTAGTTATTCAACCTTATTATTTAGTTCATCCTTAGTGACCTTATCCCTATCCATTATATCAAATAGGGAGTTAATGTTAGATTTAACATCATGTTTTAACCCCTCCCTCATAAGACATCTAAGGTGAAATTTTGATACCTGATAGCCCCCCACCACTAGATCATATTTCTATTTCCTTAGTGGGGGATTTCAATCTCTACATACCTTTCACCTAGTGAGTCATATAACATCCTTGAAAAGGTCTGACGATTTGTCTTGGATTTATTACATGTATTTGAGAGATAAAAATCCAATGTACTTAGGGACACCATTTGACTATGTTTCTTTGACACAGTCTATGCTAACCAACTAGGGATAAAATCATATTATGTAAACACTATCACTTTAGAATCTATAGCTGAAGATGATTCACTAGTGGGTATGGTGATAAGTGTTATATCCTATATTGATATTATTATTGATTGATTGGTAGATGTTTAACAATTTCTTCTCCATCTATGGGCTAAAGGTCTAGATTTTCATCAAGTACTTACTCCTTCTCTATCTCTCTTGTAGGGGTAGGGGTTACTATGGAAGTGTAAGAGGTAGGGGAAATGGAAATAGATGTGTTTATTGGGGTCATGGGAGATGAAAGTGATACCAATAAAGGAGTAGACATAGGAAGTTAGAACTTAGGGACTGGTGGAAGTGTGGAGTCCAAGGCCTTAAACGAGTCAATTAAATTAGTAGGAACACTCAAGGGTGGTAAAGTAGGAAAGATGAAGGGGGATGAAGATGAAATATTACTTATCCCAAGGGTTAGGATGGCTAGTGGGATTGAAGTTAGAATGATTGAATCTATGGATAGATACTACTATGTAGTGTTGGTGATTAATAGAGATGGAATGGAAGGGATTGTAAATGGAATGGATGGAATTGTAGAAGGGAGTAAAATTATGAGAGGAGGAAGTGAAATGGAAACTAGAATATCTAATGAAGGTGAGACTTGAGTTTCTAATTGACTTGATTATTCTATTTGTAATGGACTTATTATCATAGGTAAACTGGTGGGAATGGAGTGTGGAATTACTTGATGTGAAGGAGGAGTCAAAAAATGAGGAGGAGGTATTGGAGATACAAGAACAACAAAAATAACTGGGGGATGTATCATAGATATAGGAGTGGTAAATATAACTAAGATGGGGGTTGAAGTTGTGGAATCTTCAAATATAGTTGTATCATTGAATGAAATGATGATCAAGTGATTTACTCATATTCCATCTTTTCTTGATTTCCCCTTATTTGCCTTTGATTTCTTATTTATTTTATGGGAGATCATTGGCCTATCTTTTTGTTCTGCTACTAAACCACTCAGAACTCTTTGTTCCTTGAGCTTTAGTAGTTTTTCTATGATACTAAATCTTTGGTTACTTGGACCCCTTTACTCCTAAGCCAATTATTTATTTTATTGACCATGTGGGTATTTCTATCTACAAGAGAAAATGATTAAAGAATATACCATCTTATTGTAAGCGTATATCATTAGAATGGTTGACCTTATCTATTAGGGACTCATCATCCACCAAGTCCTCAAGTACTAGTGCTAAATAAAATGCTTTAACTTGATCTGAGGTCATTTTAGAGTAATCCCTCAATTTGACTTCCTCCTCATCATTTAAATCTTCCTAGTAATCTTCAAAGTAGGGAACACGGGAATATGTGGATATTTGTAGTGTGTTAATGATTTTTTCATGAACATCATATAATGGTCTCACTTTTAGAGCTCTTAGGATCATCTATTTCATTTTTGTTTTTGCACAGTTGGATTTCGCTAAGGAAGGGCATGTGTATTTGTGTATACTAATTGGGAAATGAATTCCTAACTTGTGTTTAATGGATAATAGCTTGTGAATTTTGACAAATTGCCTCACTAGCTTCATGAATGCCCATTTATCACTCACATATCTTGGAAGGGTGTAAGGGAATCCACTAAATATATATAAACATATGTAGGATTAGGTTATGAATTAGATGAAATAAGAACACCACTAGTATAGTCATATAAAATGTGAAAATTGGTAACTTGAGTGTGGCTAATGACACCCGACCCATAAGACCCTCTTACTTGCTTTCATGATCCTCATAAGCATCTTTTGACTGATTTCAAATCATCCATAGCCTTATAGACCTGATCCTAACTCAACTAGACTACTCTTTCCATGAAAAATCTATCCCCCAAGTCCCATTAGCTTATGACTATAGCACCTAACTCAAACTATAGTGATGGGCCCTCTCATGTCTACTTTTGATGCTCCTATCCAAGTGCATTTTTTCTTCCAATTGTTAATTCCTTATTTTTCTTATCCTTCTTCTTATCATGATAATGAGAAAACATTCAATCCATGACTAACATATCCTTATAAAACCCCATTCAAAGTTCATTTGGAAGGGGTTTGAAATTATCACTAAGCAAGCAAGAATACAAACAAGACTACTCAGGCAATCTTCCCTATTCTATAAATACAACCAACCAATATACTTACAATTTTATCCAAATCCTTACACCAGTCCCTAACCACCTCAAACACACCTAGTTTGCCATTTTTCATCTTCATACACACTATTTCATAAAGCACATCAAGTGTGAGAACTACATATGGCTTGATACCTCTTAGAAGTATTGGTATGTAGGTAGTTTGTCCACACAAGGGGTGTGGATACAAGTTCATGTTAAGCATGAAATATATTGAAAGGGGGGGGGGGCGGTGAATCAGTATATTATATATCTTTTTACTTAATTTTATTTCTTTTATTTAACCACTTAATCACACATTCAAGATATGCAATAAAACTAAAACAATAATTTTCACCACACAAGAAAGAGATAGAGACACACCATATTTTACATAGAAACCCAAAGTAAGAAGAACCATAGAGAACAATCTCAAGTATATGAATGAGCACCAACTCAAAATATAAAGTTCACAAACACCAAATTGTAAAAGCACCAACCCCTTTTTTGAGCACCAACACAATAACTATTTGTGATCACCAACCCACAGGAGCACCACCCCTCTTATGTATAAAACACAACTATCTCTCAACGTTGCTTAATCAATAAATGATATAAATCTACAATATCTCCTACTTTTATATCTTTGAAAACAAATAAAAACCATGCACTCTCTTATATATTACAAGTGGATTCTTAACCCTCTTTTTATAGCTTCCCAAATGACCTTTGGCATTCACCCTTTGTAACCCTTCAATCTTCATGGAAAATGGTGCCAAACATGCATGACCCTTTATATCCTTACATTTTAAAATTCATATGGTGACCATTTATAAGCAAAATCATCATTTCCTCTTTTATCTTTATCTTGGTGACTTTTCATAATCCATAAAGTGTCCGTTCATGGAAAAGTGTGCCATGCCTCTTTTATTTTCACATGGTGACTCTTAGAATTCCTCAAGATGACTCTTCATGAGAAACGTGTCCCATTCCTCTTTCATTTTTTATCCCATGACTCTTTGACTTCTCTATGGGCCCTCTTATGACTTATATGCAACCAAAAATATATTTATTAATATTAAATAAATATTAACACACATTAGCCAAGATATGAAAATTAAAAAAACCATTAAATGCAATGGGGCCTTTATCACCAATAATGTTAGACATTTGACATTAATGACAATATTTCAAATAATCTCCCCCTAGTCATTGATGGAAAACTTAAACTAAAATTATGACATCCTAAAACTTATACATATTACTATCTGAAAAACATATAGTAACTAGCAACTTGTACCTATTCCCTGTATCTATTTTTTCAATTATACATGTACCTGTTATTCTCCCCCTTTGAAATCAATGGCAAAGGGCCTACTTGGAGCTAACACTTAGCTCCCCCTCAACTAATGTTGAACCTCAATGGTAGGAAGTAAAAGAAATTAATCCCAACTTCTCTCATAGATACTCAAATGTGTCTTTTGGTAGTGTCTTTGTGAAAATATCTACAATCTGATCTATAGTACTGAAATACTCCATCATAACTTGTTGATATACAACTTGCTCCCTCAAGAAGTGATATCTAATGGGAATATGTTTTATTCTTCAATGCATCAAAGTATTATTTAAAATATTAATAACACTTATGTTATCACAAAAAATAGAAATAGGTTCATCATACTTTACCTTGATATCTTCCAAAGTTTGCTTCATCCAAAGCACTTTATTATAACACATACCACTACAATATATTCTAATTTAGCTATAGAAAGTGATATTGAATTATAATTCTTGCTTAACCATGATACTAAGCTATCACTATTGAAGAAATCTCCTCCACTTGTACTCGTTCTATCATCCAAGCACCCTACCCAATCTAAATCTATATGAGCAACCAAAATGAAATCTCTACCTATGGGATACCACAATCTGTAATCCAATATCCCCTTGATATATCTAAATATTATCTTCACCAACTGAAGATGACTATTTTTTAGAGTTGACTGATATCTTACAACTATACCTACTGCATATGTCTAGCCTTAATGTTGTTAAATATAAAAGACTACTAATCATAGATCTATATAAATATTAATCTATAATAGGTAAATCTTCATCCTTTCTCACCTTATTTCATATACACATTGGTGTGCCAACTGGTGCATAATCCTCAAAACAAATTTTATTCAACATTTCCTTGGAATATTTACTTTGAGATATGAAAATTCTTTTATCCGATTGAAATATTTGTAATCCTAAGAAAAATAACAATTTTGTAAACATAGACATCTAAAATTCTTTTTGCATAATATCAAAAATTTATTTTGTCATCTTTTCAATATTTCCTCCAAAAATGATGTCATCAACATATACCACAACCATCAATTGATGCTCACCTTCTATTTTGATTTAGGGATTACTATCAACAAATACTCTCTTAAAACCTTGATCTTGTAGGTAATTATCAAGTCTTACATACCAAGCTCTAGGAGCTTATTTCAGTCCATACAATGCTTTATTCAATCTACATATATGTATACTAATATTTGAAAGAATAAATCCCTCAGGCTACTTAATGTAGACCCCTTCTTCTAGATTCCTATTCAAGAAGGCATATTTGACATCCATCTAAAATAGTTTGAAATTTTCAAACATTGCATATGCAAGAAATATTCAGATAGCCTCTAACCTTGCCACTGGTGCAATTTTTTTTTCAAAATCTATTCCATCAATTTTATCATATCCTTTACATACTAATCTTGCTTTATTTACGGTCACTTCTCTATTTTCATTCAACTTATATCTATAAACCCATTTTGTTCCTATCACATTGTGATCTCTTAATCTAGGCACTAATTCCCAAGTATCATTTATTTTCTATCTATTTTAATTCTTCATCCATAGCCTTAACCCAATGCTTATCATGTATAGCTTTTGAAAAAGTTCTAGGCTGAATTTTGGATAACAAAGAGAAATTAACTTTCTTAGATTCACTTACCATCATTAGTCTGGTGCAAATTCCTTCATTTATGGCCCCAATGATGTCACTTTCATTATGATTTCTCTAAACATAATTTGATGGAATTTTGGTATCCTTTTTCTCCTTCTTCTAATCTTCATCTAATTCTTCAAAATCTTCCTCTTAAATTATTTCAAGAATGTCTACTATATCATTGATTCTTTGTGTTCCATCTTCTTCTATCATGACACTTGCACTTTCAACAATTTTCTTAGTTATTTTATTATAAAATTTATAAGCTTTAATTTTGAAAGAATAACCAAAAAATATAACTTCATCTACTTTAGATTAAAACTTACCAAGTTTTTCATTAGTTCTCTTTATGAAGCATCTGCTACCAAAAACTCTGAAATAATTAACTATTGTTAGTTTGTCTTTCCATAGCCCATAAGGAGTCTTGTCACTATTGAATCTCAATAATGATCTATTATGAATATGAACTACTATAGCAACTACCTCTCTCTAATATTTATCTACTATCTTATATTCATTTAGGATTGTCCTTGCCATCTCCTAAATTGTTCTATTTTTCCATTCAACTACTCCATTTTGTTGTGGAGTTTTGGCTACTGAATAATGTCTTTTTATTCCATGATCTTCACAAAACTCAATAAATTTATCTGACATGAATTCTCCTCCTTGATATGATCTTAGACACTTAATCTTCAAACTAGTTTCATTCTCAACTAATGCTTTGAATGCTTTGAAATGTTTGAAAGCTTATAATTTTCTCTTTAAAAACATCACCCAAGTCATATGTGAAAAATAATAAATAATAAACATGAAATACCTCTCACCTTGAGTACTTTTAGTTCTCATAGGTCCACATAGATCAGTATGAACAAGTTATAACATTTGGGTGGTTGAGTACTATTTTTTTTTTAACTACCTTATGGCCTGCTTCCCATGTTGACAAGGCTCACAGAGTGTGTTATATGGCTTTGTAATCTTTGGAATATTTTTGACTACTTACTTCTTTCTGATTTTGACAAAATTTCAAAATTTATGTGCCCCATTCTCCTATTCCATATCCAAATTTATTCAATCTAAATCAAACATCTTTAACCTTTGATGTCTGATAACATATACAAATTATTGCCTATTCTCTAAGCATCTGCAACCAACACATCTAAATCTTTTTTTCTAATTTTATAACCTTCTACATAAAACTTTACTGTGTTCCCATAATTAAAAATATGACTTACACTTAAAAAATTATGCTTAAGACCTTCCATATACAAAACTTTTTAGTTTTATTTCTACCATTATCTAGACTTAGTGTAGCTTTTCTAGTAATTTTGGCAAAAGTATTGTCTCCAAATTTCACTATGCCACCATTTATCTTCTTCAAGGTTATGAACTTGCTCTTGTCTCTTGTCATGTGCCTCGAACATCCACTATCAATGAACCATATCTTATCTTAATTTCTTGCATGCAAAGTTGTCTGTACCAACATAGATTTTTTAGGTTATTTCTTCTACCATGAACTTGTCTAAACTTTATTCTTGATGAATGGAGCCTTGAAACTTTGGTCCTTATTTACTGACTCGAACACACTTCTACAGTACCGGGCTATGTGTCTAAATCTTTTGCACTTGTAACATATTATGGCCTCTTCATTAAATCTTGGTAGAGGAATAAAAGAGTTGTGGCTTCTGCTTGAATTTGCATGACTTTCCTTCTATTTTTTAAAATTTTATCCTTTTTTTGACATTATATTTTCTTATGATCATATCCATTAAAATAAAAATAATAACCATAAAAATAGGACCTATTTGTGTATCTCTAACCTAATTGTCTTTTGTATCTCTATTCCCTCTAGCCTTCTTTGTTTGAGATGTCCTCTATATTCTTAACTTCTTTCCTTTTTATTTCTTCTTTTATAAGAGCTTCAACATAGCTCTTTCCTTTTTCCTTGTCTATGAAATTAGTGACCTCCTCTTTATATTTTTTAAATCCAATACATATTTTATCAGACATTGATATTTGATTTTCTAATATCTTATTCAACATATTACTATTATTCTAAAATATTTGAATCATTGCCTATTCTATCGTTGATTGCTTTATTTGTTTTCACAAGATCTGCTTTTAAAGAAGCAATTTCAATAACATACCTTTCACATTATTAAATTAATATTTTAAAATGTGTCATTATTTATTATTCATTCTTCTTGGCTTCTTCAAAGTGTGCTTGTAGATCTTCAATTATTTCATTTGACTCCTTTTCATTTTTCTCAATCTAGAGGTTTAATCTTTGATTCTTCTTCTTAAGAGCTTTTAACTCTTCTAAGGCACAAAAAATTTCTCCCACTAGATTAACTTTGGATTCATCATATTCTTCTTCTTAATCATCTATACTTTTGATTGTGGAGGCATCTTCATGTATGGCCATGAATATAATCTCTTTTTCTTTTAAATCACTGACTCCACTATCTTCGGCTGAGCTAGGATCTTTAGAATACAAAATCTTCTTCTCAAATCCCTTCTTGAATTTACCTATGAAATTATTCTTGTATGTAGAATTTCCTTCTTCATGGTCATGATTACCCTTATTTGGGAATTTAGCTACAAAATGTCCAATCTTTCTACAATTAAAAAATTTAAAAGGTAATTTTCCTTGATATTTACCTGTCTTTTTTTGGCTTGCAAATGAATAGAGATCCATTTTCATCTTCATCATCACTAGAACTATCACATGATTCTTTAATCTTAGCCTTATCTTTCTTTGATGTCTTGAAAGAAACTTCTCTCTTTGAAGGTTTATCTTATTCAGTCTGCATCTCATATGTTGTAAGAATACCTTGAAGCTCAACCATCTTTAGCTTGGCTAAATTCTTCATATCTTCAATTGCCAAAACTTTTTCATCATATCTCAATGGTAGAGATATAAAAAAAATTTAAACCACAATTGATTATTCTAAATTTTCTCCAAGACCTTGAATCTAATTAACTATTTGATCAACCCATAAAAGATAACTTTTTATATTTTCTTCCTCTTCCATCTTCAAACTCTCAAACTATCTTCTAAAAGTCTAAATCTTATCTTTCTAAACCTTTCCATCACCTTTGTAAATATTCTCAAGTTTTACCCAAGTTTCATGAGTAGATTTACATTGCATAACTTTATAAAATTTTGATTCACATAAACCACATAAAATAGAATTTAAAGATTTATCATTCTTTTTACTTGCCCTTTTTTCTACTGGAGTAGTTACAAGTGTCTGTGACTCTTCATATTCCTCCAATAGTTCTTGTCATATGTTGAATCCAAGGGCCATCAAATAAGTATTTATCTTTATGCTCCAAAAAACATAATTCATCCTATCAAATAAAGGTTTCTTATTTTTATAAAATCCTTCATGTGATCCAACCATCGTGTTTTCTTGATCTACCTTCAAACTATAAAACTTTTTCAAAAGGAACCTGCTTTGATACCAATTGTTAAGCACTAAATATTGTGAGAGGGGGGGCGATGAATCAGTATATTATATATCTTTTTAATTAATCTAATTTATTTTCTTTTACCAATTTATCACACATTCAAGATATGTAATAGAACTAAAACAATAATTTACACCACACAAGAGAGAGAAAGAGAGACACCAAATTTTTACATGGAAACCCAAAGTGGGAAAAACCATAGAGAACAATCTCAAGTATATGAATGAGCACCAACTCAAAATACAAAGTTCACAAGAACCAACTTGTAGGAGCACCAACCCCTTTGTCAAGCACCAACATAATAACTATTTATGAGCACCAAACCACAGCATCATGAACCCCTTGAAAAGATTTTTGAGCACCAACCCATAGGAGCACCAACCACTCTTGCATATAAAGCACATTTCTCAATGTTGCTTACTCAACAAATGATAAAACTCTACAATATCTCCTATTTTTATCTCTTTAAAAGAAATACAAACTATGCACTCTCTTATATATTATAAATGGCTTCTCAAGTATTTATTTATAGCTTCCCAAGTGACCTTTGGAATTCAACTTTTGTGACCCTTCAATCCTCATGGAAAATAGCACCAAACTTGCATGACCCTTTGTATCCTTGCATTTGAAAAGTCATATGGTGACCCTTCATAAGCAAAAGAATCATTTCCTCTTTTGTCTTTATCTTGGTGAATTTTCACATTCCTCAAAGTTTCCCTTCATGGAAAAATGTTCCATACCTCTTTTGTCTTCACATGGTGACTCTTAGAATTCCTCAAGATGACTCTTCATGAGAAAATGCGTCATATTCCTCTTTCATCTTTTACCCTGTGACTCTTTGACTTCTCCATGGGCCCTCTTTTGACTTATATGAAACCAAAAATATATTCATTAATATTTAATAAATATTAACACACTTTAGCTAAGATATGTATATTAAAAACACCATTAAATTTAATGGGGACTTTATCACCAATAATGTTAGACCTTTGACATCAATGATAATATTTCCAAAAATTTAGTGAATATTACACACACTAACTCCCCCTTTTTCTCAAAGTTGGTAAAATTACAAAGGATTATATGGTTTGAATAAAAAAATATGCTCTATAGGGAGTTATTTAGACATTCAACAGTTAAAACATCATAGGCAGGTTCACATAGACATAGTGAACAAAACTCAGAAAGCATATGTTTCCTAAACAACAATAAAAAAAGTGGACTATAGCATCAATGTCACTAGTGTGTTGTTTCAAAACTCCTATAAAATTATAAAATAAGGCTAGATCCTAATTTTTGATAGCATCCCAATCTTACATAGTGAATTTTAGACTCTATCTCAACCATCTCATTCAGTTTCTAGCTAAGTATCATTTTTTATCCCTTGTTACTATTTTTAGAAATGTTAAAATTAGAATCAAATTTATATAAATTGATAGTTTAATTATTGCATCTTTATTTACTAATTTTATTATTCAGACCCTTTAAGTAAATTAGGAATAATATATTAATATTCTCAAAATTGTTAAATCATTTGGTGAACCTGACGTGAATTAAACACACAACCTTCTAATTTTTCCTATATTTTTTTGACTTTTTACCTACATAATAAAAGAAAAAATTAAAATTATATTTTAAAATTTCATAATAATTTTAAAATATTTTCTTTCAAACCTTAGTTATCCATACTAGGTCATGGTATTTTACTAATATTTTTTTTATATTTTTCTAATTTTTTATTTCCATATTTAAATTAGAAATTTGAGTCAAAATTTAAAATTTTGTAGTAATTTTAAAATAATTTCATTCAAAACCCTAGTTGAATGTACTATATCCTATTTGCTTTTTGAGGTATCACCTTACATGTTTGTGAGCTTCGTATCCTTTTTATGCACTTTCTAGTTTACTATTTTTAGGAATTTACATTTCCTATATTCAGTTTTTTCCTTCCATAACACATTGTTTATTACAAACTATTACAAAAAAATCAATGATTTTTAATTTGTTTTACTACTTTAGCAGTGGTCCAATACACAAGTTTTGATGAAACTAATAAAAGGGAACTTTAACAAATCTTAACTAAACACCCTAACATCCAAGATGACATTATTAAATTACTATAATAGGAACAAGAAAAAGGGAAAAATGGTCAATCTTATCAAACCATAGAGAAACCAATTGTAAATGACACTATAGGGGCAACTATGTCTTAACAACCCCCTATATCAACCCAACCTTTGTCTATGCCACCAACTATAGCTAGTACATCTTTGTATCTTAATGTGGTAGAACTTGTGCAAGAGATGAGATCTCTTCAATCCAAGGTGATGCATCTTGAGCAAGGTGCCTCTATATCTACACAAGCTTTATATTCTTTTGCTCTATTGCATACACCATTGGCATGTCATACTACTTCTACACCCTTGCCATAAGGTTTTGTTCAACCCAAGCTTACCTTATATGATGGCAAGGGTGATCCAAAGACACATTTGAAATATTTTCACATAGCATGCTTGGATTATGTGCCAAATAATTGGCTACTTACTAAGCTATTCATACAAAATCTAAATGATTATGCTTTATAATGGTTCTTTAGTCTATCAAATCAACTAGTCAATGAATTAAATCCATTATCTGATATGTACCTATATCATTTCATCATCAACATTAGTAATAAGGTTTCATATGCCCAAGTTACACCAAAAAAACAAAGGTCAAATGAGTATCTCATAGATTATGTTCATCGATATAACACTATCTTGGCTAAGATGACTAGCCCCATGGTCAATAAAGATTTACAAGATCTCTTCAAACATAGTCTTCTACCATCTTTACATGAATTAATAATGTGTCAAAGGTTATCTTCCTTCATTTAATTGTGTCACACACTAAATGAAAGTGAAGTCAACTTAATTTCAATGGGAAAAATCAACTACATAAACATATCATAAACAATAAAAAAGAGTAACAACAAAGTCCCATACAAAGTAAAGGTCAATAATAATAAGAGTCAAAATCAAATAATATCTAATGCAACTTCAAAGCCCCCTCAATGAGTTATTTTATCTACACCTCCTCAGTGAACTTTTTTCAATCTACCAGTATCTCCAACTAGATTTTTATAGTAGCTATTGGATTGTTATATCATATATCTCTCTCCTATTCAAGAAGTTGACCCATAAAGCCTCTTCCACATGATCAACATGCATTTTAAAAGTTTCATAGGGCACTAGGCCATACAAAAAACAAATGCATCAGTTTGAGACACAAGATACAAGACTTGATAGATGACAACACTATTGATCTTGGCAAAAAAACATAGGATAAAGCTTTGAAAATCTTCTCAAATCCTTTTTTTCAACATTATAAACAAGAGAAAGAGTATCCATCAGGTGTTCACCATATAGATCTTACACATCTCCCACCAGATACATATAGGGTACCTTTAATTGAGTTACATTCTTTGAGCAACATGATTGGTGTATATAATTCTAGAGTTTCAGCTAAACCTTCCATCTCCTTCTTAGAGTAAGAGATAGTTGAGGATGATTTGGATTATCATGCACTCTTTATTAGAGATTAAATTCATAATCATCTTATTCATAGTGATCTTATAGACAATAAATATAGTGTGAAAATGTGCACTAAGACATTATTTCATCATTTAAGATATTCAGAGTAGGATATTACCCTGATGAACACAATTATTAGTGGATTCAATGGGAACATACAAAGATCATTGGGTGATATTGTACTTCTTTATAGGTTTTTCCAACACATGTGGCCACACCATTCACTATTATTCTCAATGTAGGAGTTTTTGATATGCTACTTGGTCCATTATGGATTCAAAACCATTGAGCAATACCTTTTATAGTTCACATATGGATGAAATTCATTCATGCTAATCAAGATATTATAGTTGGTTGAGTTCCATATGATTTACCACTCCCCACTTTAGAGCCATCTTTTACTTTGTAGTCACCAGTTTTAGTTTAACCTCTAGTTCTAGTTTCTCCACCAATTTCAATTCTTCCTTTAGTTTATATTCAAACACAGTTGAGGCCTCCATCACTAGCACAAATATTTCATACACCTCTAAAGCTTCAAGATTATAGATAACTTCTAGCTACAATATTCACACCCATGGTAATATCATTGAGATCTCATGCCTCTACAAATAGAGCACATGTTTAGATAATTTATCTAACTACGATATGGGTCCCTAAGAACCCTAAAATTGCATCTAATTCTTAGAGTTATAGGGAAACCCCACAATTTTTTTTCTACTTCAAAGATTTTAGAGCATTTACAACATATGTAGTTTTTAGAGCTACAGTCTCAACCCTTCCATCATGCTTCAAGATCATGCATGATTCCTCTCCTTGATACAAGACACCATGATAAGGAGTCTCACATGAGACTCATCAGTTAATATCATTACTTCTTAGCCTTACTTGTACATATACTCTTTTCAATTTATTATACATAGTCTCCTAATTATTGATTTTGCATAGCTTATCATCAAAATAACAAAAACAGTCAAATATATGAAAAATACAAAAATAATATAACATTTTAAAATTAAAAAAATGTTCAAATATTTAAAAATATAAAAACATGCAAATAATTCAAAAACATCAAAAATATTTTTATTGTATGCATCATCCATGCTTTACATTTCTACTATCATGCTAAAATTACATTTGTTTTTCTATGTTATTATTTGTTCATTTATCTACATTACCATGATTCACTTGATATTATTTGAGTGTGTGTAGTGACATTTAGATCCTTGATTTCTTCACTCTACCCATTTAGAGGGTATCCTAATTCTACATTTGAAACACACATTGATAAACATACCCATTAGGGGAATCTTCTACATGACTACACCATCCAAGTTATGTCATTCCTACACCACACACTATAGTTATCATGATGATGTACATTATTTACTAGATTACATAGATTACTCTATTGATACTCACTAGTATATAACACTTGTGTATTTATTATCATATACCTAGTCTTGTACTTCATGTCTTGCATATTTTCACCTCTTTCTTGGATTAGTTAGATGAGATTGTATTTCCAATTTTCACATTCTTTCCTTCTTTGCTTTGTATATCTATATGTGATTACATTTTTTAGTTCCTATTTGTCTCATGTATGTACCTAAGGACATTTTCCATCATTTGATTATATTAATGTGCATGAATTAGGACATTTTATAATGTCCTTTACTTTTACTCTTATATGTGATTATGGCTTTCATGCCAACATTGCTTGTTTCACTTAAATATGTATGTGGAATTTGAACATGCCTTTTATACTTTCCTTCTAGTTTGAGTGACATATGCCCATGTCACTTATTTTCTTGGCCCCTTAGCCATTCTTATATGCTTCATAATTTTTTCCTTGCATGCTTTTTTCTTGATTTCTTATTAATTGTTTATAATGCCATGGTCGACATTATGCATTCTCTTACTTTCTTAAATGCCATGATGGACATCATGCTCTATCCCTCCTTAACAACTAACAACTAACTAGACTTTTAGTTATATTTTAGTACATTTCACATGTTATTATATTGTTATATCTAACTAGGTGTACCCTTATTGATCTAACAATCTCTCATTATAAACCATGCTATAATTTGAGATATTTTATCAATTATCACTACTATATCATGCATTGTTGTAGTATAACACACTTGTAGGTATTTTTTTTAGGGTATTCATTGTAGGGTGTTCATTCTTACCCTCATAAGAGGGATAAATAAATAGGGGTTTTGTCATAGAGATCAAGAGCTCCTAACATTAAAAAATTTAGCTTTCAGAACACCTAGAATAATAACTAGATGTCAAACTAGATAGAATATACTAGGTAGATAGTTAAAATGTTAGAATAGTCATCAAATTTAGCTTAAGACAATAATTTCAACATTAGACTATATTTTTGGGCACTCTAGTGTCTATTTTGGCACTCCTATCCAAATAGTTAAAAACTAGACTTTCAAAAAATAGGCATAAAATTAGGTTTAGCTATAGTTCGAGATAGTCAAACCAATTCAAAATCAATAGTTTATTGTATAATTTTGGTTAGAGAATATAGATATAAGGAAGCATCATGCATGATGTGATGGATCTCACTTACATTTTTAGATATGGTAGTTAGTATAACTTCAAAATTAGAATCCATGTTTTAAACATTAGTGATTATGGGTAATGTGCATGACACATTTGTCTTATTTTCTTTCTAAGTTCATTACATTACCGAGACATTATTAGTAGTTGCATTCCTTATTCCATATATATATGGTTGTCATCATTTTGGAGTGGATTTCATATTAGCCTAATTTCCACACTTTTAGAGTGCCTTTCATAGAAACCTAGTGCACCATTTTTGGAGTGACTTTCATACAAACCTAATCTCCACCTTTTGGAGTGGCCAAGAGTGGCCTAGTTTATATCATACATTTTGATATCCATGAAATCATTTTAAAATTATAGAGAATTCATGGGATTCAATATCTATCTTATATGATACACATTTCATACTAATATCAGTTCATAGTTTTACTTCATCAGGCAATGATGGAGCCAAAGGACTATCTATCCTTTATATGATTTACTAACATATTTAAATGGATTAGACACATAGAACAAACATTTATTAGCGTATGCATGATCACATAGATTTACTTAGTGGGTGATGATGGAGATAAAGGGCTAACCTTTGCATTCTTGAACCACTTTTAGATAATTGAGCACTCAATTCCATTTATGATATTAATTTTGGTTCAAAATCATTAAACACATACCCAAAATGCTTGACATTACTCAACATCACAATAGGTTTTGTATTTGTTTGTGTATTTGATGAGTTATTCTTTTCTTTCTCTTCCTCTTTCTTTTACCTAGTTTTATAAATTATTATTTTATATATGGTATATCTAGTAAGAACTAATCTACTCTTTGTTTTATATTATAAATTTGTACTTCATAGTGTGCTCTCTCTACACACAACTAGCATCACAAAAATTCATTTTCTTAACTCTTATAGGTAAGTTTAGTTACGTTTTATAATTTCCTTTATCCTAGTATTTCACTTTTTTATATCACTAGAATAAATTAGGGTAAATGTAGTCATCTAAAATGTGAAAATTGGTTACTTAAGTGTGTCTAATGAAACCCAACCCATAGGTCTTTCTTGCTTGCTTTCATCACCCTCATAGGCATCTTTTCACTAATTCGTAGTCATCCATATCCTTCTATACTTGATTCCAGCTCATCCAAACAACTCTTTCCATGAAAAATCTATCCCCCCCAAGTCTCATTAGCTCAAGACTCTAGTGCCCAGCTTAGACTACATCACTGGGCCCTCTAGTGTCCACTTTTGGCCCTTTTGTCTAAGTGCATTTTTTCCTCCAATGTTCAGTTCCTTCTAGTTCTTATCCTTCTTTTTGTCAACCTAATGCAATCACATTCAACCTATGACCAATAAAACCCTATAAAATCCCATTCAAAGTTAATTTAGAATGGGTTGGCAATTATCACTAAGCAAGCAAGACTACTATGGTAATCTTCCCTATTCTATGCATATAACCAAAAAATATACTTATAAGATTATTTAAATCCTCACACCAGTCCCTAGCCACCTCAAGGACACCCATTTTAGTATTTTACATCTTTATAAACAATATTATATAAATCACATCAAGTGAGAGAAATACATATGACTTGATCCCTATTCGGAGCATTGGTATGTAGGTAGAGTACCCACACAAGGGGTGTGGATACATGTTTATAAAATATTACACACAATAACCACCCCCCCCCATCAACTCTTTCTCAAATTTTTTTAATGTACAAAAGAGTATAGGGTTTGAAGATAAAATATGCTCTATATGGAGTTCTATAGACATCTAACAATCCAAACTTCATAGGTAAGGTCACATAGACATAGTGAACAAAACCCAAAAAACTCAAGTTTCCTAGATAATAGTAAAAAAAGTAGACTACAACACTAGTACGACTAGTTCCTTATTTCAACACTCCTATCAAATCATAAAATGAAGGATAGATCTTAATTTTTGATAGTGTCCCAATCCTACACAATGAATTTTAGACTCTATCTCAGTCATCTCAATCAATTTACAGCTAAGTTTTATTTTATATCCCTTGTTACTATTTTTAGAAAGGTTAAAATTGCAATCAAATTTATAAAAATTAGTAGTTTAATTATTGCATATTTATTTACTAATTTTACTACATAGACCCTTTAACTAAATTAAAAATAATACACTAATATTCGCAAAATTGTTAGATCAACTGGGTGATTTTTGTAGTACTTACATCAAAGAATCTCTTTCTCTCTAGTTCATTATCAAACATTATTATTATGTAGTAGATGAATGCAACATTGACTCTTATAATATGTTTTTTACTTTCCTAAAGATGTAGGTCAAGATAATAGTTGAACACCTTACTTGCCTCACTAGGTATAGTGTCGTGCCCTAAGAAGTCTCTCCCTTTAGCTAATATATATACAAGTTAGAAGGTCATGTAGAATTTACCTATGGATTATACCTCCACTAACTACTTGTGGAGGGAATCACTGATGAGTTGTGCCTAGTGGATGTATTCTTTATTTTCATGGATAACCCATATATATTGATACACCCAATCTTGGAATTTCTTTGCATTATGACAACTAGTGATCCTATGCATCAATATAATTACATCTCCTACCTCATCCTTGAATCAGTCCTTGACAATGTCTTAGGTAATCTAGTGATTGTAGCTTTAGTAATCCTTAGACACTACTTGTTCATCACTCTTTAACATATAATGTTGTTTTCCTAAATTTTTTTTTTGGATTATTCTCAAGTTATATTTAGGTAACTCTCAAGCTTTGATCTCACAAACATGGAGTCAACAAAATTTGGCTCTAGATTTAGAATCATTTCGACTTTACCATTCATTACTTCTCTCTTATCAGCATTATAGTGTTGTGTTAGCATGAGTACCAACTTAGGGATTTACACAATCAAGGATAAAGCTACTACTTAGAGTAGTTAAGAGTCATAAATGCTTTAGATCTAGTCATTATTGAATTCTGCATTGATCCTAGTCTAGAAGTTACCTAGGTCAATGTGGCCTAAGTCTATATCTATAATCTTAGTTGTGTTAGATTCCAGACTGAGAGTTACATCGAGTCATTTATATTTGAACTTCACCTTTTTCCTAGACATGGAATCTAGAGATAATGTTAAGGGAAAACCAACTACAAAATTTGGTGAGATGTGTTAGAATCTGGTAGAACATGGATTTATTCTATGTAGGTGAAAAGTCCATCATAAAGTGTAATTACAAAATTAGGTTTAAATCTTTGGTAGAAATTAGTGGTATTAATTTTATGTGGAAACACTAGTGCAAATTAGAATTATTATAATCAATAGGAATGTCCATGGGGTTATATGTTGTAGTTTGAAAGTTGAAATCTCATGGAGATGGGAGTTGTGATTTGCAGGTTTAAAGTTTGTAGGGAATATGGAGGGATCCAGTAAGGAATATTATCAATTTATTTTTGAATATTAATTGGTTTTAAATTTTAATCCCTATATTTACACTATGAAACTTGTGTAAAAGATGCTAATATCTCAACTACTTTGAATGCACAAGAATTTTGGAAAATAATAATACTATGAAAATAACATTAAACTAGATGACACCTATATAATGTAATGAAACCATAAAGATGCAATAAAATCCACAAGGAATGTATAATGATGAAAAAAAATTTAAAAAAGGATCAAATTTTTAAGAAATGATGGATTTTAAGAAAACATAGAAAGGATTTTAAAGGAATAATGTGTAATTTCTCAAAGGTAGCATGGAATTGATTGTAGCCATATCATGTGGCTCAGGGTCATGGTTTGCAAGGATGAAGTAATGGTGAAAGGTCTTGGTTTGAGGTCATGTTAAAGATACCTATAAAATTATCAAATTAACAATGAGTTTAATCAAACCCAAATATCATTTATATAGACCTCATACAATTAATGTGTTAATAGTGGTGGTTGGTGAAGATATGGAGTTTGGAAATGCTTTTGTAATTTTGTAATTTTTAAATTGTACATTTACCTTTATATTATATGGGTTAGATTAGGTTGACTTTTAAAAATTGGAAGGTAGAACTTGGAAGAGAATTTGAAATTTTACAAATTAGAAATTGCACTTGGAGTTCTAGATTACATAGGAAAAGTGTTACGTAGAAAGTGAAACTCTAACTACAATTTGTAAGTTTCAAAATTCCAAATTATCCCTCAAGTTCCATTTTTCATGGGATAGTGTATAGAGGGAAGTAGAGGCCTGATTATAATTTAATATTTTGCAAATTGAAAATTTCAATCAGATCTCCTACCTTTGTCATCTAGTGTATTATAGGATATTATGTTTGGGCTATAATTTGAAATTTTACAAACTAAAAATTGTATTCCAATCTCCAGATTCTACCAAATAATGCATTGTAGGATCCAAAGTTTGGGAAGCAACTTGAAATTTTTTAAAATGCAAATTATAGTCCAATCTTTGGATTCTACAAGCTTGAAAAAATGTGTGTTTTGTGTCAATTTAAGGAATTTTTCCAAAAAATTTGGGGTCTCCCTTAGGGTACTTGACATTTTGATATTTTTGGGACAAAAATATAAATAGTAGGGAACTCTTTTGAAAAATAAAGTGAAAAATGAGGACGAAAATATACCACTACAACATCCTAAGAAATGGTGAAAGTAGGACAAGCATAGAGAATGATTTCTAAACCTATAATTATTCTAAGTCTTGGCAATTGACCCATCTAATTGTAGAAATCCTTGGGAATTAAGCTAATAATTAAAGTTTAATTTGTCATATACTTGATTGGGCATGACATAGGTAATAAATCCACTATCAACAAGATAATTATGTATCGAGGAATCTCTAATAATGATAGATAGATAAGATGGAGTAGGTTTGTCTACCTTTTCAACTTTATTTAACTATCCTTCACTTGGATTCATGGTGTTTGTTAATGATACCTCTCTTTAAATAGGGAGTTTTATTATCAAAGTAAGCTTGAACAAACTAGGTCTACTTGTCTAGTTATAAGAAATGTATACCACATGGATACAATCACATGAAACATCTTAATTTTCTCTACAATGTTATTGAAAGGACCACTAACTTTTGCTTTTCTAATAGTAGGTGTCATGCTTCTTACACCTTGAAAATTTTGAGGTATGAAATCACTTCTAACATTATGATCTCTTTGAATTACTTGTACATTTAGAATGACATTAGACATATCTATCCTTGTGCTTGTTTGAACATCCATTGCATAAATATTAACATCCCCTTCAACTTCCTCAACTACCTTCCTCTTGCTTCTTATGTTTATAGATATAGAATTAACATATGTTCCTAACTAACCTTGATGATTTAATACACATGAGTCATCTTAATGCCAATTTCCTTATACATACCCCACTTGAGCACACTTTCCATTAGTCACTCCTCCATTTGGTACTTCATCTTGAGTCATAGTTGGCATAGTTCCTAAATTTGCCACGAAGGCTTGATTAAAGGATTCATTAACATAGGGAAATGGATCATAATTTTCATCCAATGAAGCTTAACTATTATTCTCTTGGGTAAAGTTATTTTGAGTAAGAACTATTAACCTTGATGTAGAAAGAGTATTGGGGTTATATCAACCATATGGTTGTGATTGAACCAACTATCATTGACCTTAAGGATGACCTTGGAAAGGAGGTATATTGCCTTGATATTTGGGGTAGGAATGATTAAGCTGATAGTGACTTTGGATGGGCTTGATTTGATGTTGTTGAATAATACTTTTTAGATCTAGGATCTCTTACTTTAAATATCTCACCTCATCTTCTTCATTAGATTTACTTCATTGACTAGAGGAAATATGCTTATTTTTATGTTCAAAATAGGAGAAAAAATAGGTGTAAGAGTTTACAAAGCAAGTAAAAGAGGAATGCGAGGTATTGGATCAATATTCCTAACCTAAATAAAGTAATTCTTTATTTTAATTTCCACCTCATAGGAATTAGGTAGAGTGCCACCTCCCATAGATTGTATCATCATTGAAATGTCGCTATCAAATGCTATAAGATAGTAAAGGAAAGAACGATGTGATTTTCATCTTACCAAGAATGGGATCCTATCCCATGTCTTCTAAAATCATGTGTTAAAGTCCTAAATGACTTCTTAAAGTGATCTCCTAATGGTTTTTAGTTGCTCCATTAGTGACAAGTTGTCACTCTTGTCCTCATATCTTATTCTCAATGCATCTCCCAACTCATCCAAAGTTGTGATTGATTTAGGTGCCAAAGTTCCATATGATTCAATAACTTTTCCTTTAGAGGATACAACTAACAACTTGATTGTAATGTTCTCATCTATAATGTGGTGAATATTATAGAAGTTAGTAATATTTCTTATATGCTATGTAATGACCTTGATATTCAATATATGCAAAAATACCCTTAAGGTAGGGAAACACCATATAATACTCCTTTAGGAAGGAATAACTCCACAATGTCTCTTTTAGGGGACAACCTCCAATATCCTCTTACAATAGAAGTCTCAATCCTTACTTGATATCCTTATCATGATAATCATCTCCTATATATACATCTATCTAACCCATGGATGGGTAACCTCCTAATCTAACGTAGGCCGACCATTACCCAATGTACTACTTCCACAAGTTACTCTATTATCCTAATATATTATACCCATATAACTAACTAAGGGGATGTGTTCCACATGTCGGTATCTCCATCAACCCATATACATCAACATATCATATCCCTAGGTATATAGCATTCCTTCCCTCCTTGACATGTTTCATCCCCAAAACATAGGAAAAAACCAAACAATGAGTGTGCTTCAAGTCATTGCACACTTGTCTCCAATCTCAATCATCTAGCCATCCATATGTGATCTTAGTAGGTGATAGATCTCCAAGCTTGTTTCCAAATTTTATTGTGCTCCTCTAATTTCATTCATGATCATAATTATATTACTTTGGTGTCCAAGCATAATTATTCCTCTTTTTATTCCATGTACCATATTCTGCTGTGTTACTCTAATTCCAACCATGACCATAGTAGGTATTCTTCCATGCATAGTCATAGTGTTTTCCCCATTCATTCCATGTGCCATAGTATTTTGTCTTTGAATTCCATGCATATCCATAATGATTGGAAATTTTATTTCCTGTATAGACAAAATGATTGTTGTTATGACACTTTCTCACCTAGTTCCATGATTGTTTCCTCTCATGATGATGTGGGTGTCTATATACCTCAACCTTTTCCAATACTTTGATCTTATCCACCTTTGCTTCTACCTCTTCCACCTTTTCATTCTTTGTCTCTTGAGTAGATGAAGTGCTCATTTTTAGTGTGTCTTTATCTATATCATCTGAATCTTCATCATGATCTTTATCACCTGTTTCAATCTCATCCTTATGATCTTCCTGGATTTTTATTGGTGCCTTTTTCACTATGATATCTTGTAAAGTGATCTTCTTTTTCTTATACCAAAACTTCATGAATTTTTTTTGAACATTGGTATTCATTGTTCCCAAAGTCTCTAACCATGGATATCCAAGAACTATATCCATATCATCCATATCCAAAGCATAAAAATCTGAATGCAAAACATATTTTTCCATAATGAGCTTTAGATATTCAAACATTGAAATATTCATACCATCTACTTGAACCTATTTGATATTATTTGATTGAACATGTAGATGCTTAGCCACATTCATGTTAATGAAGTTATACTTGCTGGTAGGGTTTATGGACACAACCACCTTCTTCTTTTGAATGCATCTGTGAAATTAAAAAATTGACTCAAATTTCTTTGGAGCCAACTTATTTGAACCCTTATCATCCAATTCTTCTTATTTTTCTTCTTCTTCTTCTTCTTCTTCTTCTTCTTCTTCTTCTTCTTCTTCTTCTTTTTCTTCTTCCTCTTCTTCTTCATCTGCTTCTTCTTCTATTGCTTCTTCTACTTCTTCTTCTTCTTCTTCTTCTTCTTCTTATTTTGATGATTCTTCTATTTATTCTTCTTCTTTTTCTAATTCTTCTTATTCTATTTCTACTTCTTATTTTATAGCCCAACGATCTAAAAAAATCTATTCCATTTCTTTCTATGAAGAAAACCTTTCTGTGCAGCTCAACTGATCAAACCAATCTAGTGCAGGCCCAGACAAAAAAGGAGTTAATTGTCTTTGCCTAAAAGTTTTTCTAAAATGATTCTCCAAAAGGAGCCACCATTCTCTAACATCAATATCATCTTCCCCTAAAAATATTTGCAACTCCATGATCCATAAAAAAATTTAGGTTCATGAAACCCTAAAATGTCAAAACTGATCCATAAAATCATAAAAAGTCACTCAAAATAGCTCCAAAAATTCTGAAATTTTTACTTCACTTCTCTAAAATTTCCTTACATCTCTACTAAAATTTGAAATAAAAATTCCCTATATTTCAGAAGATATAGTGAAATTATTATAAAACCTAAAATAGAAATGACTCCCTCAAAACAAATCAAAAAATTCTAAAATTTTTACTATGCTTCTCTTATATTTTCTTACATCTCTAGTAAACATTTCAAGTAAAAATTCCCTATATTTCAGAAGATATAGTGAAATTAGGGTTTCGCTCCACACAAATTACCCAAATTGAAGCTCTTATACCACTTGTAATGACCTTGATATTCAATATATGCAAAAATACCCTTAAGGTATGGAAACACCATATAATACTCATTTAGGAAGGATTAACTCCACAATGTCTCTTTGAGGGGACAACCTCCAATATCCTCTTATAATAGAAGACTCAATCCTTACTTGATATCCTTATCATGATAATCATCTCCTATATATATACATCTATCTAACCCATGGATGGGTAACCTCCTAATCTAGTGTACGCTGACCATTACCCAATGTACTACTTCCACAAGTTACTCTATTATCCTAATATATTGTACCCATATAACTAACTAAGGGGATGTGTCCCACATGTCGGCATCTCCATCAACCCATATACATCAATATATCATATCCCTCGGTACATAGCATGCTCAATAAGTGTGATAGAAGTCTCACTAGTGTATGATGGAGCACTATTCAGATTAGATATGGGGATGTCATCATAGTGATAAATTCCTAGAGTGCTATAGCCATTGAAGACAACAAAAATGATGGTTCTTTACCATGGTGTCCTTATTAATTTATAAGAATGGAGGTATCCAAAATTTTCTTATGGGCTTGTGAGTAATATATGACTTCTTTGGATAGAGATGAGTGTTTTCAAATCTAATTAGTTTTAATAATAAGGAAAAACATCTTAAAATTAAAAAGGTATGCCTTTTGTGAGAGACCTTGTGTTTACCTTAGGCATGAAAGATTGAATGTTGACCAAATTTGACCTTGTAGGTCAAATTGGGACCTCTATAGGTAAAAACGTGAATTTAGAGGTTTATAATGGGTATAATATTATATCATAAGGTGTATTATAGGTCATTTTATGTCATTTCAGGTCTTATTAGCCTTGGTCATTAGTCTTATTAGCTAATATATCATTTTGATTCATTTAGGGCTCATAAATAGAGCATTAAATGAGTTGTATGACATCCTTTGGAAGTGTGAAGGTGTAAAAATGGTTAGTTAATGTTCCATGTGACCTATTATGTCTTAGATAATTGTTTCTAATTGAAACTTATAAGTGATTCAGAAGAAAGAGTAGTTTTCTTGAGAAAAGAGAAGAGTTTGGCACTTATTTGACCCATGGGGAAGGTGACACATGGGAGAAGGTGATGTAATTAATAATAATCTTACTCAAACTCATCTTAGTTCTTGAAATGATTTAGAAGTTCTAAAAAGGCCTAAAACCATTCTACTCTTTTTTTGCCCTTCTAGACATGTAGAACTGATGAATAGGTTCATGTTTGACACTGTCAATTGGAGAAATTCTAGGTCAATTTTGTAGGTGAAATTAAAATAAGAGATTAATTTCCATAAAAATATTTTGAATAATGGTATACTTCACTTTATGAACCATCCTCATAAATTTGATTGTGTTTTTCTACCTGCTAATCTATGTACCCTATAGGTTTTACTCCATTTTCGATAAGTTTATACAAACGAGTTGCTAAGGTTGATTAAAAATTATTTTTGATTCCTTATATAATGTTACCTATTCTTGTTTTAGTTCTTAAATTTTATTGGATATGCAAATCATCTCATGTTGAGGGAGCATACACCATTCTGTGTTACATGTAGTTTTTTACCATTTTTTGGAACTTCATGCTTTATCAAGGTTTTAGAGGGTTGTGATAAGTACTTTTCCATCTTATCTATGTAATATTTATTTGTTTCTCCTTTCAATCTCATCTCTAAAGAAACATTCCACTACTTACAGTCATAAACACTATGTAGTCAACTCTTTGGTCACTATTTGCTTGCTACCATGATTGCAATCACGTGCATGAAACTATCTATTATGATCATGGAGGTGTAGTGAGGGTATTAAAATGTTTAAAATGTATTTATAAATTATAATTAATAGATTGGGATCTTTAAATAGTGTGTAAAGGGACTGTTGTAGTCATACATAATACCTTCATAGAGTTTGCACCATGTAACTAGACCTACAAGTGTTTAAAGGGTTTTAACATTGAAAATGAGGTGGAAGGTTTATATTAGGATACAAACATCCTTATGATCCATTTAAACATACATTAAGGAGAGATCAGTTGATTGAGAAGGTAGATTGCTTCATTACATAGACTATTTCATACTCACTACCCATACATAGCTCATAGTGCATCTATAGCCTCTCAAGAAGACATCATGGTGTGGTGGGATCCTTGATAAGTTTTTCATCTATTTACAGTGATAATATTTCATATTAAACTTGGTGGAGATTTAAAATTGATCATAACCACATGTATCATGTACACTATTTGAAATTCTATACTTGCTACTTGTACATGAAAATGGCCATCTACATGTGACACCAAATAACATGAAAACACTTTTTTGGAGGTGTTGAAACAAGTATTGTACCCATACCTAGAAGTATAACATGTTTAAGAAAGCATGGCCAACCTTTTGATGGACTAAGTTGGAAGATTATAGTTGAAAATCACCCTCAAAGGTAATGACTACAAATTCAAGGACATTATCCTCAAAAGTGAAAAATAGAGGCCCAAATCATTTTGACAAAGATTCATAATAGGTTTGCAACTTGTTTTGAATCATATAAATGAATTCACCTAATAGTATACACATAGGATAGGATCCATGCAAAAAATGGAGTCAAAAGTATTAGTGGAAGATGGTTATTAAGAACCTCAAAATTATTTTTTTATGCAATGAGTTCAAATAGTGTCATCTATAGGTTTGGTCCCCTAAGAAGATTTCCACTTCAAGGTACTAACATAAACCATGTATCATGGTTAAATGGTTATATATGGTCTAGGAGATAATTCATCACCTAAGGGTCATTCTAATATTTGGAGTTCTTTGTTTTAGGCCCTGTACTCACCTATAGGATCATTTGACCTATAGTTGACTGAATCTGACTTTGACAAATAATGAGCTTGAACAATGGTTAAAATGTATGGACATGATTAATAAGATTATTTACATAAACATTTTTCTATTAAAGGTTTGTAAAGGTCCTCCAAAGAGCATGATAGATATTTTAAGGTGAAACCAATAACTACATACCTCCTTTTCATTACAAAATGTACACATATAAGATTTGGAGATGCAAAGTCACTCTAGCAACCAAGTTTGTAAAGGCACTCTATATTCATGTTGAACTATTCCATCAGGTGAAAATAATATTAGATAACATGTATGATCTAAATGTTCATTCAAAAGGGTTAGAATGTTATGTTTTAAAGCCTTGTTTACAGTTATAGGACCCCACATAATCAACTATAGTTGACTATGAGGTGCATAAAGTAGAATTGGGGCCTCTTGATGAGGATATAACATAAAAGATGAAAAAATGAATCCAAGAAAGTATAAAATGGTCCTAAGGTACTATAGGTAAGTTTTTAAGGCCTGTTATCAAGCCTAAAACATATAAGCATGCACATATATGTGCCCTTCTAAAGTTGAACATAGTCAAAAGGCAAATACAGTCTAGACTAGGAAAGAGTAAAGATCATATGGATAATTGGAGTTATTATAGAAATAAGAAAACCTTTATCAAGATCATGATAGTCTCCATAGGCTTTAGATATTATAAAACAAGTTAATAGAGATCTCTAATGTTACATCACATAATCCATTCTATAAATCATATAAAGAGTCTATCATAGGAGTTTATTTTGGGTTTTCGAGCGATTAGAGGGTCAAATTACCTAGTATAAGGCTAATTTTTTTTGTGAATCCCATAAATTACCTTACTTATTACTCTCTCATTATCCACACCACCCTTTTGAGTTATACAAAATTTTATAGAGAGGGTACAAAACATGATACTTTTGACTATTTTATGCGTTGTGTAGGTTCTATGAACATTCAAGATATGTAATCAAGTTTAGGGGGAAGATTTAGAATTTTAATAACTCAATATGGTAATTTATTTCTTCATCAAAACTTCTAATTATTTAACCAATAGCTCTCATCTCAGCTAGACAAAATTGGCACAATGACCAAGCTAGTGAGAAAGGTGTAAAACTTCAAGTGAGCTAATTTTAAGGTGTGTTAAATTTCTCTAAGTCCATAGATATTATTTTAACATTTAATTAAATCCATTTTATATATTTTTATTATAAAATATTACCTTTTTGGAATCCAAGTTTCTAGGGTGTGTGAAAGAGGAGTTTCTTATAGTGCAAGTAATGATAACTCATTTCTAGATGATTTCAGATGACCAAGACTACAAAAAATACATGGAGAGGCATGTATGAAAGCCTTCTCTCTCATTAAAATCATCAAACCCATCCTTAGTTTTTTAATCTTTAATTAGGTGTGGAATATGAAGGTAGTTTTCTGAGCCAACACAAGGAGTTTTATGCCACTTTGTATGAGTTTCATGCCTTGTATGGAAACTTTTAATTCCTAAAATTTCATGGTTAATTTAACATATTTTTATCATGCATATTTAAATCCTTTTATCATATTTAAAAGTGTCCTTGTAACCTTTAGACTTATCTTTCCTCCTCTCTGTCTCTCTCAAGTTCTATAAGAGCTAGACATTTTTTTCTTTGTAACTTATACTCCACCTAAGTATGGTAAATGCATACTCATTTTCATACCATGTATAAACAAGATGAGTGATTTTTACCTCTTTCATGATTGTATTTAGTGTTTTCATTCAGAATGCTTGATTTTACATAAGTAATGACTCTTGTTTCCTTAGCATGATGGTCTCATTCTCTCACCTATTTGTAGTTAGAAAGATTATTTTTATAGGATATGTGATGTGTTTTTTGATGTCTCGACATTGAGTGATTTATTCTATTTAAATAGTTCCATTATAGGCCTTTTGTCTAGTCTTCCTAGCCTAAACATTCATCCATAACTTCATAATGTAATATTTTTGTTAGAAGATGTAGATTAGAGAAGTGTATGTTTGGTTAGTCTCTTGGTTTCATGTGTAACATGTAGCTGGTTGGTAGTCATCAATAAAATTGGTGTATTACCTTCCTTAGGATAGTTTGTTTTTAGTTTTTTCTCTCCCTTTTGCCTCACAAAGTTTAGGTGTAGTAGTGATCCAAAGTGGTGCATCAAGGGAGATATCCCTATCTAGAGATTCACCTCATTCATAAGCTACCCAAAAGACTAGAGGTGTTTTAATTATGCCACTTTGATGAGGAGATATGAGACATCTCCTTAGAGGGTACAAATCCAAGTGACAATAGTTTTTTGCATGCCTAGTGGGACTCTTGGTCCAAGAGGTTGAAAGATTTTTGGTGTTGTTTTTTAACAATCAACCTTTAAAGCCATCTATCCAAGCATTAATTTCCACTCCAAAATTACATCAATTTTTCAATCAACATAGGTATTCCTTTTGAATAGTTTTGATAATCATTCCTTGTGTTATTAATTCCTAATGAAGTTCCATGGCTAACTTTGGTGTTGAGTTTTATTTTACACAAGTTGGTGAGGTATATCAAGCATAAGGCATCCCTTATCAGCCCTATCACAATCCTTACCATCTCCAACATAAAGTTTACTAGGTCAAACATGAAGTGTATCAGCCCATACATGAATTTTATTAGTCCTATAGAGAACCTTCTCAATGTGTTTCTCCTCCTAATCAACCTAGCCACTTCTAGAGTCAATCCATTTCCACCTTCAAGATATTTTTACACATAAAGGGGATATGTTCTAGATGTTCCTAGTAATTTCATTCATAAGGTGATAGATGCATTAGGTCTGGTCAAAAGAGAGTGGGCACCTATTGAGAGATCAAATTGTTAAAGGATCACAAGTGAGATTCTAGATGTGAGTGGCCTAATTTCATCCTTGAAAGATAAGATAAACATTCATGAGAAGTATCCTTACAAAAAATATCAGCCTTTATATCCACTTCCAAAATATTTCTATCAATTCTACATGGTCCCCACTCATGAACATAGTCAATCTTATCAAAGTCATCCTTTTCCCAATCAGTTGGAAGAGAGAGTTGAAAAGAGAAACCTTGTTTTTGAATCAAATATTGATACGTATATTAGGTTAGATAATATTAATATGCAAAAATCCAAGTCATTATAAAAATAATTTGAATATAAGCCCTCATTTCCCTCTCTAATTACATCCCCACCTCAATAAGTGACCTCTAGATATAAGATTCCAAGTTGGAGACAAGGTGGAGAATCTAAGCCTAAGGAGATCCCAAGTTTTTTCAACACTTAATCTAATCCTCAAAGTGAATAAATACCTCAAGAAGAGACTCTTAATCATAACATCCTAATTTTTAATAAGATAGTGGAGTCATTTTAGAAATACAAAGGAGAGAAACCTAGACAAAGAGTGTGAAGTTGAAGAAAAATGTGATCCTAAGCAAATTCATCCTACCCTTCCTCAAGAGACTCCTTGCCTTCCATTTCAGCCCTATTTTACTCCTTATCCTAATGAATATTCATATTACATTCAAGAAAAACTTTTTAAATATAACCTAGCCAAGAAAAATGAAGAGTTAGAGCCAAAGATGAAATTGCTAAGTCAAGATGTGATGGAAGGTTTAGAGGCCAAAAAAGATGATATGCCTAAATACACACCATCTAACATACATCAAGAGAGTGCTCAAGTTTTATCATATTTAAATTAAGTGATTTTTAATTGAAAGGAAGATAACAAAGATATTTTAGCCAAGGTCTACCTAACCTTCCTCAAGAACTCCCAAAATAATCCCCTACAATGCATTCCATATATGATTTTGAGTCATGTGTTCAACCTGCACCAACGAGTTCATCTTGTCCTCACCCCATAACCCTTTACACTTATGAACCTATGGTATGGGAATCTAAAAAAGAGCATTTGGTTGATGAAAATTTAGAGCTCTTGCTTGAAGAAAGTGTAGCTCCTTGGCAACCTCATTAAACTAAGTCATCTAATTTAAAGATGCCTAGTCTTGGCATCACTAAGAAGGAGAAGGAGATGGAGCATATTCTATACTTTGAGAACCAAGATCAGATTATGATATATAAGGTAAAATTTGAGATCCCTCAAGAGGTCCTAATTATTGAAGAAGAGGTGAATCCTTGTGTTGAGTCTTACTGTTTGGTTGATAATGAAGAATGCCTTCCTTATGTCAAAGAAGAAATCTTGGATGAAGTCCTTTTGGATTATAAAAAAGATGATGAAGTAGATTATCTTGTTATTCCCCTTAATGATGATGATCAAAGATAAGATGAGGACTTGTGGAAGTAGTTTCAAAATATTTGTAATGAGTTTAAGTCTCTTAAAGGGTCTAAAATTTCGTTAGAGTTGGTTACAAGTGATGGTAAACAAGATGACATTTTTTGAAATGTCATATATGAGAAAGAGAAAACTCTAACTAATCCTTTAGAGTTCACAACAAGCTTCTATTGGAATCAATATTATAAGTTACAAGAAACCTTTCCTCTTGAAACCATGCCCAATAAGAAGATGCAAGTTGATCATGAGATGAAGAGTGGGAAACAATATGAGGTATGTGTAAAAGGCTAAGATTAATAATTTTACATTGGAGACATATTTTAATATGGTCTAGTTGAGATCATAGCAAGTAAAGTGCCAAGAATTAAGTTTCATCTATCAATTGTTCAATCTAATGAACAACATACTTAGCACCATGATTCATCTCATGAAGAATCAGATGCCAGAAACTTTACTTTTGATCACATAAATGGAGGTATTCTTAATTTTTAGTTGTATATAATTATTTTCTTCCCATTATTCCTAAGTCATTTGAGCATGTGTGTCTTGTTATTGTGTTTGCTTTGCTTTGTGTGTGTCCTTTATTTTGTGTGGTTGAGGTAGTTAGTTGATCTTATCTTGATCAAATCTTTTGGTCAATGGTCAAAGGTCTCCTTGTTTTTTTTTAAGGCTTTAGATGACTACTTAAGCCTAATGGAATAATAAGTCTACTGGTATAGTTAGCATAGCAAGCATATTACCCCTATGAGTCACTAATTTGTTGACCAAATCTAACCCTGTAGGTCAAACTGTGACCCCTCTAGGTAAAAAATTTACTTTGTATGTTTTTAAGGGATCTAATATTATGTCATAAGGTGTATTATAGGTGATTTTATGTCATTTTAGGTCTTATTATCCTTGGTCATTAGTCTTATTAGCTAATATATCATTTCAAGTCATTTGGGGATCATAAATTGAGCATTAAATGAGTTTTATGACTTCATTGGGAAGTATCAAGTGTAAAAAGGATGATGTAATGTGCCATTTGTCCTTTTATGTATCTATCAACTATTTATAACTAAAATTTTTAGGTGCTTCATACGAAAGATCAATTTTCTTGGGAAAAGAGAAGAGTTTGTCACTTGTACAACCCATGGGCGAAGGTGACACATGGGAAAAGGTGATGGAATTTATTTTCATATTTATCACTCTCATATAAGTGCTTGATATGATTTTGAAGTGAATTAAAATGCCCAATAACATTTTTCTCATTTCTTGCCCTTTAGACATGCAAAAGTGATCAATAGTTTCATACTTTGTACTATTAGTTAGAGAATTTCCAAGTCAAACACATTTGGGAGGTGAAGGTAAAATAATATCAATTAATTTCCATAATAATATTTTAAATATTTGTGGCATGTGCTTTATGAACCATCCTATTAAAGTTGATTATGTTTTTATGCTTGCTAATATGTGCACCCTGTAGGTTTTGCTCCATTTTGGATAAATCCATACGAACTAGTTACTGAGGTTGATTCAAGATGAGGTTATATTACTTAAATAATGAATATATATTATTTTTTTAGTGATTTAAGGTGTTTTTATATGCAAATCATCTCATGTTATAAGAGGATACACCATTCTATGTTATAGGCAGTTTTTCACCATTGTTAGGAACTTCATGTTTGATCATGGGGTTGTGATAAGTCCTTCTTAATGTTATAAATGTACTCTTGGTTAAATTATCCTTTCAATCTCATATTTAAATAAACATTCCATGATTTGAAGTCATGAACAATATGTAATCAACACTTTGCTCACATTTTGCTTGTTGTCATGGTTGTAATCATGTGTTTAAAACTATCTAGTGTGATCATGGAGGTGTAATGAGGGTATCCAAATTTTAAACATGTATTTATAAAAAGGAATGATTACAGTGGGCTTTCCAAATAGTGTGTAAAGGGATTATTTTAGTCATATACAGGGTTTCTTATAGTTTGTACCATGTAACTACACCTATAGGTGTTTGAAGGGTTTCAACATTGAAAATGAGGTTGAAGGTTTGTCTTAGGCTATGAACATCCTTATGATACATTTAAAAATACATTGAGGAGAGATCAATTGATTAATAATGTGGATTCCTTTAATACATGGACTATTTCATACTCACTACCCATATGCAGCTCACAATGCAACTACATCATGTCAAAATGACATCGTAATGTGGTGGGAGCCTTGATAAGTGTTTCATCCTTTTATAGTGCTAAGAGTGCATATGAAACTTGGTGAAGGTTTAAAATTTATCATAAAAACACGTATCATGTATATTGTCTAAAATTATACACATGTTCCTTGTACATGAAAATGGCCATCTACAGGTGACATTACATAACATGAAAACACTTTTTTAGAGGTGTTGAAAAAAGTAGTGAAACCTTACCTAGAATTATAAGATGTTGAATTAATCATGTCAAATCTTTTGAAGGACTAAGTTGGTAGATCAAATTTGAAAATAACCCTCAAATTTAATTATTGTCAATCAAACTCACACCATTGTGATGGTAGTTTCAGGCCTTCATAGTCTACTAAAACATGGAAATAATCCTAGGTTGTGGGTGACCTAATTAGTGGATTGAATATATAGATTCTAAGGGCTAGGTCCCTTTGGTCTATCAATTAGGATCTCTACTCTACACTACAAACTATTGGGAAAAAGGAAGAGGAAAAAGGTAAGAAATAAAATTGAAAGGAAATCCTATTTAATAATGGTGATACACCCTCATTTTGGTTCATCTACTCAATTTGAGATTATAAAACATTAATAAGATAAGGAAAGACCAAATTTTCAACTCCAATTGACTCTTATGCATCATTATTTCATGAAAATATTTTATATGGTGATCAAAGCTTGAGGGAATTAATAGAATAAACCTGATTCAAGGTGATAAATAGACACTTACATATGCTATAAATTCAACCAAAAGAGGTCAAACATAGAATATGACTTGCATAATCTAACCAACTAATAACTAGGTAAGAATCAAGGCTTAACAAAGAAGAAAATTCTATCACAGATGTAAATCAGTGACATAAATATACTATACCAACATCTTGGAATCTAAAACTAGTCCTTATATTTATCTTAAAATGCTACAAAACTTGATCTTGATAGAGTCTAGTCTTATCACGAGAGGGATCCATTTCAAGGCTAAAAATCTAACTTATATTGTAAAAATCATACCAAAGCCAAGAGATTGACTTTGAAAATAGGAAAGGATATCAACTCCCACATCACACAAGTTCAACTTGAGCTATCAAAAGATAACATAACCTTAATATAATATCCTTGTCTTATGTTTTTCATGAAAAATCTCTTTGGCATTGGAAAATGATGGTGGGCTCATATTGGAATAATCTTATCCATGCATGAAATCTATGCCAAATCTTCAAAGAGAAACTCCACTTGATGAATTTCAAAGTTGGGTTAAAACAAAATAAATTCATTCTTTAAATAGAAAACAAGGAAAATGCATGATAATCTGTGTTTAGGCAACCCCATGTAACTCTATCTTACATGAGATGATGTTATGCCAATCCTTAAGTGAATAACTTTAGTTTGAACAAGTTTGAAGTGTTGAAAGCCTTCAATTAACAAGATAAATTAGAATAGATGTTATGATTTGACAAAAAATTAACTCAAACTCAAGACCAATCAACTCCAAATGGCCTCCATTTACATGAAAAGGGTCTTTAAAAACTAGAGCATGCATGAAATTCCATGTTATGATCATATATGTAGTGTTTGAAACTCCATGTTAGCTCATTGAAGTTTCTCGGCCTTTTTCTCTTGGGCTCTTTGTTTTTGCATGTATTTCTTTAGGCTATTATTTAGTTACTTTTCCATGGAAAAAGTTCTTTGAAACTTTTATGCCTCTATCTATTTCATTCAAAGAAATTGTCCATGACTTATTCCTTCAAAGGAGTTTTTTGGGCTTTTACTTATGGACTTTTCCTTTAGATAATTTGTCTAAAGGAATTCATGTCTTTATACTTTTTAAAAATCACTTTCCTAAAAATAATTTTTTTGAAGGAATTCATGTCTTTAGACTTTATGAAAATCACTCTCTCATAAACAATTTGTCTAAAGGAAATCATTCCTTTTATTCAACCCTATTTCCTTCAAAAAAAAATTCCTGAAAGAATTGTTTTGATATTTTTTCTTTCATTTTTATTGTGGACTTATTTCTCTAAAAAAATTCTTTTGACATTTTTAGAATGGTCTTTTCTTTTAGACAGTTTGTTTGTCCTTCAAAAACCTTAAATTAGACCTTCAGAAAGGAAATTACCTTTCGGAGGTTTTACAAATGCCCTTCAAGAACATTGAAATACCCCTTTAGGCTTATGAAAATGACCTTTCATAAAAGTTCAAATGGTCTTTGAAACATTGAATGAACCCTTTAGAAATTTTGAAATGGTCCTCAAAACTTTTGAAAATGACCTTTTGTAAAGAAAAAGTGACCCTTCAACATTTTGAAAATGACCAATTCCTTCAAAAATTTCAAATTGGACCATTAAAAATAATGAAGTGCCTTTCAGAAAAGTTGTTTCAGACAAAATGTATAAAATAATCCCTTCAAAAAGATATCCTTTAGGAAAATTGTAAATAAAATTTTCCAAAATAAAAATAACCCTTCATAAATTTGAAAAATAACCTTTCGTCTAAAAGAATTCATTGACTTTTCTTCTTCGGCTACTTTCTTGAAAGGAAAGAATCCTTTAGATTTTTGAAAGGGACTGTTGGATTTTTTTGAAGATGGAACTTTTTGGTAATGAAAGAACCCTTTGAAATCCTTGAAAATGACTAATTTTTGGACTGAAAGAGGCCTCCATAATGCTTTTCTCACAAAAATCCTCTAAAAACCAAAGTGAATGCCTAAAAAAGGATTGTTAATCATGGATTATTTCAAGAGCTTTTCGAGACCAATAATTTACTCACAAGATAAAATGACATTTTATGCAATGTTTTGAATGATAGGGGTGAAAATTTGTCCTATGGAGTAAAATTGTCAACATTTTGGTGACTCAAATAGGAAGCATCCCTACTATGATTGAGAACTAGACTATATACATGACATTTGAACTCATAAAACAATGACAATTTTGGTCCATGACTGCAAGTACAACCTTTGATTTGAAGTAAGACAGCTTTCATCCTTGAAAACAAGAAGGGAGACACACAAACTAGGGAAAAATATCTAAATAAATCAAAATGTGAAAACAATAGTTATTTGGGATAAAACAAAACAAAATTAATGTTCTTAAATAACACTTAGAGGAAAATAAACAAACAAGAAACCTATCTCTTCAATAGAAATGTTTTAGATGTATCCCATTGATTTGAATTAGAATCTCCTAACCATCCATATTTGCAAGCTAGAAGGTATTATGGGATTTGTAGCAAGATATTGTGTATAGGCCACTCCAAATGGAATCAGACTTTGTGTGTCATCCTTATTTAGCTCTATCCTCATCCCACTTGAGGACCAAATCTCCTTCTTTGAAACCTCATGAACAAGCTCCATTGTCAAAATCTCTTTTCACTTGTGTTTGATGAATTTCAATGGCTAGCATTGATTTATTTCTTATCTCTTCCAACTCTAAAATCTCAACATACTTGATCTCTAAAAACTCAAGTTGATGCATTAGTTATGAAGTAAGAAACTCAAGAGAAATGGGTAACCTTACTTCCTTACCATATACTAGCTTGTATGGAGAGTTCATTACTAGTCTTTTATATGTGATCCTATCAACCCATAGAGATGACGTAAAATTGAGATGCTATGACCTATGATTATTTTCAATAGTCCTTTTTATGATCTTCAATAGGTTCTTATTCGTAGATTTAGAAATGCCATTGCCTTCTAGATAATAATTTGTTGAAGTACTAAGATAAATTCCATGTTGGAAAACCCATTGGATGATCCTAGTTACCAAAAATAGCATTTAATTATTATAAATAATATTTTAAGAAACTCCAAATCTAGTAATAAAACCTTCATAGAAATCTAGAACATTGGTTTCATTTTCTTCTTTCAATGCCACTACTTCTGTCCAATGTGTGAAGCAATTTATAGCAGTTAGAATCCTTTTATGTCCTAAACTTGAAGGAGTATTTATGAGACCAATAAATTCCAATCCCCATTGGATAAAGGGTTGATCCACCATAATTGCTAGAAGAGGTGAGGCTGCAAATTTCACTTTTCTTACAAACACAACACATTGTTTGTACTTCCTTACCCATGCATGCCAATCACTAAATATACTAGGCCAATAATACCCACCTCTCATTATCTTAAGGATTATATTTCTTGTACAAAAATCTCCTTAACCATTTCCATCATGGAATTCTTCAAGCAATCTCTAAGTTTGGCTTGGCTTTATACATCTTAACAATATGCCATTGATATCTTTCTTGAATAAAAAACCATCAATAAGAAAAAATAGAATTGATTGTAACCTAAAATATCTTATTTTTTAATTACTTATATGAGAGGGATAAATAACATCTTGGAGATATCTTACCAAGTCATAAAACTAACTAGAAGGTGAGGTATGACCGGTTGCAACCTCTTCATCATTTGACACCAAGACAGCCTCATTAGTCTCTTACAAGTCTTGAGATAGATTTTCATAAAGTCCTTTGCCTCTAATAAAATTTGTGACCTTAATTTATACATCATAATACATTACCTTGGTTTTCTAACCAACCCTATTCTCATTTATATCTTTGTTCAAAAGGAGCTCTTTGATACTTGGGTGAGAAACCATTAGGTGTATTTTATTGCTAGACAAGTATCTAAAATTTCTAAGGGACATTATACTTGAAAGCACATGCTTTTTTATAAAAGAGTACCTTTTAATACTCTTATAAGGCTTGACTTAATAAGGTTATTAAATGCTCCAAATCCTCATTATTTTATTGCATAAGAATGCCTGAAATGGTGTCCATGTTAACATATGTATACAAAATGAAATCCTTTGTGAAATATATATTTATAAGTGTAAGAGAACTAGCTATGGATTTCTTAATATCATAAAAAATCTTTACTCCTTTGGACTAGATGAATCTCTAATTCTTTTTTAGCATGGTTTTAAGTGGCTTAGCTAAAATGGCAAAATCTGAAATATATGTCCTTATGAAGTCAATTTTCCTAAAGAAGCTCTACATAGCCTTTTTGTGTTTAGGAAAGGAGATTGAAATAATGGAGTCTATCCTTTTATAATCTATGCTTAAACTGTACTTTCAAACCACATGTCTAAGAAGACACACTTTTTGGGATTTAGACATACCCCAAATTACCAACACCTTTTGCACACTTGATTTAGATGAACAATGTGATCACTTGAACTCTTTAAAAACACTATTATATCATCTAAAAAAAATAAAAACTTATTATGAAGGACTTGGAATGCCATATCCATGGATCTCAGAAAGGTTTCTCTAATATTAGATAAACTAAATGGCATATTTCTATATGCAAATGTCCCCTACTTGGTTGTGAAGGATATCTTATGTTAGTCCTCTTATTTGACCAAAATGTAATTGTAGCCACTATATCCATCTAATAAATAAAACCTCTCTGATCCTATAACTAGTTGTAAAATTTTTTCCATTGATGGCAATGGATAGTGATCTTTAAGTGAACCCATGTTCAAATCATGAAAGTAAACACAAAATCTAATATCACTATTCTTCTTCTATATCAAAAAAATATTTTCCACCCAATTTGAGTGCTTGATTGGAAATATAATAGCTGACTATATGAGCTTGTGAAGGTTAGCTCTCATCAAAGGCTCATGCTTAGGATTGATGGGCCTTTATCTTTGTCTCACTAGTTTAGTTTTAGCCTATAACTCATTGGTGTGTTGAGCTAAAATTGGGTCAAACCTCTTGAGATCACTATATTTTCATATAAAAACATCATCAAAACTTGTGCATAACTCAATGAAAGTTTCCTTTTGTGAAAGAGTGCATACCTTACCCAACTTCAAATTCTTATCAGCTATAATATCCACATTGTCATAGTGTTCTTATTTTGTTGACAAGGATGACTTCTCCTTCCTTAATTCACCATCAACACTAAAAATGTCCTCAAGTGTGACGAATACCTTGGGTAACTTATTTTTTTTTAGTTGTATAACATGATCACCATATTTATGTAAATAATTTGATTGATTCCTTGAAGAAAACTCACCCTTCTCTTGTAAGAATCTCACAATTTGATTCTCATCTTCAAACACTTTAAAATTATAATGATTATCTAGAATAGAATGACTTAAAACCAAATTTATATGTTACTAAATTTTATCACTTTTTATATCAATTGGGATACTAAATTGTGACCCAATGGTAGACAACCTATAGGCATGTTTATTCTCACCTCTTTGTATTATCTGCATGTTAAAAGATTAAAAATATTCAAGTCCCATATTATATGCTTGTAATAATTAATAAAAAAAAATTAAATAAATCTAAACCTCTTACTTGGAGAAATATAAGTTCATTATCACCAAAAAAATTAAAACAATTAACTTTCATCTTCCTAGCCCACTACAAACCTTGAACTAGTGCCTCATACTCTACAACATTGTTTGAATAAATAAACTAAAACTTAATAAAATATAAATACATTTTATTTTTTTAAGGAAAAAACATCATTTCATCGCTCATACCATGTTCATTCCTTGATCCATCAAATTACAATTGCCATAAACCTTCACTAGATTCATCATCTTTAACCATGGATAGAATTGGTACATCATTCTCATGAAGGAAATACACACCAAGTCCTTATTAATAAAAAATATTATAAGTATCATGATTATACAAATTATAATCCCTATCATCAATAAAAAAATCTATAAATCCATCCAAAGGTGATCCATTTTCTACTCCACTAGTTTCTAGTACATCATCTAAAATCATATAGTTAGTGTTCACAACACTTGGCATACATGGCTCCATATGGAAATGTGAAATAGGTTAAAAATGAATAATTAAATTTGTAACATACCTAGTTTTTAACATCAAATAATTCCAATCAAATGATAAATATATTCTAATCTTTGAATTGAAGTCTCTTGAAAGGCACATAGCAAAGTAAGGAGGCAAGTCTACCACAACAACATCCTATTGAATAGTAATATTGGGAGAAGCATGTAATGTCAATTTTAAATATTTGATTATGCATACCATATTTTTTTGTGACCCATAAAATTTCAATACCCCCTTAGTGTTTGGATCATAAACAAGGCCAAGCTTTTTTGCAATCTATTTAGGCATGACTATACTACTAGCTCCACTATCGACCATATAGTTATGAACCACATTATCACCTATTATCAAAGAAAGGTATAAAGGAGTAATTTTATTTGATTTTAACTCATATTTTTATATGTTTACCATATTATTTACTTGATGTACATTTTGCTTAGTTGGCTGATCTGAATTAGTTAAGATAATACCTTCTTTCTCAACTAGTTTTGGAGACAATTTGAGAGCTAAGAGCTCTTAGATGAGCATATATTTTTGTCCTAGGATGGAAATATAATAACATATGATAATTTTTATATTATAATTATTCATTTTATCTAATAAATTGAACTCACATCTAACAACCTTTGGTTGCACTTTCTAAAGCACTAGCTGCTCATGAACTAGAGGTATTTGATGAACTTTACTAACCTTTACATTCTAATTTTTTTAAGTTAAAGGGGTAACAAGTTATTTTTTTAACTCTTAGAAACAACATTAGGAGTACTTGAATCATTTTTCACCTCTTGAGCCTCATCAATGGCTCTTGTTTTATCTCTAGTTACAACTGTAACTTGACCACTTATATAGTTTTTTTCAACACCCAGAGTAAAAGAAACATGATCATCCACTTGCCAATTTACATCAATAGCATCAGGCTACCCTTGAACTTTTTGAGTCTCTATTTTTGATTCCAAACTTTTATGTTGGTAATGACCTTGAAAATAAAACTCTTCTTGTGTCATTTGTGACATAGTGATGTTTTGTGATACCAAGGCTTGGTTTTAAACATCATTGAGATTTGAAGACTACCAACTTGAATCTTACAACAAGTTATATTAAGGTGGGGTGGAAAAATGGATTTTGAGGTAGAAGGAGAATTAATATCAATGGCAACATATGTCTTAGCTAGAGTTATGGCTCCTTATAATTGATAATGTGGTATATTCTCTCTAAAACATTGATAAGGATGCCTTTGATCTCTGAAGGGCTGATAGGTGGTATACTTTTTTTTATTAATAAGGCCTATTAACTTTATATTGTTGTTTTTTTAGATACACTATTTCATTCCCAAAGGATTTTAACAAGCCCTTCAACTCTCTTATCTCACTATCCTAACTAGTAGGGGCTATAATTTGAGCTTGAGGTGATGGAATAAGAGATAATGATGGAATTTGAGGAATTTTGGGAACTTGAAGGGTTGGTATAGAATTAAATTCTAGGACTATAGCCATTAGAGGCCTTGGATAAAACTTACCAGCTTATATCAAACTATTCTCTACCCTTATTACAACCTCATAAGCATCTAGTAAGGTAATACCACCCATTCAATGTATCATTACACTAATGTCAATTAAGGGATTTAAAATAACATATGAATGGATATTTAAGGGATGGCCTAATCTACATAGGTATCCTAGTCCTTATATTTTGGAATCTGAGATTAAAATCAAACATGAACTCATGAGGATCTCTCATTATGGTAGTTAACTATTCAACCAAAGAGAGGTGATCAAATTTGTCTTCAAATTTATTGACTAAGGCTACACCCAATTCATCCTAGGTAGAAATAAAGTTTAGTGGAAAGTTTATAAACAACTATAATTAATTTCCTTTGAAGTAAGTAGAAAGTAATCTAATAGCAACATTATCCTCAATAATAGTATGGACTAAATAGAGATTAACTACATCCTGGATATACACAATGGGGGTTGTTTGATTTTATCCTAAGAATAATGGGATGCTCTTGAGGGTAGACATTATAATGACATTAAACTAAGATAAATTTAGTGGGATACCTCTATTGAATAGAACAAACTCCTGGCTTTTGATAGCCATTTGGATAGTGGGGGTTGTAGTGATTAGAATAGTAGGATAACAAAGAGACAAATATTATTTTTGAGGATATGGGTTTGTCCTACTAAAATTTGATCTTTTATATGATGTAGAAGACAAATAAATGAATGTAAAAGGAATACCTTTGCGAGCTAACCTCGTAATAACCTTTGGCATGAAATAATTAACTGAATGATGCTATGAACTCTAAAACCTAAATAATATTTAGCTTGTGATGAAGATAGATATTCTCCTCTACTAAAAATCCTTCTCATCTCCAAACTTCAGCTATGCCAAGGATTAAGTGTTCCACCGAACTTGCCAAAAAAAAATTAGTTAGACTCACACCCTTGTGAAGGTAGTTTTAGGCCTTCACAGTTTGCTAAAACATGGAAACAATCTTAGATTATGGGTGGCATAATCAGTGGATTGAATCTCTAGATTCTAAGGGATATCTCCCTTTGGTGTATCAATTAGAATATCTACTCTACATTATAAATTACTGAGAAAAGGGAAGAGGAAAAATGTAAGAAAAAAATTGAAAGGAAATCTTATCTAATGATGGTGATACACCTATAGTTTGGTTCATCCACTCAATTTGAGCTTCTAAAACAATGATTAAACAAGAAAAGACTAAATCTTAAACTCTAATTGACTCCTATGCATAAGTATTTCATGGAAATATTTTATGTGGTGATCAAAGCTTGAGGGAAATGATGTAATAGACCTAATTCATGGCACTAACTAGACACTTACATCCATTGTAACTTTAGCCAAATGATATCAAACATAGAACGTGACCTGCTTAATTTGACCAACTAGTAACTAGGTAAGAATTAGGTCTTGAAAAGGAATAAAATTATATCACATGTGTAAATCATTGACATAAATACACTATACAAGCATCTTTTAATCTAAAAATAGTCCTATTTATTTGAAAAGGTTACATAACTTGATCTTGATAAATTTTGGTCTTATCAAGAGAGGGATCCATTTCAAGACTAAAAAGCCAAATTATATAGTAAAAATCATACCAAATCCAAGAGATTGACATTGAAAATAGGAGAGGAGATCAACTCCTACATGACACAAGTCCAACTTGAGCAACCATAAGATAACATAGCCTTGAAATAATATCCTTTTGTCTTATGTCTTGTATGAAAAAGCTCTTTGGTGTTGGAAAATGATGGTGGGCCCATATTTGAGTAATCTAATCCATGCATGAAATCTATGCCAAATATTCAAAGAGAAACTCCACTTGATGCATTTAGAAGTTGAGTTGAAATAAAATAAAGTCCTTTTTTGCATGTAAAATAAGGAAAATACATGATAAGCCTTGTCTAGTCAACTCCAAGTAACTATATCCTACATGAGATGATTTTATACCAATCCTTAGGTGAATAACTTAAGTTTGAACAAGTTGGAAGTGTTGAAAGCCTTTAATTAACAAGATAAATCAGAATAGATGTGATGCTGTGATAGAAAGTCAACTAAAACTTAAGACCAATCAACTCTAAATGGCCTTAGCTTACATGAAAAGGGGGTTTGAAAATTAGAACATGCATGAAATTCCATGTTAAGATCAGATATGAAACATTTTGAAACTCCATCTTATCTCCTTAAAGTTCCTCATCCTTTTGCTCTTAGGCTCTTCATTTTTGCATGTATTCTTTTGGGATATTGTTTAGTTATTTTTCTATGGAAAAAGGTCTTTAAAACTTTTCTATCTCTATCTATTTCTTTAAGATAATTTATATGTGGCTTATTCATTCAAAGGAATTTTTTGGGATTTTTCTTATGGAATTTTCCTTTGGATAATTTGTCTGAAGTAATTCATGTATTTGGAATTTTTGAAAATCAATTTCGCATGGATAATTTGTTTGATTAAATTCATGTCTTTGGACTTTATGAAAATCACTTTCCCATGGATAATTTATCTAAAGGAAATCATTCCTTTTCTTCGACCTTATTTCCCTAAAATAATTGTTTTCAACTTTTTTCTTGAAAAAATTCTTTCAATCTTTTTTCTTTCCTCTTTCTCATTGACTTATTTCTCTGAAAGAATTCTTTCAACATTTTGAAAATGGTCTTTCCTTCTGGAAAATTTGTCTTCCCTTCAGAAACCTTAAATTGGACCTTCTTAAAAGGAAATTACCTTTTATAGGTTTTGAAAATGCCCTTTAGAAACATTGAAATACCCCTTTTGACTTCTAAAAATGACCTTTCAAAAAATTTGAAATGGTCCTCAAAACTTTGAATGAACCCTTCATAACTTTTTAAATGGTCATCAGAACTTTTGAAATGGTCCTCAAAACTTTTGAAATGGTCCTCAGAACTTTTGAAAATGACCTTTTCCAATGAAAAAGTGACCCTTCAATGTTTTGAAAAGGACTAATTCCTTCAGAATTTTCTAACTGGACCATTCAAAAAAATGAACTGCCCTTTCAAAAAGTTGTTTCAAATAAAATGTCCAAAAAACTCCTTTTGGAAAGATATAATTTCGGAAAATTACAAATAATATTTTCCAAAATAAAAATAACCCTAAAAAACTTTGAAAAATAACCTTTACTCCTAAGGAATTCATTGACTTTTCTTCTTCAACCACATTCCCAAAAGGAAAGAATCTTTCAGATTTTTGAAATGGATTGTTGGATTTTTTTTAATATGTACCTTTTCAAAAAGGAAATAACCCTTTGAACTCTCTAAAAATGAACCCATTTTGGACCTGAATAATCCTCCATAATGCTTTTCTCATAAAAACCTTCTAAAAACCAAAGTGAATACCTCAAAAAGGCCTTTTAATCATGGATTATTTTAAGGACTTTTCAGGACCAATAACTAACTCACAAGACAAAATAGCATCATATGCAATGTTTTGAATGGCATGGGTGATAATTTGACTTACAGGGAAAAACTGTCAATAGTAATGGCTATAAATTTAGGGATATTATCCCCAAAAGTGCAAAATAGAGGCCCAAATAATTTTTTCAAAGATTCATAATAGAGTTGTAACTTTTTTAGAAGTATATAAATTACTTCACCTAGTAGTCTCCACATAGGATAAGATTCATGAAAAAAATGGAGTCAAAAGGCTTAGTGGAAGGTGGTTATTGAGCACCTCAAAATTGCATTTTTATGCACTAAGTTCCAACAGTGCCATCTACAAGTTTGTTCCCCAAAGAAGCTTTCCACATCAAGGTTACAACACAAACCATCTCTCATGGATTAATGGTTCTATATGGTCTAGGAGAGTATTCAGAGCCTAAGGGTCATTCTAAGAGTTGTAGTTCTATGTTCTAGGCCCTATACTCACCTACAGGATCCTTTGACCTATAGTTGACTAAATTTAACTTTGACAAACAATGAGCTTGAACAATGGATATGAATGCTAAGCCTATTGACATAATAGTTTTTCTATTAAATGTTTCCAAATATCATGAAAAATATTCTAAGGTGAAACCAATATATATAGACCTCTTTTTCATCATAGAATGTACATGTATAGGATTTGGGGATGCAAGGTCACTCTAGCAACCATGTTTGTAAAGAGACTCTATATTCATGATTAAACTATTCCATCAGGTGATAATCATATCAGATAGCATGCATGATCTAATTGATCATTCAAAAGGGTTAGAATGCTATGTTTTAAACCTTTTTTACACCTAAATGACCCCACATAGTCAACTATAGTTGACGGTGAGGGGTAGAGAGAATAATTGGGGCCTTTTGATGAGGATATAAAATACAAGATGAAAAAATAGATCAAAGAAACTATCAAATTGTCCTAGGAGACTTTATGGAATTTTTAATACCCTATGATAAAGCCTAAAACATAAAATCATGCACTTATAGGTGCCCTTCTAAGGCTGAACATAGTCAAAAGGCACATACAGTCTAGACTAGGCAAGATTAAAGAGCATACAGAGGATTAGATTGATGAGAGAAATAAGAACACATATATCAAGTTCATGATATTATTAATAATCTTTTGACAATATAAAATAAGAAAGAGAGAACTCTGATGTTGCATCACATAGTCCATTCCCTAAATCATGTACATAGTCTGTCATAGAAGGAGTCTATTGAGGGTTTTGGAAATATTGAATGGTCAAATGACCCTATATAGGGATAATTTTTATTTATGAGGTCCTAATAACTTTATAATCCCATAAAATTTCCAATATTATCTAAGTAAGTAGGGGAGTGCCCTCTATTTTATCTTAGATAGAGGGCACTTCCCTTGGGTGCAAACTATCTATTTTGGGGAAGGAAGGTTATAAGGTGAGACAAGGAGCTGAGTGATCCTTTGCATAATGTGTCATAATTTTAATTACACCTAATACAACATTTTAAAAAAATCAATGAAAGGTGAAACCTAAAAAGTGGTATATACCTATAATAATTGTAGTCAAGCTTATGTAAGCAGGATTTAGGCCTAAAGCCAGATAGAGAGTAATTTTCACTTCTAACATGAGAGGAGAATTATGATAAATTTAGAAATGTTAATAAGGCCATAATATATGTTTCTAAGCTATTTATATGTATGGGAATCAAAAAAAGAAAGCCACTTTTGGGCTCAAGACAACCTCAGGCTTATGTAAATGAAAGAAACAAGCTCGAATAAGAACTTTGAGTGCTCATATCTATCCTAATAATTTTCATAGATACATAATAATATTTTATAAGTTTTCATGGTTACTATATACTAATATTTTTTAAGTTAAAAAAAAAAAATTGAAACCTTTATAAATAAAACTTAAGATGGTAAGTAGGCCTAAACACTAGCAAAAGCCTTGCTAGTGACCTGATTGGGAAGATGAGGTTATAAGGATATCCAGAAAACATGGAATGACCATGAAAGTGTTTTAAAATTTCATAGGACTCTCTCAGGATCCTCCCCATCCTTTTGTGTTGTATATAATTGTACTAATAAGGTATAACATAGGGTTCTTTTTATTGGTTTGTGCATTATATAGGTTATAGGAACATTCAAGAGATGTAATAAATTTTAGGAGGAAACATAGGACCTATAATAGCTTAATATGGACATATATTGATTCATAAATACTCTTAAGTGTTCAAATAATAGTTCTCATCTCAACTAGTCAAAACTGACATACTAACCAAGCTAATGAGAAAGGTGGAAAAATTCAAGTGAGCTAGTTTTAAGGTGTGCTTGATGCTTGTAAGGACATGGTGGGTATTGAATCATGTAATTAACTCCATTTTATGTAATTTAATGAGAAACTAATGCATTTTTGGAAGATAAGTGTACATGGCATGTGAAAGAGGAGTTTGTTAGAGTGTAGGTAATGATAGCTCATTTATAGATGATTGTAGATGATTAGGATTACAAACAATGAATGAAAAGGCATGTCTAAAATGTTACCCTCTAATTCCAATCATCATACCTATCCCTAGTGAGATTTTGGATGTTTAAATAGGTGTGGATGATGAATTCATTTTGTAAGCTAGCACAAGGAGTTTCATATCACTTTTCATGAGTTTCATGCCATGTATGAACACTTGTACTTCCTAAAATTACATGTTTAGTTTCACATATTTTTATAATGCATAAGTAAGTCATTTTATCATCTTGATAAGTTTCATTTTAACCTTTCAACTTATATTTCCTCCTCATCCTCCTCCTCTCTCTCTCAAGTTCTCTAAGAACTTGCCATTTTGGCCTTTGTAACTTATGATCCACATGAGTATGGCAAAGCCCTACTCATTTTCATACCATGAATTAATGAGACTACTATATTTTACCTCTTCAATGATTATTCTTAGTGTGTTTATTTCGAATTTTTTACGTTTCATAAGTGATGGCTCTTGTTTCCTTAGCATGATGATCTTATTCTCTCCCATATTTGTAGTTGGAAAGATTCTTCTCATAGGGCATGTGAAGTGTTTTATCATGTGTCAAGGTTGAGTGAGTTAGTATATTCAAATGTTTCCATTTTAGGCCTCTTGTTTATTCCTCCTAGCCTAAACATTTATCCATATCCTCATAATGTATTTTTTATGTGAGAAGATGTATATTCAAGTAGTGTATGTTTGGCTAGTCTCTTAGTTTCATGTGTAACATGTAGCTGGTTGGTAGTCATCAATCAATTTGGTTTATCACCTCCCTTATGATAGTTTGTTTTCATTTTTCTCTCTCCCTTTTCTGTCAAAAATTTTAGGTGTAGTAGTGATCCAAAGTGGTACATCAATGGATCTATCTCTAATTAGAGATTCAACTCATTCATAAGCTACCCATATGACTAGAGGTATTTTAACTATGAAACTTAGATGATGATATCTGAGATGTCTGATCAAAGGTTGAAAATCCAAGTGAAAATAGTGCACTAGTTTGTAACCAATGTTGAAACTTTGGAGTCACCAGATATTGCAAGAAGTGGACTCTTATATCTCATTATTGTCAAAGTCAACATTTATCTTGAATAAACTTCATGGAATTCATGTCTGATTGGGCATGCCAAAATTACCATATCCTAAAATTTCACCCTATATAATTCATGTAGATCTTCTTAATTTTATTGTACATGGAACTATATCCCTTTATAAGAAAGCTACTATAAGAGATAGATCTATAGGATTGAAAGGGATAACTCCCTTGATTTATCTTCTATACTCACACTACACTAGGTTAATCACTATTGGAGGTGAAAATGGATGAAAGAGAAATAAAATAAACATATTATAATGAGGTTATACACTAATATAACTCCACATGACACACTTGCATCTACATTTAAGAAATAAGACTACTGAAAATAACTTCAACTATATGTTCTTCTAGCATAAGTATTTATCATAGAGGTAGATTGCTCAAACTATCTAGAGGTGGGTCAAAATAAGGTCAGATTCAAGACACTAATAGTTCCTATCACACTTCAAGATACACATAACAAACAATACACTTTATAAAACTTGTTAGAAGAGATATCACTCACATAAACATGCAAGAATAGAAATGGAAGCAAGGACAACATATTCATCACTTGCTAACCACACAAACCGCTTAAAACACTTAGGAAATATATTTAAAATAGTTAATAAAATTAAAAAAACTTTATTCAAAGGCAAATGAGGTGTAAAAACTAGTAGTGATTTACCATACCAATTGTGGATCCATTACAAAGCCAAAAAGGCTTAAATATATAAAGTACATGAGAAGAGAGAGAAGAAGTGAAGCTCAAGGGTCACAAGGACAAGTGTCAAACTATTAAAAATAATTAAAATGACATGGAATGAATTATAAAAGAAGTATGGAATGTGTCATGAATGTCTAAAATTGAGTACCTTCCTCAAGTTAGAGTAGAATCTTCATTATCTTACTTTGAAACTGCCTTCATGATTGTGAGGGGTTCACTTGATTATGTAAAACTACCATATGAATACATGATACATATTAAATAACATGAGAGGGTGGATAGTATGTTATTTTATGTCATATATGCCTCTCTAACTAAAGGAATCATCCTTGTCACTTGTCATTTACTACGTATAGTCATTCATCACTAGCCCTATAGGTATGTCCTCACACTTGTCACCTAAGTGGCTTAACATTGCTCATGGAGATGAATTTAATAGGATGTAGGACACCTATTTATAATATATTTTCCTTCCACTTCATCAGGTAGACCTCAAAATTTTGAAGGTCACTCTTTTCATTCTCACACTTAGGCAATCATTTTGCCTTCTCACTATCTATTTAAACTGTCTATGGTGAATGGTCTAAAATAGAGATATTCATGCATAAAAAAGGTTATAAATGAGTTCTAAGAGTTATGAAAATTATATAAAGGCATCCAAAATTTATTCTCACTTATCCATTTTCTTCTATAACTTAAACCCACTTCAAATCCTATAAAAGATAGAGAACTAAGCCTATCCATACAAGTGATGGTATGAAAAAAGTATATATCAAGGATCATAGGAGAGTTATAAGTATGTAAGAATCACTTTATAGGCAATTTGATGACATTTTAATGCATCATTCTTCATATCTTCACCTGAGGGTCTAAACTAGGGTTTTGAGAAGGTTTTTGGTTATTTTGAATGTTATTGATGATTCTAAAAAACCAAACATTTGAATCCCAAAAATATTCTACTAAAAAAAATTTATAGACTCCATTAAAAAATCCCCAAACCCTTGAGTTCTCATGTAGCTCATTTGTATAGGTCTGAGTGTAAGAAAATGGCCTCTTGAGTTATTGACTATGTTCTAAGTATGTTTGAGAGGAAATTAGACAAAATTGACCACTTATGTGATGTTATTTTATAAAAAATATTTACAAATAGTATTATATTCTCCCTTGACAGTCATTATATTATTTTAAAGGTTCATGTAGTCTTTTGAATTGAGTTATGCACCTATAGGGGTTAAGCCTAATAGGCCTAACTATCTCTTTCATTCATATAGCTAACTATGAGTGCTTCTCATGATTGTATGGAACTTAAATAATTTATAACCTTATAAACAACCTCATACATCCTCTCTCAAATATTTTTTTCTCTTAACTTCATCTTTTTATCCATAATGTGTTAGGTCTGTAGGTTATGCATTTTATGTAGTGTCCTCACTCTCAGATAGAATAGATGTTATATCCCATATTAATCATACTAAATTGATATTATGGAATCATATATTAATTAATTATTATGTTTTTCACAAAAATTTAAACCTTTATCATAATTCTAGATCCCACAAATATCAAATTTATCAAAACTAGCTCACTAGGTTTGATGACTATAGGCAAGGTTTCGTTGACTATATGTTAGGGTTCAAAACCTAGTACTTTTTATTTTACTATATATATTAACATCACATGGAATGTGATATATAATTTTTAGATTTATTTATCATATTCATTAAATCTTACACCAATGCATACCAAACCAACTTATTTTTTTCATGTCTAGACTGGTCTGCAAATAGCCTTCAATTGTAGGTGTGTATTCAAAATTCACAAGGTTATTGTAGGTGTTGATGCTTATATAATGACCATATGAAATGATGAGGTTATTAATTTAATATTTATCATTCCATATTACAATATTTTTTTACCAACCAATATTACCCTTTCACTAGCCTATTTATCTAGTGACTACATCACTTATAAGTAGGTGGACATTTTATTATTTGAACACCATGATCAACTCCCTTGGTTACATATTAAATTTATTATGGCCATTCACCCATGAATTTAATTTTTTCCTATCATGATACCATAAAACCACTCTCACCATCAACCCACCTAGGTATGCAGGTTATAAATTCATGTGGCTTTTTGACATTGGGTTTATTGAGTGCCTATAATAGAAACTTGATGGAACTAGAAACTCCTTTACATTATATTCTCTTGACCAAATCCACATCCTATCATGTTTTCACGTCACTAATATGTCAAGGATGGAATAATGGAGACAGAAGAATTACTTAGACCTCATAAATTCTCATCACAAGATAGCACTATACAAGGCAAAATCCCATTTTTGGAGATATTAAGGTAATGAATCCTATTTTAACCCTGTGAACCTATATTTTGATCTAGCCATGTGTATTTTCCTCACCATTCATACAGTGACTTACTTTATGTTTTTATGCCTTCTTTAAGGCTTTAATTTAATCCAAACACCTATAGAGTCTTTTCAACACTTTGTATTAGACTTCCTACATAGTCTTATAGGTTGTTATTATATTGATGTTTGACTATGTATATGAACCATCTTCAACTCTACCTAGTTTTAAATATTTGAGACCTCCATTGGTCTATTTAATCTACCTATAACATCACCATACTTAGAAAAGAGGTAAGATAAGTGCATTACCTTTGATATGAAGCCATTATGAGAGGATAAAATGCTGCACGTAAAAATAACTATCTATATACAATTGATAGTTATGTATACCTATAAAAATAGAGTGATATTACATATAGAACTAAATTCACATCTACCAAAATAGATGAAAAATAAATGGAAAGGAATATAAATCTCTTCAAATACACCTACAACACTTAGAATCATTAGACAACTATAAACATATAATAAAACTAGAGGCTATGGGGATGTGTAGGTAGTTTGAAGTCATAAAAAATCTTAGTGATTGTTCATAGATAATAGTAAACCAAAAAAAAAATATTTATATGTAAAGGAAGGCCATAAATTTTACTAACTTCTCCCAAATGCATTAAGTCTAACTCCTTTCCTCTTATCTTTATTGAGAGTAAACCAGTTGACCTTTTTCACCTTGTTTAGGAGAGTGGTGAGGGAGATCCACCAATTTTTGAAAATTTTTAAAGTTTTTAAGATTATCAAGAGTAAAGATTACTATTGGGGCTATATATATCCTCTTGAATCTTTCTATGTGATAAGTGGTTATCCCTATTTGTACACCTTTAACTACCTATTTTAAAGTTATCTTCTTGAATCCACATTAAACCTACATTTATTTAGTTTCAAAATAATTCATGACACTCAAACAACACATTAGACATTAAATTAAAATTTGAAATTTATTCGTTCATGAAAATTATGTACAACTTCCCTTATGATGACCAAAAGGTGACCTAAAGGAAAATTAGGATGATGACATATATGACAAATGTGAAACATATTAAGTGACATTAAACATGACCTTGTGACCATTTTATGACTTATCAAGACTCTGTAGGAATTATTAATATATATGGGGTTGAATAAATTTGGCCAATCAATATTTTACACTGATCCACCTATTTAGAACTAAGAATTGGCAATCTTGAGCCTCCCTTAGTCTAGAGGGTATAACTACTCATATATTGGAGAAAAAATTGGAACTAAGTAGATAATTAGGATAATGATGGAGCCCACCTCAACAAACACCCACCACACTTATTTGGGCAATACCCTAGAGCTAGTATTAGGTTAATTTGACTTGATAATAAGCCAAATTGATAGATTAAGCTCATATAGGGATAGTTGTAGGGCTTATTATGGAGTTAAACTATTAGAATATGAGGTGAAGAATAAATATATAAAAAAATAACAAATTTACTCCATATTTACCAACCAATCCACCAATTCACTATTTCCCATAATGACAAAACATTTCCCAAGCCATCGATGCCAGCACAATTTGATTATAGCCATTTTTTGGAAGCAATGGTGGATGGTGTTTGACTATCCACCTTTTAATAACCATGAGGTACCTTTATAATTTTTAAGGAAACTTTAATGTGATTTTGTCCTCAATGAAATTCCAAACTATTTTGACTATGGTGAGTTTCAAGGCCAAGGGAAAGGCTTTACACAAGATCAACTAGGTACACATTTTGTACCTAATCAGCCTACAAGGATCCCTACCCAAAAGCCATTTCATATAGAGATTAATTGTATGGTGAAGGTGTTTATGGAGATAAAAACTTTACATGTACTTAGTATTCTTACTAATTCATTCATTCATCATATGAGTAATCTTCAAGAGATAGATTCTAAAAATACTCCACCTAGTGGCCATACCTGACCCCACCTATGGAGATCTTGTGGTGTTATATGAACTAGAACTTTAGATGATGATGGTAGCACTTCAAGGGGGTTGGCGGATATGGTCTTGACTAATGAGTTATTTTCATACACATGTGGTTTGGATATGCTAGGAATCTCTCCACACATGCAGGTATCTTTTATATAAATTTCATGTTAAATTTTTAAGTTATATTTTCAAATTAAAAGGGTAAAAATTAATTTACACATTTTAAATAGATATGTATTTTTTTTGTGTTCTATGAGGAGACATTGCCTTTTACATCATAATTTAAATTTACTAAGCTAGGTAATAGAACAACCACCAGTACATCTATCCATGTCAGTAGGACACCATATACATTTATGGAGGTAAAATTTTAATCAAATCTTATATACTCTAAATGTGTATTCATACACCTTAATTACATTATCTATATAATTTGTGTAATAAAATATAAAATACCTAATTTTTTTGGAATTTTTATTGTTTGATATATTAAAATGGATTGGCATAGTGTTATAAAATCATCCTCCATATAATTATTTTTACTTTTATTTCAACTTTCAAACTATTTTTTTAATAACCAAAACAGCAAGTTGAATATTTTCTTCATATCAAATTATATGTAATTCCCATATTGGGTCAATTCCAATTAGTAGGATTGGATGTGTGTGTGTGTGTGTGTGTGTGTGTGTGTGTGTGTGTGTGTGTGTGTGTGTGTGTGTGTGTGTTCCATTTGATAAAATTTGTTTAGTACAATATATTTCTATCAATCCCAATATAGAATAACATGTATTCATAAATATGAACACCACTCCATTATTTTAAATATTGGCCTCATATCAAACCACTTGATTCCTTGTTATCCTAATAACTTATAGTGGTTTAATCTCTATGATCAATATCCAAAATGGTCATAGATAAAAATTTAATTCCCATCAATTCCAACTGAGTGTAATAATTTTATCTCTATTTATGGAGTTAAAAATTTAGATGGCATAGCCTCTTGTTCCCATTACACCTATTCAATTTGAATTCCCAACCAGACTCTAAATATTTGTTTACATAGAGAGGTAGGTCAATCCCACTTGAATATAGGCCCTTAATTCTGATGCGGAATAGTCTATATCACTCCCATAATATTCATAATATTTATATTTATTTGAAATTCACTTGATCCCACTTTTCCAATGTTATTTCTTGTGTTTCATAGGCTCTCAATAAAAAATAATTAGTTTGGATTTATAGGTGCTCAATCCTAATTGGGTATAGTCATGTTATCCCATTTCACAAGATATAGTATGCCAATTTCTATTAGTAGATATATATAGAGTATGCCATTAGATCCCATTGGTTTATTTGGAGAGTATAAACTATAAACTATAGCCTAATTGTATGTGGCATAGGCCTTTGAACCATATGTAAATAGGGGACCTCAACCCCATATAGATAGATGGGGACAAGTAGTTTATTACCACCACATACTTAGGGGGGCCAAATACCTACTATATGTATATGGGGGAGAGGGCCTATCTATATCCATGCAATTTCTTCACTTGAGTGACATGTTGAGTCTAAAAAACTATAACACCTTTCATCAGGAAAGTCCCCCTAAAATGAATATCAAGTATTGACAAGACTATAGAACCCTTTGTTGACCTTAACCTACTTGTATTATATATATAGACCTTCTTTTGAAAAAATTGAGGTCAATCTAAGGATATATAGTTGACCTAATGTCACCTATAGGGAAATCAAAATCAAACACTTGTAAAAAGGACTATCCACTCATTCTTATCTCTATAATATTTATTTGTATTTTTTGTATGTTTCTTTAGATTTTAGTGAGACCTATTTTATAAGGTTCTAGACACTCTTAAAAGGATTTTATAGATGTCCCCCATGAAAATAACCTATCACTCTAGGTGTCTTAACCTAATTAAAACTCAGTTTGTAAACTTCTCAACAAACACCTATATAGGTTATTTGTCTTATCACAATGACTGTTTATAAGGGCTTTTTGATCACACCAATACTTAGTTGGACTAAAAAGTATTGAATGTTTTTAAGAAAAATATTCAAGGTGCTAACATGATCAAAATTTTAAAACAAATCAAATTAGACACCATAGTTCGTAGGACTATCCTCAACTATACCAAGTCACTTCCTAAAGATAATTAGGCCTAATGACCTTAATCAGGTCAAAATTTAAAATACACCTCAAAAAATCTATAGAAGCATCCAAACCTATATATATATATATATATATATATATAGGTGTATTGAGGATTATTCAACACCTAACTTTCATTCAATGACTCAATTTCACAAAATTCACTCATAAATCCTTCCTCATTGTCTTGCCATTCTCCCTCATGAAATTAACATTTCTTGCCTTTAGTGTGGTGTTACAAGTCACATGTTGCACATATCCACTTATCACATTCATTCTTCTTGTGACCTCATTAGATATTTTCATATCTTATGGAAGACTAATTTTTTTAGTAACTTGTTTAATAAATGAATTACCCAAGTTATTAATTATTAGGTTATTTATTTAGCTGATGATTACAATGGACACTCTTCCATCATTACAAGTTGAGATAGACTTGGGAATTATTACTAAAATTTCATCTACATAGGATCTCATCAAGGTATGTATATTCAATTTTAATTTTGATATTGTAATTTACTACTTTTGTTTTAATTACTTTATTATATACTTGGGTAAATATAACTTATATGCAAGAATGTACTGTGTATGCAGGAATGTCATATGTTATTTGATAGTCCAATTCAAATGAATACTATGGAAGCTCCTCATGTTTCTTAATTATTTTGCATGCCTATTCATGCATATGGACTTGGAATTAACCAAGTCGAGCATCAATGGCAAATTGAGAAGGACCATGAGATTACAGTAAGTGCATGATTAAATTATTTTTTAATTATAGTTTAAAATTAGTTTATTAACTTGGTTTCATGTATACTTGTTAATTTTATAATAATTTTTATATTTGAATAGGTTCAGCTGCAAGTGAGCTATGAGTGTAGTACCCACAGTCAAACCTTGGAGCAATCCAAGATATTTGGGATATCTCCATGTATAGTAAGGCATCCCAAGGATAGTCTTATTTGAGGAAGGCAAAGAGAGGGAGAATATTTGATGTCTAAATGTACTTTTTTATATGCCTATATGGTAATTTACACATTTTTGGCATTGTACATACATATATGATGTGTTCACCCAACATTAGATACTATGCTATTAGATATGATGTAATTTTTCATATGCCTATATGGAAATGTATGTATTATTGACATTGTATGCCTATATATGACATTCATACATGTCATTCTTATTTTTTACATGAATATATAAGAAAACCAATGAATTAATTCTTCTTTTAACCACTTATGTTTAGAGTATGAATGATTGGTTTCAAAGTATTCTTAAGGATTACAAATGGTATGAGATTGAGAATAACTTGTTAGGATAATGTTAAAAATTAGATTGGTATGATAGAGCCTAAAATTAGAAACATTTACATTTATTTTTCTTAAGAATATTTGTTTCTATAATAATCCAAATGAAATAATAAGGGATGTTGAACCTAATTTTTCATTAATTAAATCCTATATTGGTGATTGAAGCAATCTTAGATTGGTAGTTGTTATACACCTAATCACTTATCTTAGTTTTAAGTCTTGTGCATGGAGTGAGATTAAGGGAAATAGAACCTTATAACAAATAAATAATATTAGTGATTGCATTTTTCATTATTTTTGTATACTCATGGTCAGCTACATTTTCTTGCAGGTCTATAACTTTGAGTTTCTTGTAGGTAGAACATTGTTTTGAACATGTGAATTTATTTTGGATAGAGTGATGATAATCATCTATTATATTTACTTTATTTTATTATATTTATGACCAATATTGACTCTATATTCATTTCCTAGTACTTTGTAAATATATTTCACAATTCAACACCTTATAGGTCTATAACAAAAGATTATTATCTTAGATTGGTTTAGACTATCATGTGAAGATTCAATTCAACACATTCTTTTAGATCTTCACCTTAATGAGTTTACTATAGAAACTTGGTTTATAATATAATGTGAATATTATATGTGTGTGTGTGTGTGTGTGTGTGTGTGTGTGTGTGTGTGTGTGTGTGTGTGTGTGTGTGTGTGTGTGTGTGTGTGTGTGTGTGTGTGTGTGTCTATATATATGTATATGTATGTATGTATGTATGTATGTATGTATTTATATGTAAATTTTAACCACATAAGAAATCAATTCCCTTATTTATTACTAAAGAGATTAAGACTCAAGTTTCCAAATTCTATTATTTGGCTTGTGCACCTAATTGACTCTCAATAGGTCAAAATCACAATTTGACTCTTCCATAATCTAATACATAATTTCTCAAGGTATTTAGAACATAATAAAGGTTATCCAATCCTTATACCAAGCTATAACATTAAAAATAAGTGAAAACTCACCTTTGGTTTTTTGAAGCATTCTCCAAAAATGAGCATCTATAAGTAAGTGAAAACACATTAGAGTTATTGGACACCTGTAGGATGCTATGAGGTTAAAAAACCATGTTTACATGTTCTTTACCTTATTTAACTTTTATTATCTAATTCAAATGATCAAAATCCAACTTTGCTCTTTATGCCTTTGATACTGCTTGCGAGGTTTCAAGATTTCTTGTTGAGTTTGTATGGATTTAAAAGTGTGAACAGTATTTAAATGTGTTTTAGAGGATTAAAAAAATCCTATTATTATTTTAAAACACTTACATAATCATATAATTTATTTTTATACCTTAAAGCTCCAATAAACATGCATGTACCAATGATTATTAGCATGAGATAGGAAGTGGACTATGCACAATTATTGGGAACTTACACTTGTCACATTAACTTAAAAATATTATGTATAGGTATATTATTTCATTATTACCAATCCTAAGAAGTTTCAAATATTTTTCATACACATTTTGGCCTCTATACCTTTTATACCAACATTTACCTTGAGCAGCCTACTTGCTTCCTACATGCCTAAACTTGTCTTTCTTCAAACCTTTGCCTAAAGAATTGAATGTGATAAACTCCATAGGTAAAATTAGGTTTAAAAAATATTATTATATCATTTTAATGCCTATCCAATTCTTAAAATCCTCATTAACAATCAAAACTAACAAAAGCTTTGTTTGGTCTCCAATGGCTGCCAGTTGACTGAAAGAGGTATGTGTAAGAACATATAGTATTCTAACCTTTTTTATTACCTTTATGATGTAATGGGATACTTTTATGGGGCATGGAGACCATTTTTACCATATTTCATGCTTTGAATTGACATGTAGATGCCTCAAAATGTCCAATTCCTCTAAGGCAAGCTCTAATGTTGACCATGATTAGACATGGGGTTGATTGTGCTAAAACATAGAATGGTTACCCTTATCAAAAAACCTCTAAAATATTTTGGACAGCTATATTAGGTCATAATGAGTCTCTCCACCTAATTTTGTGATTAGATCATGCATATTTTGGCCTATAGGTACATTTTTCCAAAAGTTAATGACATGTTGCTTGCTTATTCAAGATAAAACAAGGTGAATATGATTTTAATATGTCATTAACCTCATTTAAATGATTCCACAATTAATTGGTTTGCCTATACCCTAATACAACCCTTTACAATCTCTTCCCATCTTCCTTAACTTCTATTTATTTTCAACATTCTCACTCTTGGAATTTTTAATTGTTTTTCTCTACCCTTAGGCTTTGCATGGATCTTATTCATCCACTTAGATAATACCATTCATCTTCATTTTACTCTTTTAATTTATCTCACACTAGCTTCTAATATGATTCAATGATAAAATATCTTCATGATTGAACTAGGTCTCCTATAGGCATTCTTCATCTAAGACAACCTTTATTAAGCTTCTCACACTTATTCTATGCCACTTCACACTTTCCCGAAATGTTAAACACAATCTTTACATCTCAACCTCATGATTCAGAATAATAACTCGTAGCATTTTTATGGTTTTATCCATTATACAGAATAGTATGGATGAATCAAGAGAAACTAAAGACACTTTGAGATACCCTCTTTCATTTTACTTTTCCAAAACAAGTTTCATTCAAAAAATCCTTTTTCTAAATTCCTTTTCTAACATCTACTTAGGTCTCATTAGGTCTCTTCACCTCTTTAAAACATTTTTTCATCAAAATATGTACATATGGTCACATTACCAGTATGAAAACTCCATATTCCTTTTCTCCATGCTAAAACATATAATACTTTAAAATTTTATTAAATTCCACTAGAGGAAACAATAGTTATTCCACATTTAGTTTGCTAACCCTAGACTAGGGTTTTCAGGGTCTATGATATACCCAAGAGGGTGTAAATTAGATTTAATTTGTTGTTTCCTATTTTTAAATGCTTCAAAGGACTCAACAAGCTCTGCCTATTATGTTCACAACTTTTCTATTTGTAATTTTTTCTTAGAAAATGCCTAAACACCTAAGACAAAGACATTTAAAACTTCATTTTAAACATAGTCAACTTGTGTATGCCCAAGATGGATTAAAATGAGTTCTAATGAATCTTTTTGGCTTTCAAAACATTTCAAGACATGGTTATGTTTTTTTCAACATCATTACACATTATTCAACTCGAATTTCTATTAAAATATCCTTATAACTATTTAAATCATGAAACCTATAGTGTTATCTTGACATAGTCCATGGTATTAAACACTCCATAATGATTTGGTACACTATATTTAAACCACAACAACTCCATGTCAATTTGGTATTCAACTTAAAATAGGGTTCTTGATTAATAAAACTCACACACACACATACTATCTATTTTTCACCTTGAATAGGTTTTGAGTGCATCCTGATTTCATGATGCTTTGAAAACCATTCACCAATGTTGTATTATACCAAATTATATGTCTAAAAAATATTATCTCCTCTTTGAAATTGTCATCATGCCTAAAACTTGTCATTATGATGAAAAAACAAACATTATATGTCTAAATGACTCCATATCACCCTTGTTCCTCTCCTTATTAAAAATATTTCCTATAGTAACTATTTATCAATCATTCATTACAAACTTCCAAATAATACTTATTAGTTATGGTCTTTCTAAGGAGCTCATTCAATGTTATGTTTTGCCTTTAAGGTTCCATCTCCAATCCTATCCTTCTCTAGGTTCTTTGACTTAATAGCCTACTTCACTATATATCTATTATTTTTATTGTAGAATCACTTCTTGATAACATTTAACTCTCTCATGACACTTACATTCATTTCCAAACTCACACCATTCATTCCATTCCCAAACTTCCTCTCTTGCTTTCACTAGCTTCTTGGTAGGCTATTCTCTTAGGTCTTGAATACAAATCTTAGTATAGGTCTAAATGGATAAATATTTTGTCTTAGTTGGTCTTATTTTACCCTATGACATTTTTCTTAACCTCTTCCAATTGCTTAAACACACTTTAATTGTCAATTCCACATATAAGGCTCATAAGGACAATCCTGGGCTTGTAGCCATTTTTTGTGCATCTTCTCTTTGTTTGGTCAAACTAGGAACAATTTTCAATATTTAATCACATTTATATTCACCCTCTATCTACATCTAGGTGTGTGTCAATTTTCATTCCCTAACTCCACATTTAGAGCACACTTCCTTTGTAACCCATCTCTCCCTTAGGCCCAATTAACCCTTAAACATACCCACAAATCTAAAAACTATAATTTATGTCACCATTTAAATATAAAACCTATTTATTCACTTTCTTCACATCTAATTAGATATGATTAAAAAATTTCATCATTTTTCCAAAGTTAAAACTCCCTAAAACATTAAAACCTTAATATAGGGATTCTCTTCCTCTATATAGGCTTGAGATCTTATATAATTCCATTTCCTTAGTTAAAAAGGGTTTAAAAGGACCTAAATACCACATATATGTATCTTCTCACCCCCTCTATCTATTTAGATTATTTATAAGCCTTGTTCAATCCATCCAATACCCAAACACAATAAAATACAATGGATTGTGTATCTATTTAGTTAATTGTGAAGGGTTTTAAGGGATTGTCTACTTTCAAGACATTATGTGCCTCACTTGGGTTATTATTATGACTTTTATCATCATACTTGTGTCAATATTTCACCAACATACTAACCTATTATGTTATGAGATCCACACATCCCTTCAGTAGATAATATATGAATGAAAATAGGGGTTTTAATGCACATGTATGATTTAAATAGTTTGAGAGTAATTACCAACCATTATAAGATTTCAAATGCTCTTTTATTAATATATCAACCTTTCTCCACACTCATATTTTACCAAATCAATGACCAATAACATGGTCTTAAATGAAACTCTCAATTTCTTGACATATGAGAATGTGAAAGACATCAACTATGAAAATAGGGTACTATCCCTAGGTTGACTATGTATTCCATCATTTATCATTTGAAAACCACTCTATTTTATACAAAAGATGATCCTGCATCAATATTTTTAAACACTTATCTCCATTTCATCCATGATACCCCTTGGTCAATCTTTGAAGCCACTTTGAACACCTATAGGTAGCCATTTAGGCCTAATTAGGCCCAAATGGCCATTTAGATCTATTTACCTATTTTTGAAATATCCAAAAGTTCTCATCTCTCATGAACCACAAACTTCTCCCTTTCTAGTGTCAAGATGCTTCCATTACCTATAGGCATGCATTTTAGCCTAATTAGGCCTAGAATACCTATTAGGATCCTTGACTAATTATTATCCTCCTTAAGGATTTTTTACCCTTGTCACACTTTGAAATGCTTCAATAAAACCTTTCAAAGGTATTTAAACCTAATTATAATGGCACTAGCTTCTAGCCATGTTTATATGGTTCACTTGGACTATTAGGCCTATTATGCCTTTTAATATTCTTAATGGCATCCAAATAGAAAATTGGCACTTCCAACACATGTATAATCATGAATAATGTCTAGGACCAAGTTTTTATCCTCCCATATGGCCTGATCAATAAACCCACCATGCATTTCAAGCTCAAGAACACCCTTCTTAATATAATAAATATGTTAATTTTTAGCGTAACTTTAGGCATGTATAAAACTAAAACTATAAGTTGTATGGATGAATCATAATATCTATTATCCATAGTAAATTCCTATAATTGTATCCTAAATCTATTTAGAATCACCTCTAAGAGAAATCCATGGTAGAAGTTTTAGTATGAGGTCCTAAAATGTAACTTCTTGGTTGTGAAGAGATAACTTGTTGACCTCCAACTAGTATTTTTCCTATAGGATCCTCAGATGTAAATACATCACTTTGATCACCTTTATAAATTCAAATTACATGTGCTCTAATGACCATGACATCTAATTCCACTTGTAAGTACATTTTCACTACTAATGAAGAGCACATAAACACTAACAAAATGTTGTAAAAGTTGGAGCTACAGTTTGAGAACTCCATTTTTGGTACTTTTACGATGAAAAATAGCCCTAAAAACACATATGGAGGGGCATATAACATCCAAGACAAGGTTTTTGGCCTCCCATCTGGCCTGATCAACAAACCCACCACCCATTCTTGGCTCAAGAATGCCCTTCCCAATACAAGAAAGATGTTGATTTTTAGCCTAACTTCAAACATTCCTAAAAAACTGTAAGTCATATGGGTGAACCATAATATTCATCCTATGCATGATAAATCCCTATAATTTCATCCCAAATCTAGTCTAAATCACCTCTAAGCGTAGTCTATGATAGAAGTTGTAGTAATGGGTCTTAGAATGCAATATTTTGGTAGTGAAGAGATAACTTGTTAACCTCCAGGACCCAAAAGTGTAAATATCTAACTTTTAAAACATCTATCTAATCAAATAACATGTCATCTAATGATCATTACATCCAATTACACCCACAATAAAATTTTCATTACTATTAAGGAGCACAAAAACATTGACAATAAATGTTATCAAAGTTGAAGCTATGGTCTAGAAACTTCATTTATGGTTCTTATTGGATGAAAAATGGAACTACAAACATGTATAAAGGGGTTCATAACATCCAAGACTAGGTTCTTGGACTCTCTTCTAACTTGGTTGACAAACTGACCACCCATTCTAGGCTTAAAATACCCTTCCTAATACTACAAAGATGTTAATTTTTAGCCTAACTTTAGGCATGCATAAACTAAAATTTTAAGTTATATGGATGAAACATAATATACTTCATATTCATGTTAAATACCTCTAATTTCAACCTAAATCTAGTCTAAATCACTAATAATAGCAATATGTGGTAGAAGTTGTAGTAACGAGTCCTAAAATGCAACTTTTTGGTAGTAAAGAGACATGTTGACCTCCAAATTTTTTTTTTCATTAGATACCTATAAGTGAAAATACATCACTTAAATAAAATATATATATTCAAATTACATGTTCTCCCATTACCATGACATCTAATTCCACTATAAAGTGCATTTTCACTACTATTCAGGAGCATGAAAACACTAACAACAAATGTTGTCAAAGTTAAAGCTAAAATTCAAGAACTTCACTTATAGTACTTATGGTCTAAAAACTGGAATATAAAACAAATTAAAATGGGTGGATAATGTATAGGACTAGGTTATTGTCCTCCCATCTAGCTTGATCGATAAGCTCGCCACCCATTCTGAGCTCAAGAATGCCCTTCTTAATAAACGAAAGATGTTAATTTTTAGCCTAACTTTAGGCATCCATAAAAACAAAAATGTAGTTCATATATATTAACTATAAGATCCATAATTTTCATGGTAAATTCCTCTAATTTCACCCAAAATTTAGTCTGAATCAATTATAAGAGAAATCTATGGTAGAAGTTATAGTAATAGATCCTAAAATGTAACTGTTTAGAAGTGAAGATATAACTTCATGACCTCCAACTAGCTTTTTTGGCTCAAGGACCTATAAGTGAAAATACATCACATTTAGAAAATTTATATAGTAAAATTACACATTATCCAATGACCTTGACATCTAATTCCATCTGGAAGTGCATTCTCATTACTATTTAGGAGTATGAAAATACTGAAAACAAATGTTCTCAAAGATGAAACTATGGGCCAAGACCTCCATTTTCGGTGTTTATTGGTTAAAAACTTACACTACAAACATTTAAAAATAGGTGTAAAACATCCAATACTAGGATATTTCCCTCTAATATAGCTTGGTTAACAAACTCACCACCCATTCTAAGCTCAAGAACGCCTTTCCCAATACATGAAAGATGTTTATTTTTAACCTAACTTCAGGCATACATAAAAATAGAACTATAAGTCATAAATATGAAGCATAAGATCTATATTATGCATGTTAAATCCCTTTAATTTCACCTTGTATCTAGTCTAAATCACCTTTAAGAGTAATTTATGGCATAAGTTGTAGTAATGAGTCCTAAAATGCAACTTTTTGGTGGTAAAGAGACAAGTTGTTGACCTCCAACAAGAATTTTTGCCTCTAGTACTTGTAGGTGAAAATAAATCACTTTGAGCATGTCTATATAGTTAAATTACATGTTCTCTATTGACTATGACATCCAATTCCACCCACAAGTGAATTTTCACTACTATGAATGTCATACCAATGAAAATATGCAAATTCATGAAAAGTGTGTTTGTTTTATGTAATATTGGTATGTAAAGCCATTTGAGGAAATTTTAAAGAATTTGGTTTAGATATAATACATTTAGATCATTATAAACAAGGATGTTTATGTGTTTGGAAGGCTACAAGGAGAAAGAGACTTGTCAAGAGCAATTGTTCAGGAGCATGGAAATACAAAATACTTTTTGTAAGATTCTCTTAAATTCAAGAATATGAAAATCTTTACTAAGGATGCCAACCACACCGAGCTAGAAGATTATTTGGCACAACTAACCTACAAAAAAATGTTACTAAGTAATTAAAGATGAAATTAATGCATGTACTACATATAAAATAAAAACATTTGGTAAAATTGATTACATCTACATTTTACAAGTCAACATACTTGTGCATTTCAATCTAATGAACAATTTGGATCTACTCGAATATTGACAGTATCAAGAATAACTTCATGGTCTGACTCATGTACTTTACATAGATTCCTTTTTTCTAGCCTCCCGTGATATTTTTGAATTTGAATACTCATTGCAAGAACTAAATTTTAATAGTGTAATATCTTCCTATGCATTTCAAAGTCTTTAATCAACCATACATTTTAATTTTTTATAAGATATTATCAAAGCCAAGTGTCAGTGACTACCACGGACCCAATGGGATAGTTAATGTTTTCTCCATCTATGAGTGGGGAACTAAATTTTTTCTTTCCATATACACACTTACATAACTAGTAATATATTCCCTCTTAAATGTCATAATCTAAAATAACTAAAAAAAATGGATTACATCACAAAATACAATTTTTAATGACACTATTATTGTTTAATATTTAAAGCTTTGCCTAAATGGATTAGTATTTTGGAAGTCCTAGAGTAGAGTAAAATGCTAAGCAAAGTTCCTATTTAGTGAATGATCAAATGGTGGGTAGAGAAGATAGACTTCAAGAGAAGATCACTTGTCACTCAAATCTTTCAAAACACTTTAAGAAATCTTAAAGTGTGAATTTGATGATTTTCAAGGAGACAGACCATCATGGTACATCATGTTAGAATAAATAGGTTAGTCTAGTTACACATTTGATAAGTGTACTTGGGAAGTCAATCAGGGTTAAAGAATTACATGAACATGGTATTATTTATTCCATTAATACCCTATGTAAATTTGGTATCTTGATGAGTTGTCTATTTGAATATTTAAGCCTTCAAAGTTGAACTAACAAACCATAGGAAGCAGTCATTTGAATTCAAAATTTTCAAAGGATCCTAAGAACAAATTTAGAGCTACCAAGTGTCAAAATATCATTTGATCAGATCATATATCAAAGACACATGGGTGATAGCTTGAATCAATGAGCCAAAATAGATAAATGGAATGAATTCAATCATGCAATCAAAGATCAATGATAAACATCAAGTCAATAAGTTAGTAGATCTTAAAAATGAATGCAAGACTATTAAGTGTTGTGATCACAATAGTTAAAAGGATCAATGGTTCATGTTTGATCATATTGATAAAAATAAACAACACATGTTCAACCATAGATAAAGATTGATGGTGAAAATGAAGTCAAGAAGTTAACAAGCCTAGATTGAACAAAAGGCCTCCACATGGCACAAAAAAGGTAACTAGATGAGGACTAGAAGTAGGATCCATGGATTGAATGTAGGGTTACTAAGTTCATAATTTGAAAAACCAAAAACAAATATCTATAGAGATAATTCAATCTAATTCTATAAGGCATCAGATGGTAACACATGTCTAAATTTACAATGGTCATATTTTTAAATATGATTAAAATCATAGCAAAGGACACCACATGGGTGGACACATCAGATCAAGATAATTTGATGAAGCCTAATATACAAATACATATAAGCAATATCTAGATACAATCTAGTTTTAGCTAGAACAAGTATTTCAAAGGTCACCATTAAAGCTTAGTTAGGATCTCTAGTTAAAGACGTAGAACATATATGGCCTATTTTTTCAATTACAATATTATTTCATGAATATGATATTTGTTGTTTAAATAAGATCCATGCATATAGTTAATTCCTAGCTTATATAAGGATTAGAGGTAGAATAGGTTTTTTAGGGCCTAATATAGATCAAAGGTTGGCAACAACCTATTGGGATGAGATCAAGCACTTGGAGGGTTTTCATGGATATTATGACTATAGGAAAACCAAAAAATGGGATTAGTTTTGATCTATAGTAAGACCTATACTAAAAATTTAAGGTATGGGGTAGATGTATGATTATAAATGAGTGTTTCATCCTTCGAACATAGTGATATCCTTAACAAACATGTACCTATAGCCATTCAAAATAGACATAGTCATGGCTTTGTCAAATCCATGGGTATGAAGATTTTATCTTTTTGATAAAGTCAATTATAATATGGTTTAGAAGTTTAAAATGATATATTTTAAGATTGGAGAGTTCATGTGGAAACTTCAATTCTTTTCATAGCATTTAAAGGTTTTCATTTTGTGTTAAGAGCATGACTCATCATCTAAATATAGATTCTTGTCCTCTAGTATATTTTTTTCACAAATGAGAGGGTTTAGAGGTTATTAGGATAAATAAGGGTTATTTTTTGATTGAGTAATAATCTTCATCTGATCAAAAGGTGGTTGAGAATTCATTAAAATATGGTGGCAGCTCATTAATTTACTTTTGATGATGTGTTCCTCCTCTCTCTCTTCCCCTTTCTCTTTTATCTCCTATTTTTATCCCCCATTTCAACTCTCTCTCAGATTTTGGACTTTCTCAATGATTCTATCATCTTTTAGGAGAAATAAACTCTCATTTGACAATGCTAAACCCCATCAAAATTTATAATAACTACCTCTTGATGCAATAAGTTAATTTCTTACCTATCTCTTGCCTCTAAATTACATTTAGTAAGCTTGTGTATTATGGAACTATGAAGGAGAACCTTCCATGTCTATTGTCCTTCTTTCTTGCTTATTTTAGGGGGATTACAAGTTAGTTATAGGTCTGAACTCATGCTCTTTTTACCATTACTATATGTTAGGTGTGAATCTGAGAATTCCTCATTACTTCATTCATTTCTTCTTAATCCTAGCTCATGAAATACATACGTAATTAGTTAGATTTTGAGATTGTGTGAGCATATATTATGTTATTCTGATCTAGTGTTGGTTTCAAGCATAGGAGTGTCTGATTTAAATTTTGTTCATCACCTCTTAGCTTCCATAACAACCCATTTTCCCATTTTATAACCCTTCACCAAGTAGAATCATTAGTTTAGGTGATATATCAAAGAAGAATCCAACCTTCTCTAGTGGTTCAACCTCAATATAGGATACCAATAGCCTAAGCTTATCCCCATATTATGATTGGGATTGGGGGAGCTTGAAGAAATCTCCTATAAGGGTAAAATAATAAACTTTAATAGTTATGATCATGCCTAGTGGGAAATACTTTTAAAGAATATTGGTCAAATTTTGATGGTGGTTTGATCAATTTGTAGCAGTTATAGCTTTCTATAAAAATATCTAGTGACTTCGAGCAACACTTAACATTCTCGTGTAGAGCAATAACTATTTGTCATGTCAAAGGTGACTACATGATCAAATTCTATAGGTAATCATTTTGAATTTTTTGAATTAACTTTAAACTTGGTAAAAAGGTTAAGATTTTGTATACACACCCATATAAAGTCAACGTTCCTCCTAAATTAGTTTCAAGGTCTACTTATAGAAGAAAATGTTTATTATCCCCTATATATTTCCATTTTATGGATTTAAATGGTTAGAGTCCCTTAGACTTCCAACAGTATGACCCTATCCTAATATCAGATCTTAAAAGTGTACCGTACTTCATTTGATACCAATCTACAACCCCTTCTTAAGACCTTAGAGACAACCAAATTTTGTAATATTCATGACATAACTGAGGAAAATGTGGCTATTAGGATATTATCCATCTCTTTTAAGGGTAAAGATATATAATGGTATATAAATATTATGTCCAAATATATAAGACATGGGATCAGTTAGGAGATGCATTATGTAAGATATTTGAAGATAAAAGTGACCATTTGTCACTTGCAGAATAGCTGACTATAATCAAAATGACTCCTCATGAGGTCATACAACATTTTAATACCATATTTCAAAAAACATGGGATAGGATCCCAATATCTATTAGGTGTACTCCAAAATTTTCTTTCATTTACTATTTGAAATCCGTCAATAGTGGTATTGTAGCAATGATTCAGTTTATGGGAAGGAACGCACTATTAGATGCTTATGAGGTGGCAATCAGAGAAAAAATTATCTAGTACAAGATGGTAAGTTTACACCTAGACCAAAAATGCCTTTATTTCCTAAGATTCAACCACCTCTTATTACCATTCATCCCATTACTATCATTCCTCCTATGCCAACACTTACTGACATACCTATACCAAAGCCAAAAAATTATTTAACTAGTTAACCTATTGACTCCCAAGAATACAACTTCCAAGAGCTTAAGAGCATGTTTGAATCCTTTTGAAATGAATTGGTGAACGTGAATATGTAGCAAGCCCATTTCAATAAACCTAATCAAGATCCTTATCATCCTCAACAACAATCTTATCAAGCCAATAGGCTACCCTATAAATGAAATTTCTAAGGACAAGGACAACCTAACTATGTTAGGCAAAACCATTATAATTCAAATGCTACAAGCATATCTAATACTTTAGTCCCTATTCATAACAACATTACTAAAAATGTTGAAGTCACCATGCCTTGAAATCAATATTTTGGTCAATCCATTATCCCAAACATTGAGTTCAATCATGCTTTCAATGATGAATGACATCAAGGTGTTATCTATGGATACAATAAATATTTTATGTCTTAGCATACAAAGGTACCCATGATGATAAATATAGAGGATCCTTAACAAGGCCAAAGACCTAATAAAGGACTAAGATAGTTGGATGCTACAATTGTAAATTATGAACAAGAGGAATGTTATGCATCCAATCAGTAGGCTAGTTCTAGCTAACAATACATTCCAATGGAAGATTATACAAGATTCAAAAGAAGCAACATGGATGGTAACTGGGAAGCAATCAAAGATATTCCTACCATTACTACTTTACTATCAAATACAAAGGAACCTAATTTTTCTCTAAAGGTTCTAATATCTCCAAAGGATAAAAATTGAGGGAATTACTTTATGCCCCAAAACTCAAAAGTTCAAAGTACAATTGTGGATCCTATAACACAACCAAAAGTTGGTGGTTTTCCCATAAACATTATGGAAAAATGAAAAAGTCCAATGTGAGTGTTCCAATGTTGGACATGATGTTTATGCCTAGTTATATAGATATCCTTCAGGAAGGATTAGCAAAGATAATTTTTTTTGAAAATACACTAAGAAAAGATCATATTATTCTCACTAATAAAACCAAGGGGTATAACGAAGGCCAATAAAATAAGGTGGTGAAACTTCCTCCCTTCCACATTTATATAATTATTGGTGACTCCTCAGTACACAATTCCATGGTAGATATTGGATCAAGTACTTCAGTGATGCCAAAGTTAGTAGAGGATCAATTTTGCTTGAAATATTAGCCCCATTCTAGGGGATTTCTACAACTTTATGGATCCTCCACCAAACCAATTGGTATCATCAAAAGTCTCAATGTGATCCTACATGTTTGTCATAACATCTCAGTGGCTGAAGATGTGTAGATTCTAGATGTGCCTCATAATTTTGGTCTATGCTTATCTGGAGATTTTAAAACAAAAATTAGTAGTTATCTAGTAGCATATTATCCCTACATGGATTTAAAAATAAAATATGGGACTAAGGTATCCATCAAAGTTGAGCCTATTTCACAATTTCACATTGAAAGTTATGGACTAGATATCTCAAACATAAACTACACCATCTTAGATGAAGATGAAAAATTATTTGGTAAAGAATCAAACACTCATCTAGAGGAGATACCTAAAATTTTATTAGATGAGTTATATAGTGATAATAAATTGATTGATCCTTTGGAAGGTGTTGAAGAAAGAGACCTAAGTGTTTACTATTTGGATGATAGGATTGAATCCATGCCATCCATTACTAGGACTCAAGAAGATGCTAGTTGTTTATGGAAATTTTCTTTGATGGATCAAGGACCAAACATGGAGTAGGTGTAGGTTCAATGCTAATGTCTCCCTCCAATGATAATTAATTCTATGTTTATAGCTTTCATTCTAGTTTTTCTTGTAATGTAACTAAGTAGGAGGGTCTTATTCATTGCCTAAAGTGGGTTAGCAATAATGTAATCAAGTAGTTGCAAGTATATTGGGATAGTGAGATGATAGTGCATCAAATTAGAGGCCAAAAAATTATAAATAATCCCTTGATGAAGTCTTATAAACATAAAGTGTGGGACATTCTTAAAGATTTCTATGTTTTCAACATCCAAGTAGTGCCAAGGAAACAAAATAACCATACTGATAGGTTGGTAGATATGTGACCTTAGTTTGACCTCCCAAATGAATTGAAAAGATCCAAAATTCAACCACATGTCAAATTGGTAGTAATACGATCACTGCCAAACAATAAATCTCATTCGTATGTCTTCAAAAATGACAAGTAAATTGATTGTTTCTTATAGTAGAAAGCAAGGTTTTCCTCATTAAATCAAGATAATTTAACATCAATATGAGGATAAAATTATTTTGTTTAAGTATAATACTATTCTTAAATGGGGTCACCATTTAATGTTGTTTCCACGAGGTAGACCATACAAAGAAAAAAAGGTAGCAATGTCAATTGATGAGGAAAACTATGAAAGAGTTCTGATCCTTAAATACAAGCTCTTTAATATTGGAAAACTAAGCACTAAGGGTGAAAGGCATAATTTCATTGACATTTATAAAGAACATGCAAACATATTTCCTTGGGAATATAGTGACTTGAGAGGTTTTGATTCCAAGTTGGCCCACCACACTAAAAAATTGGAGACTAATGCCAAGCCTATCAGGTAGAATCAAAGGCCTATCAACCCCAAACTTGTAGAGATTATGAGGAAAGAATTAACCAAATTAATTAAATCCAAGATCATCTTTCCCATCAAGCATTCCTCATGGGTATCCAACTTGGTACCTATAAGGAAGAAGAATGGGAAGATCAGATTGTGTGTTGACTTTAGGGATCTAAATAAGATCTCCTTAAAATATCATTATCCATTACCATCTATGGAGCAACTCCATCATATAGTTTTTGGTTCAGAACACTTCTCCCTTTTGGATGGGAATTCAAGATACAACCAAGTATTGGTAAGAGAAGAATATCAATACAAGACCACCTTCACCACAAACTAGGGCACATATGCTTATCAGAAGATGTCTTTTGGCTTCTCAAATGCTGGGTCAACCTTTCAAAGAGCAATGGACATATATTTATAAGGATTGATAAATCAAATGGTACTAGTCTAATTAGATGACATCAAAGTTTTCCCCAAGGATAGTGAGCACTTGGATCTCCTGAGATTGATTTTTTAGAGATGTAAAGAATAAGGGATCTCTTTTAACCCAAAGAAATGTGTGTTTTATATTCATAAAGGAAAAATATTGGGAAATATTGTCTCAAAATTAGTATTATCCATTAAACCTGATAGAATAAGTGTCATCTTAGCCATATCTTTATTGAAACATAAAAAAGGGACTCTAGAGCTTCCTTTGGGAAATAAACTATACGAGAAGGTTTATACCTAGTTTTGCCAACTTGGTCAAACCCATCACTACCATATTGAAAAATAACCATGCATTCCCTTGGTCAAATAAAGTAAAAGTAGCATTTGAAGTTATCAAGCAAGCCATTACCCAAGAACCCTCACTCATGAATCCTAACTTCTCAAGGGATTTCATATTGTACACCTTTACTAATATATTAGCTATTCTGATGTAGAATAATAATGAAAGACTTAAGTATCCAATTGTATTTTTAAATCAAGCGATTTAGGGGTATGAGGTAAGGTACACTTTTATATAAAAGCAAGTTCTTGTAATTTTGAGAATCCTTAAAAGTTTTAGACCAATTCTCTCCAATATAAAGATTCATCTTATGGTGTCTCATTCTCGAGTGAGGGACTTTCTCCTTAACAAAAGATTAAATGAGAAAAGAGTTGGTTAGATTACCAAGGTCATGGATTATGATGTGGAGATCAATGTTACTAAGATAGTAAGAGGCAAAGGCTTATGTGAGCATATGATTGATGACCTTTATAAAGATAAATAAGTAGTCTTGGTGACATAAGACAACTCATAAATAGATGTACCTCCATCTTACACTAGTTGGTTCTAAGATGTGACACACTTATTGATTAAAAATGAGTGTTCTCCAGGAATGGACAAAGTAAAAGGATGGTATTTTAGACTTTAGTCTATAATAAATGTATTATTTAATGAGCTTTTATTTATAAAGGACCTAAGTGGAATGCTTCTAAGGTGCATAGATGATAATGAAGTGATAAAAGTTTGGAATAATTCCATGATGGGCCTATAGGAGGTCATTTTGATCTAAAAACTATAAAAACAAAGGTTATGAGAGATGGTTATTACTGACCCAACATCTTCAAGTATGCCTATGCATGGGTTAGAAGATTTTGAAAGTGTTTTCTCTTTATAGGAAAATAAATATTGGTAGCCCTTCCTCTCAACCCAATATAGGTACAACAACCCTTCATGTAGTGGAGTTTGGACTTCATAGGAATGATCAACCCACCTTCTAGTGAAGGACATAAATGGGTACTCACTTATATTGACTATTTTAATAGGTGGGTGGAATTAATTTCCATTAAGGAAGCCAATGAAACAATAGTATTGGACTTTTATGATAACATAGTGACCAAGTTTGGTGTATCGTCAACAATAGTTTTAGATAATGCCTTAGCATTTTTTTCCATGAGGATAAGTGAATGGAAAATTTAGTTGGGTATCTACCTTAGTACATCAACCAATTTATACCCCTAAGGTAATGGGTTAGTAGATTCCATAAACAAGAACTTGATAAGGATTACCAAGAGGACTATTGAAGAAAACTAGAGAGTATGGCATACAAAGTTAAGGATAACCTTTATGGGATGATAAAGTGACTCCTAAAGCCTTCATTAGAAATTCACCATATGTCCTTGTATATGTAAGGGAGTTCAAATTTCCCATTTCTCTTGAGTTTATTACCTTGGAGTTATCCCATCATCTTTATCTGATGGAAAGTGAGCCTATAAGTGTGAGGATAGTAATGCTCATAGAGCTTAAAGAAACAAAGGACCTTACAATGAAGACACTAGAGTCACATCAAACTTAGGTTAATAAATGTTTTGACAAGAGATAAATAGTAAGGGACTTTATTGAAGGGGATATAATCCTCAAGTGGGAGTCAAATAAATTCAATCTAGGCAACCATATCATGTTTGAAAGCTTCTAGAGTTGTCCTTATTTGATTCATGGTTGTAAACAACATAATGTTTTTTAGCTTAAATAGCTAGATGGAAAGGTATTACCAATCCCTATCAATGGCATTCATTTAAATCCTTGTTATTAAAAGAGTTTGAAATCATTGTATAATATTTTAAATATCAGAGTAGATTTCATGCTTTCCCTTAAGTTCCTTGTGCACATTTATTTTCATTTATGTGTTTCCCTCCCATAAGTGCCTTGGGAAAAATGTTGTTTCTTGTTCCTTTTGTACTTGTTTCTTTAAGAAGAGAAGTTTTCTATAAAGGGTCAACCTTATATAAATTTCATGTTAGCTGAGGGAAGAAGACTTCAAGATCCATGCCCAATGGATAGTTTAAGGATACTAGTCTCTTGCATAGCAGGCATGTAATAATAGGATGTTGCCAGAAATGTTGGCTAATTTTGGCCTCCATACAAAACTTTGTCTATATAGATCAAAAATATAGAATTCTTAGATTAGAGTGAGAAACTAATAAGAGTTCTTATTTAGTTAATGATCAAAAGGTGGGCATGTCAGAGGGACTTTAGGAGAAGATAACTTGTCACTCACAAATCTTTTTAAACAATTTAAACAAATTTAAAGTGTGAATATGATGATTTTCAAGGATCCATACCATCATGGTACATCATTCCAGAATAAATAGGTTAGTTTGGTTACACATTTGATAAGTGTAATTAGTAGGTTGATTAGGGTTAAGTAATTACATGAACATGGTATTATTTATTCCATGAATACCCTATGCAACTTTGGTATCTTGATGAGTTATCTATCTCAAGAAATAAGCCTTCAAATTTGAAATATAAGAGTGGGACATGCACAAAGACGTCAAGATTAAACCATGGGAAGTAGCCATTTGAATTTAAATATTTCAAAAGATCTTAAGAATAAATGTGGAGCTGACAAGTGTCAAAATATTATTTAATTAGATGATAAATCAATGACATGTAGGTGATAGCTCAATTCAAAGGTCCCAAATAGATCAATGGAGTACATTCAATCATTTATTTGAAGATTAACAATGAGCATCAAGTCAATAATTCAACAGATCCTATGGATCAATGCAAGACTACCAAGTTTTACAATCAAAATAATTCAAAGTATCAATGGTACACATTTGATTATATAGATCAAGATAAATGGCACATATTCAACCACAGATAAAGATCGATGGTGTGAACAAAGTCAAGAAATCAATGAGCCTAGATTGAATACAAGGCTGCCACATAGTAGAAAAGTTATGACTAGATGAGGACTAGTAGTAGGATCCATAGATTGAATGTGAGGTTACCAAGTGTCATTATTTGAGAATCCTAAATCAAATATCTATGAATCTAATTGAATCAAGTTCTTGGAAGTACTAGATGGTGACAAATGTCTAAATTTACGATGGTAATATTTTTAAATATGATGAAAAGCATGGCAAAGGACACCATATGGGTAGAAACATTAGATCAAGAGAATCTCATGAACCCTAATAGGAAAATACATAGAACCAAGATCTAGATGTGATTTAGGTTAAGCCAGAATAGGTATTATAAAGGTCACCATTAAAGTTCAATACTAATCTCTGGTCAAAGGCTTAGAACATATAGGGCCCATTTTTAGGGTTGCAGTATTGTTTCACTAATATGATATTTTTTCTTTAAATAGCATCCATTAATATAATGAGTTCTTGTATTCTACGAGGATCAAAGGCATAAAATGTATTTTAGGGCCTAATAAAGATCAAAGGTTAGCAATTAGTTTTTGGGATGAGATCAATCACCTCATGGGTCTTCATGGGTATGGGAAAACTAATAAATGGGATTGGTTTTAATTTATATTAAGACCTATACTTAGAATTTGAAATAAGGAAAAGATGTGTGATTATGGAAAAGTGTCTCATCCTTCAAACATAGTCATATCCTCGACAAACATGTACCTGTTGACCAAATTTTGCAACATCACAAAATTTTGGGTCACCTTCTTCACCAGTTGTTTTGTGCCAATCTCCTTGGGTTCAACAAGTTTAGAAAGTTTAGATTATGGCTTGGTTCGAATGGTTTATCTTTTAGTTCAGTTCCTAGTTCAGTATAGTTGAACCAAACCATTTGAACCAATGCTCAATATTGGTTCAATGGGCTTGATTCAGGTTCAAGAGTTCATTGTTTGAACACTTCAAATTTAGATACGTTGAACCTCCGTATCGTTGAACTGTTGAACCAAATTTTTGGTTCAACGAACTTAGTTCAACATACTCAGTTCAACATTTCTAGGTTTAAAAGTGTCATGTTCAAGCCTTGGTTCGAAGGGAAAGTTTAATTAAAGGTTCAAGAGGGGTTCAATGGTTCATCAGCGTGCTTCTTTGAACTGTTGAACCGTTGAACCTTTTTGGTTCAACAACTTTGGTTCAAGCACTTGGTTAAATCGTGTAACCTTTTAGTTCAAAATGATTGGTTCAAGCCTTAGGTTTAATGTGGCAGTTCAATGCTCGGTTCATAGTTCATCAACCTTTGGGAATTGGCGCGCCCTTTTGAACCTTGAACCGTTGAACCTTTTTGGTCCAACGGCTTTGGTTCAAGGGGGTGCCCTAGGCCCGGAGGGTAGTCATCAAGTCAAAGTGCCCTAGTGGAGGGCAGGTGGCTGTTCCAAATTTCATAGCTCAATATTTTGAAAATAGGCCAAGTCAAAGCCCGATGGAATAATTTTTGTGGACAAACTACCCACGGGAATTTCCCACAAATAATTTATCTGTGGAAATTCATGCTGTGGGAGAGCCAAACAAATGACCCAGGGTTTTTTACCCAAGGAAATTGTCTGCAGACAATTTTTCTGCGAGAACCTGGGAGGAATCCTGAAGAGCACAGAGGAGCCGCTGAAGGACCCAAAGGGTAGGTGCCCTTGCAGGGGACTTTCAACAAGTAGCAGAGGGACTTTTCAAAAGGTTTAAAGGGACACCTTCCCTTCTAAAAGGTGCCAAAGAGATACAAGGAAAAGGAAAGGCCACAAAGGAAGGAATGGGACCCGATGACGATCGTGTGGCTGTCAAGCTCAATGGAACAAAGGAGCCATTGGAATTCAAATAGTGACACCCAGGAAGTTGTCAAATTTAGGAGGGTGAAATGTTCATTGATTTTCAAAGCTCGATGGTCAAGGGAGTGTCAATTTTAATGAAATTGTTGCCCTATATTTGTTTAAAGAACCAAGATGTATTGTAGTAGCCTATTGAAAGATTGCCCTTGAAGGCCAAATGAAAAAGGAAGAGACAAAAAATAGGAAAAGGACAAAGGGACCTCCAAAGAGCACAAGCAGTCAAAGTCCAAGTGGCATCAATGTGAGAAATGACCTCAACAAATGAAATAGTTCTCTAGCAGCTAAAATAGTTCCTTCAAATTAATTAGAAGAGGCACAACAGCTAAACAACGTAATTGGTTTTCCCCATTTTGCATTTAATAGGTGGACAAACCGCATTTTGGCACAAGAAATGTGGAATTCGAAGTAGACAAGGAGCACGTTTCATTAATGATTTGGGCAATCTATTAATGACACGATGGCCACTTGTTGAAAGCATGCCATATGGACCTTTCTTTGTTTCCTCATATATATTTTTCATACTTGTCATTTGAATGGATCTTCTCATAATTTTACAAAGTGAAGCTCTACAAAATTTTCCACCTGAATCAATAAAATATAGTTTTGCCTCCATCTTGGATAGATTTTCTGCGTATGTTCTGAGTATATTTGTGTTTAGTCATTATCTTTGATGCTTTCATAGGTTAATGCCAATAGACTAGTCATTTATAAGGCTCCAGTTCACAGCTCACAAGAGAAGAGTTCTTTTGAGAAGTGAGGCAAGGGAAGTCACTTACAATGTGTGTAGTGCAACACCTTGGTGAGTCTCTATTTTTGTTTTTCTAAGAACCTTTCCCTATCTTTTCTTGTAAACTAGATTCTTTGCCAAACCTAAAGTGCATGTCATATTGTTTGGTCTAATTCTGAGTGTGGATGTGGGAAGGTTGACCCTTACTTTGGTGTATCACCTCTGTAGAGTAGGCTATTTGTTTTCTTGCATCTTTTTTCCCTTTTCATTCCCCCCACTTTTTTGTTATATCTGTATATACCTATGCTTTTTTGCCCTGCTGGAACAAACAAGATACATCAAAGGGAGTTAGCCCTTATCTAGAGACTCTCCTCTCCTACTTTTCCATCCCATAGGTGAGAGAGGAGATTCCATGTTGTGAGGAAATGGTAGGAGTGTGACTCCTTGCCAAAGGGTGCAATTTCCATCATCAACAGTACCTACATTCATTGAAAATAGAAAATAGTCATGGCTCTATAAGATACATGGGTATGAATATTTTATTTTTTTAATGAATTCAAGTAGAATATGGTGTAAAAGTTAGAAAGTGGAGAATTTGGGATTGGAGAGTGCATGTGAAACATTCAATTATTTTCAGAGCCTTAAAATATTTTCCTTTCTTGGTAAGAGCATGACTCATCATCCTCAAATAAATTCTTGTCTTCTAGTATATTTCTCAGCCAATGAGAGGGTTTAGAAGCTATTAGGATAAATAAAGGTTAATTTACTGATGGAAGAATATTTTTGATTTGATCAAAATGTGGTTGATAATTTATTAAAATATGGTGGTAGCTCATTAATTGACTTCTGATGACATGTTCCTCCTCTCTCTTCCAATTTCTCCTATATCTCGTATTTTTATCTCCCATTATAATTCTTAGATTTTGGACTCTCATAAGTATTCCCTCTTTTTTAAGAGTAGGATACTATCATTTGACAAGGCTAAACCTTGTCAAATTTTGTAATAACTACCTCTTGAGGTAATAAGATAATTTTTTACCTAAGTTTTACCTTTGAATTATGTTTAGTAAGCTTGTGTATGATGGCATTTTTAAGGATAATATTCCATGTTCGTTGTCCTTTCTTACCTATTTTAGGGTTTTTATAAATTATTTGCATGTTTGAACTCATGTTCTTTCTACCATTAATGTATGCTAGGTGTGAATCTTAGAATTCCTTGTTGCTTCATTCATTACTTCTTGAACCTAGTTCATGAAATACTTATGAAATTGGTTAGTTTTTGAGATTGTGTGAGCAAACATTATCTTATGATGATCTAGTGTTTGTTTCAAGCATATGAGTGTCTCATTTATATTATTTACATTACCTCTTAGCTTCCTTAGTAACCATTTTCCTCTTTTCTAACCCTTTACCAACTAGAATCACTACTTTAGGTGATCCATCAAAGAGGAGGATGGATTTATGTAGAGGTTCAACCTCAATATAGGATACCCATAGCCTAAGGTTATTCCCATATTATGGCTGGGAGTGGGGGAGCTTGAAAAACTCTCCCATAAGGGTGAAATTATATGCCACAATAACTATGAAGATAGATAATGAGAATAAATAATACATAATGATTAATCTTATAGCTAGCTACACTAGATCAAATATATGGTAAATCTCATGTGATGATGTCATATATTTATGTTGTAATGCTGGTGGAACCTAATATGTGTTAATTGGAATTAGAATTTTGGAACTCCAATAATCCACCCACTCTTGTGACTCACACTTATTCAAAATAGAGTCCATGCATGTAGAACAAAAGCATGCCAAGTGTCATGTATGAATAGTCCAAGAACCTGCATTTGAGCTAAGAAATGAGTGGAGCTTACTTCAACCCACTAGAGTCATACAATCCTCATAGTTTTCCAAGTCTTTATCCTCCATTAGCCAAAAATATCTATGAAACATAGAATTTACTTGAGCACCATGACATATGTTCTCATTAGACCATTCAACCATAGTTTTTTCATCAATCAAATTAGAAACATGATTAAATTATAACTCCTCCCTTACAATGGATCTTTTTACACATGATATAGCACCATCATGCTCCCCTTTTCCATGGACAACCTCAATGAAACTCCAAATATGTTCTACACTAGTGGTAATGTGTATCTTACTCAACTAATAAACATCTATGCATTCTTGAATTATGATATGTAATTATCTGACCAAATGTAAAGCTAATTGAAAGTTATATTCCTTTGAGTCAACTATCCATAGAAATTCTCAAAAGAACATTTCACATGCTCTATATAATGTGATCAATCATCACTGATATATAAATGGTACTCCCTTAATATTTGTTGATCTTTGTCTATAATATTAGATGCAAGTATGATTGTTATATGCATGAATATGACAACTTGTGTTGAGTTGTAATACTGAAATTGAACTTCCATTTGTGGTTTGAATGTGTAATTTTCAGCAAATTCAACTATTGAAAAAATATAATCAAATGGGAATGTGTCCTTGCTTAGCTTGAAATGTTGATCCAACTATTTCTCCCTATGTGTGTGCCTTGCATACTCATAAATAATTTTCTCCCTGAATTCAACCATAACTTTTGAAATAGGAATCTCTTTCTTAACAAGATCACACCTTTTAGATTCTTTATCATATCTTAGTTGATAAGTTACATATTTGTATTTACTCAAACCAACTAATTTTTATCTAATTACACTTGCACACTCCTCATGGATACATTTTTTAAATTTTGGTGATCCACCATAAATGTTGCAATTCCTATCCAAACATGCTTTCTTATAAAAGAAATATCCATATAGTATTTCACAATAAATATTTGAAATAAATTTCATGGCTGATTTTGGTGGAAATTCTATGCCATACTCCTAAAAAATGTTTTTAGTATGTAAATTATAAAAAATATGGTGAAAAACATTATAGGGCATTGAAAATTCAACATTTTACCTACAACAACAAGTGGTGCATGTGTGATTTATTTTTACATAAAAAGGTTTGGCCATCTCAAAAAATCTTTGACTAATAGAAATCTATGTATGTTTTCTCCAAAAACTTAGAGTTCAATTGTGTTTGAGTCATATCCAATAAATGTTATGGATGTGGTTCATGATTATAAAAGACAACTCTTCTTTTAACTACATATCTTGCATTGGGTGAAACTATTGTATTGTCTTTACAAAATTGTGCAAGTAAGTCTTTCAAATCATTAGATATAGCCTTGGCCTTTCATGGAAGTCTATCAGAGAATGCCTAGAACTCTTTGGTATTAGGTTCATTAGGTCTTTCACATATTGAAATTGCTTTCATTAATGTTTTTCTATTTATATGAAGTGTATGTCTTATTTTTGAAATCAGTCATTTTTTCCCTATTTCAACACTTATTACACAAGTTGTCATTATATATCAGGCATTATTATAATATTTTTTCATGATCTTAGACCTATAATATGATATGAATCATGTAGATTTTCAACAATTTCATCATTTTCATCATCCATGATAGATTTTCTTAGTCATAATGTGTCCATTGCAGGTCTCATCTTATCCAATTTCATCAATGAAACAAATAATTGACATTTTGACTATCATAATCCAAGATATGAAAGAAACTATCACAAATTTATTGAGCCAATCTTCTTGAATGATAATCAAAATTTTTGTTATGCATTGTTTTCAAAATATTTTCATTGACTTCAATTACGTACTTATCTTTTCTACGCATAATTTTCGGAGATGTTGTTATTGGTGAAATCCATTGAGAGGGTGTTTAAAAATCATTATATGTTTTCAATAAATTTTGTTCATTATTTGTTTCTTCATTATTAATTTCATCACTATTTGTGTCCATAAAATTTTCTTCATTGTTGGTGGCTAAAGTATCATGCATAGGCTCTTCGTTAACAAAATAAAATATTTAAAAATTGAATGCAAAATTCCAACATTATCTAATAATTAGTATCAATTTCATCCTAATTCAATTAGTTATTGTTAGTTTAATCATAATTAAATTTATTATTGTTAGTTTCATCATTATTCAATTCATTATTGTCAATTTCCTCATTATTTAAGGCATTTGTCTCATCAAGGTTAGTGTTTTCACCTTGTCTAGACTGAAATGCTTGCATTCATACCTTGATTGCTCTCTCTCTACTCTTCTAATTTCTTAGGTGTTTTGTTCTTCAACTTCTTGCTCTTCTTTAAACATGAACTAGATCACATTTTGACAAAATCACCTAATAAAGTACTTAAAAATGTGAGGTCCAAAAAAATACTACAAAACATAGGTAAAGAATATGTAGAGTGTACATGGAATGTCTATGGGGATAACAATATCAATTTGGGACAAAAATAGACATTGAAAAGTAAGTGTTTATATATACTTCAAGAAATGTGTATGCATTACTATAATGTGTGTGTTCCTTGATGTATATGCATATACTATAAAAACAAGAAAAAATTTCATATTCAATGCATAAATCCCCTATAATACTATAATATGATGCAATAAGACTCAATAAGACTATAATATGATGTATATACCCATAATTTAATGCAATAAGACTAGCATATGTTGTAATAAGGCTCAATATGATGCTATAAGGCTTAATATGATGCAATAAAGATCAATATGATGCAATAAAACTATTATATGATGTAATAAGACTATCTTATGATGCAATAAATCCTTAACATGATGTAATAAGACTATCATATGATGTAACAAGGCTATCCTATGATGCACTAAGGCTCAATATGATGCATAAAGGCATACATATCTAATATTATGCAATAAAACTCTTAATAACACTATGTAATAATAAGACTATCATATAATGCAATAAGGGTCAATATGTAAGGTGAAATGAGCTAATTTTGCCCTAACTCCCATCATAGGTCCTTGAAAAACTAGGTGAATAATGTGTTTATGAATTTATACATTTGTGATGAAATTAGGGAGCTTAGTGGTTGTGTTTGTTATTTTATTAGTATTAAGGGTTAGGGGTTTATTGTAATAGGTTTAGACATGTGTATATGTCATGAAATTAAGGTTTAGGGGAATTGTACATATTCAAATGATAAAATTAGGGTTTGTAATCAACATGTCATGAAGCATGAGCTATTTTAGCCCCTTTAATCACACAGTAGACTCCACTTTAGGTCCAATGAATTTAAATTGGCCATATTTGCATTTATAATTAAATTAAGGTTAGTTAAGCCATACGTGTTGCATAGATTATATAATTGATTGGGCCATAAATTTGGTTTAGGGGATTAGTTTTGACCAAATCACATCCTTAATTGTACTAATTAACTAATTGGTTCAATTCATGATAGAATCATACTTTATTTTGTCCCAAATCAAATATCATGCTCTTATACTTACACTAAGAAGGGGTTTAATTTTGCCTCCCATGCCTCCTTGATTGAATGAATCAACTCTTTGGTTAATTTTCATATACATGATCACATTATAGGGTTAATTTCACTCTAAATCACATCATGTGTATAATTTATAATAGGTTCATGCATGGATTATTTTGGCCCAAATTACCCATATAATTGAACCTTATTTTGATATGTGTGTACCTTATATACCCAAATGTATTAAAGTTATTAGAGATACATCAGGTCTTTAAAGTTTAAAAGTTGAAAATACCCTAGGAGGCCAAATCTAATTACATTTGACCACATGTACCTCTTATATGCTCAAAAGTGTTAGAATAGTTAGAGGTGTCATGTCTTATAAGCGTTAAAGATCTATCATATCCCTATGAGGCCCAATGCAATTAGATGTCACCACATGTATATTTTACAAACATATAAGTGTTAGAGATCTAAATATTAAGTCCTAGAAGCATCAAATTTTTTAAAGCCTCAATATATATAATCCAATCAAATATTTACACATGTACATCTAGTAAACCTAGATAAGTGTTAGATTTGTCAAATATACATACATTCTATATCCTAAAAGCATTAGATATGTTAGCACCCTGAGACTCTTGATCTAATCAAAGATGGTCATGTGTACTTTTGTACATAAAGTGGTTAATTCAAATAAATAATACCAATATGTTGGGATTGGTCACACTATTTCAAGACATAAAAATCACTTAATGATACCATAAATAACAAGCAACACTTGGAAACACATGAACACATCTCATATGCCATGAGGGCTAACTCTAAGCATGTGCATGCTTCACTCTCTACATTTATTATCTCACATGAGTTGAACTCATGATATTTGATATTTAGATAAGTCCCATCACCTCCAAAAAATACATCTAAGGCCTATTCAATATTATTTTAAATATATATAAGCCAAAAATGTTTAAATATTGGCATCAATCCCATCACTCATGTCTAGTAAATAATTCACATGATATGAGCCTTTGATAGGCTGGGCTTAGACCTACTATGTCAAGTCTTCAAAAGTTCTAAATCATCTCATTAGTAATAAAAAACACTTCAAAAAATATGAACACATCTTATATTCCATGAGGGCCAAATCGAGGCATGTACATTCTTCACTCTCTCCATTTATTAGCTCACATGAGTGGAACTTATGATCTTTGATACATAGATAGGTCCCATCACCTCCAACCATTCCAACTAAAGCATATTCAAAAATATCATAGATACATATAAACAATTTTAAAAAAAAATTGACATCAATCCAATCAACTCATGTCTAGTAAATAATTCACATGATGCAAGCCCCAAACATGCCATTAGTATATGAAAATTTTCATGTAGATCCCTTTAATGTCATATTTGAATTGAGTGAGCACCAAATGTTATCAGTTTTTTTATGTATGTATTCAAATTATTTATATCCATATACCTTGAATTACCTATATATCCCAATGTATATTCATATTAATTCATACACGTAGTAGGGAACACAACTTAGCAATGGACTCCTCAACCTTAAATCCCAACCCAGAGCAAGAGTTTTGAGATACTACTTTTTTATAGTCCACATCAAAACCTTCAATGAGGGGGTGTACAATAATATTCAATTATGATCAACCATATATATATGGTGAGCATAAAAATCCACATGAATAATTATTGGGTGCCTCTACTCAACATCATCCTTGAGGGGAAGGAGGTCTTATATTTAGGAGACATTGTTACCTTTAATGTATCTTGAATAGGCTCAATATAGTTTGAGTAGGGTAAATTGTACATATGCTATACTTGGTCAACGTTAGGTCTATGCCACCCTATATTTATAAAGTATATGCATCCATTAATAGTTTCAAAAAAGGTCTGTAGTGCATTTAGATATTTTCTAAGCTATACATTCATCACTATAGGCATAACATATTAAAACAACATATTAAAACCACATCATCACTAATTGATACATGTGACCATTTAAATCTTATTGAGATCAAAATAACAGCTTATATAAAACAAAACATTCACCCAAAGAAAAAATATCAAAATATAAGAAAAAAAGTACCTTGTACCCATCGTCCTACTTTCCTATCTCACTATCCTAATTGTATGGTAAGGTATAAAACTCTATAATATTGATAAGCACCAAGTGTTGTCTAGCTTTTTTTTGAGCTTGAAAGTGTTGCATCCATGGTACATCTAGGACTAGTACCATGTTAAAGACACAATCTTGAGATGAGGTGGGAATGGATAGAATGGTTGATGGTTTTCCCATGTGTGATGGAGGGGCAAATGAAGGAGGTGTAAGGAATGGAGGATTAACCATATTTTCATAAGAGATATTAATTTTAGGAAAAATTTGCATAATATATTTGAATACATTAGGGGAATATTGAATAATTGTAAAAATAGAATACTCTTGTTAGACTTTAAATTGGGACATAAAAATGCACCTGTTGAATTAGATGCACTGAGTAACCTTGGAGGAAACTAAAGGGACTTTATTCATAACATTTTAATTTTTTTTTTTGGATAATCCAAGGCATGGTTCATAGGTATTGGGATACATTAGATAGTAATATTAAAATAGATATCCAAGAGATGCACTACTACACCAAGGGCTCAATTCTTATTTCCACTTACATAAGATTATCTATACTACATATTCCAATTAAATAGTTTTTCCACTTAAAAAAATTAGTTTAAACAATATAAATAGAGGGGTCTGGTCAAAGATATCAAATAAAAACAAAAGGCTAAGATAGGATTCTAGGCATGTAGGATAATATCAATAAGAAACATGAAATTGAAGGGTAAGTAGGATTTTAGGCAACTAATATAGTAAGGTATATCCTTACCCTACTATAAGAAACATGAAATTTGAATTTTTAGTTTTATTTCAAAACAATGCATATGCATTACATAATTCATTATATAATAGATACACATTATATAATAAATACATGTTGATTGAATTTGAATTGAAAAATGAGCCTCTAAGATTAGAAATGGCTTATATTTTTGATCCAAAGGCTTGTGACTATGTATCTACAATTGAGACCAAGAGTTTTGACATAAACCAAAAAAAAAAAACAACTTCAATCACCAAATACATTATGGATTTCAACATTAGAATTCAATAAATTATTACCATCATTATGAGCATGCTTCCCTCTTTTCAAATATATAATTTTTATATTTTTAGGCTTTTTTAAGGGTTCAAACTATATTTATTTCTATCTAAACCTTTTTTAGGCCACTACATGTTGCACATATACATGCCTATTCATGTTTACATGATTTATTTTTAATTGATCCAAGTGAAAAATGTATTATATGGTAACAAATTAGGCCTAATTCTAAACACATTAAAAAAAATCAATTTTCATTTTTTGGGAGGTAGTTAGGGGAGGCGCACGATCTGTTATCCATTTTTTTTTCATTTTTTAGGATCTACATAATTGAAAAATTAATAATAAAATTTCATTGAAAAAATAAAAAAATCATAAAACACTAGAATATCTTATCTAAATATTCACCAAAAGGTTTCCAAAACCATTTAATGAGGCTCAAAAAATGGTGGGCTACACGACCATCTATCTACTATGTTTTCTTGAAAAAAAATAGGAGGTCCTATTCAAATTTTATATGTTTGACCTATTTATATTAATTTTTTTTTGAAAAAATTAGTTTTTAGGAAACTAGACTTGAAATTATACAATTCATGTGTTTATACCATCTTCATATTTTGAGTGTAGCCATATCACATTATCTACATAGGTTCAAATTTCTGAAATTTCAAAAAAATAGTGTCTATGGGTAGGCCCTTTTTTGTCCCCTTAATGTGTGCACTTACCCAGTATTCTGGGGTATACTAGATACATTTTAATTACTGTACTATCAAACTCAATTTGAACAAGTGGGTTCTTATTAGGATATACAGGTTTAACCTATTTATGTGTGGTGAATATATAGAATAACTTCTTAATATTATCACTCTTATGAGATTTTTAAGGTATGTTTTAGTTTGACTTAATTATCTTAAAGTTTATGGTCAAAGATATTTGTTAATAAAATTTGAGAATTGTATTTTCTCTATTAGAGTATTGAATATGATTCCTATACTTGCATTTGCTTATAAAAATTTAAATATCATTTTTGGCCATCTGTTGGTATCAAATAATGGATATTTCTTATTGAGAAGATCTTATATATTATGTTTCATTATTTTGTGATTATGTGTAATAGAATAGATGTTTAATCTTTTATGGAAACCTAGGGGTTGATTCATCTTGGAAATAGAGGAAATTTAGTATCATGGTTATAATTTAGAGGTACCATTTAAGTAATTTTACGTGTAAAAAAACATCCAATGAAACTCTATCCAACTATAAAATGGAATGCGAGTAATGGAATTAAAAAAATATGTGTAGTAAGTTATAAAATTAGGTTACCTCTATGGATAGAATATTATCTTAGACTTAGTTTATTAATTCAATATCAATTATTGTACTCATTTTGAGGAAAAGTATAGTCAATTTGTTATCTTGGTTCAAGAAATTTTTATCCTTCTTCTTGTAACATGAATTAAGATCATTGGTCCACTTCTATGATGTTTAAATTATAACATCAATATCCTCACACCAAGACTAATTTAAAAAAAATTGTTCCTTTCATGTACATTGAGAAACCAGAAGGATTTTTGAAAGATTATTCCTTACTTTGAAATTTTTTTAAATCTATTTATGGACTCAAATAGGATCCTCAAGCTTGGTATGCCAAGATGGACTCCTTTATTCTTTTTGTTTGGTTCACCACATGCCATTCATAACTATATGTCTACATTTTGTGGTAGGATAATTCACTATTGATTTTGGTTCTCTTCATGAATGATCTATTAATCATAGGGAGTTCTCCATCCATACTCACAAAAATGAAAATTTCTTTATTTGAGAGGTTGTCAATGACTAAGTTTGGCTTATTTCATTACTTATTCAAGATTGAAATTACTTAGTTGGACTCTTGGATCACTATTGAATAATTCAAGTATGCTCTTGATTTTATTTGATAGTTTATCATCACTAACTGTAATCTAACTATAATTGACTTTATATCATGTGTGAAGCATTAGGTTTATTCTAAATCTCCATTGGTTCATGCTAATTTATATCAACAACTTGTTGGCACTCTAATCTACCTTATATACACTAGACCTATCATTTCATATGTAATTGGAATGGTCTAAATATTTATGTAGGAGCCACATGAGATACATTGGAAAGTAGCTCAAAAGATCCTCCACTACATTCAAGGTACTCATGATTTTGGGATTCACTATGGATAGGTCATCAACATCAACTTCACTTGGTATATAGATTTAAATTGGGCTAGAAATATTTGAAATCATAATTCTAATTCTGAATAGAGTGTCTCCCTTAGTTTAAGATTGTTTAGTTGGTCTAGAAATAAGCATAATGTTATTGATTTAACTTATAAAGAGTTATAATACATAGGATCAATTAATTTTATCACTGAGGCTATTTAGATTTAGGGGATTCTCATTAAGTTTGGGATATAGTTTCAATGATAAAAAAACACATTATGCAATAACAAAAGATCAATACAAATCTATAAAAATTTTAGTTTTCCATCAAAGGACCAAACATTTATAGATTCACATGCATTTCATTAGGGATCTCATCCATGAGCAAGTCATTGATCTTTGATACATCCAAAAAATAAATCAAGTTGTTGATTAATTCACTAATCCTTTCCCTGAGAGTAATTATCTCCATTTGTAGGTTCTTTTTGGTGTTCATGTAACTCTATCTTCTTCATCCTAGAGGAGATCATCTATGTGTAATTAGGTACCTCATTAGTCCTTTATGTCTAGACCCAACTTTTCTACCCACCTAAGCTATGCTTAAGTTAGGGTGTTGTAGACTTTTGTCCCAATAGGTTTGGTCTACATAGTGTTATTTAGCTTTCTCAAGTTTACTAGAGCCTAAAAAATCACTTCTTATGCTTTGAATAGGTTGTGAATCTTAGTGGGAAGATAAACTGACTCATTGTAACTCTGTTATATAACGGTTGTACAAAAGACCCTAGTGGTAGAAGACATCCTTCTTTGGTAGATATTGTAGTTTGGATTACCCTTAGAGAAGACATGAATAAGGGAGATAGCCCTTCAAGATTCACTATTTAGTAACATCTTTATGCACTATAGGTTATGGGACACTTAAATCCCCTAGTTGTGGGAACCCTTGAAACCCTCATGTTCTCTAGTTTTTCCAAGGTCGTGGGTACCTTTAATTCACTTGTTTAAGGTTGGAGTAGTCTTAAAACCGTCTTAGATATATTTAATTGTTAGGGGGATCCTTTGTTACAATATTTGTTGTACTTGGATGTGGGTCTAATTTTCAAAACCCTCACCTTCCCACTTCATAGATATAATTTCAAATGCATTTTACCCAATCAAATAAAATAATATCAATCATTGGTACATCCCATCTATAGGTTTGAGGTGGTGATGGAGAAATCCATGAGAAATAATTTCCAAATTATAAGCTAGGTAACTCTATGTACTTATTTATCATAAGTTTCACCTTGATACACACAAGACAACACATAAGATAAAACTACATAAGTTTGAGGTCACTCTATGTAGGTAACAACCATTGATATAGGGTTCCTTAGGGAAACTTGACACCATGTGCCTGCTAACCCATTTTTTCCACAATCACTCCAAAGGTAAAGAAGCTAGGATTTTATCATTTGACAAAGAGTGATAACTTTTGTGAATTACCTAAAAACACCAAATTAAAGTTGCAAACAAAACAAGAAGGTTCTAATTGGTCACACCTAGATCTTGATTATATTCCATACTAGACACCTACATCCAAATCAGATAGTGGCATTGATGTAACCATCTAGTTCATAAGTGTTTTATGATCTAGAATGTCAATTTATAGAATCTAACTAATATTCTAGTATCCTGATCCACTATACTTCCAACCTATTATATCCCATATCAATATATGCATAGTAAAACAAATAAGTATTCTTATTTGTAATATATTTCAATATTAATCAATAGTTTTACTTTACATTATTATCATATCTCAATATTATAAATTTATAATATTTTTTTATCTTAATTTGTAAATTTGTTGGCCTATCATAGATTTGTTTATCACCATTTTACTTAATCATATATATTATTAACCCTATATTATATTGATTCATCTAATTTAGGGTTAAGCATGGACACAACATTTTATTGGGTTCATGTCATAGAGTGATGTCTTTCACTCTTTCATAGTTTCATATTTAAGTGGAGGCATGCCAAAAAGGCATGACTTCCACACTTATTCAGTACTAATTATTTTAATCTAATAATAAGGGCATGTTATAAAAACATGCTCTCCATACCTATACCAATTATTAGTTTCATAGAATAGTGGGGAAATGTCATGCAAACATGTGTTCCACACTTTTAAAATTTCAAATTTATACAAATTACGTAGTTATATGATTTAGATACACACTTGTGCCAAAATCATATACATTATCCCAATTTTTATACCTATCTTTTTGATTTATACATATATTAGGTGCATATGACATACAAGATCACCTTGAATTATAATATCAAATTAGTTAGTTAGTAGTTAGTAGTTAGTAGTTAGTTCACCTTGAATTATAAGATCACCTTGAATTTTTATACCTATCTTTTATCCTATTATTGAGCTAATCTACTTTAGTAGTTAGTTCCATGTTTTGAAGATTTATATGATTATATAACTCATTATTATCAATTTAATGGTATGTATTTATAAAACCATCCACTCACAATAGTTTTATAGTATGAGTTGACTTGGATCACTAACACTCACACAAATATAAATATGATTGGGTTATACTGTTGAGCTAATATCAACTAATTATGTGAAAAATCAGATTTTATCCAAGTTTGGGGGTAATATTACCTATAATATTTATATATATTTTCACTTTAAAGTTTTACTTAGGGAAAATTTTATGTGCCAATAAAAAAATGAAATTAGGTTTTTTCAAGTGAATCTATTTCAAAATTATGGTGAATCGATATAGAAGGTGGAAAATTATATATTTAAATCAAGTGTTATATTAGGGTGAATATAATACTATGGAATTTTTATTGTATTAATTTGATATGTATAACGAATGGATCTAATTTCTGGTTGACTAAACATGTAGATAGGTTAGATACACATGTAGGTGGGTTGACTATGGATGCAAATGGGTTGTTTGCATCATAAACTTACCTAAACCTAAATATCAAAAGATTAAAAATAATATCATCTATACAAATTAAAAATATAAAATAAAAAGATTCAAAATTAATCCAACATCTTCAAATCAAATTTCCAAAAGGAAAGATGGTTGCATCGATACACAAATGTACTCCTAACCTTTCTCTCTTTATTTTCAACCAAATAAAATTATTTTAATTTCAGAATATATGCACTTATTATGTACTATAACATGATATTTATTGTAGGTAAATAACCAAAAAATCACTCAAGTGGGACTCATATAAATATAATGTGCATTATACACCCCCAATTACATATTCCCTAAACATCAAACTAACAATTTCATTACTAAATGAAAGGGGGGATGTGGACACTAAATCTGAATTATTACCAAGCCAATACTTTTTTAATCCTAAATTACATACGGATCCTACAATGGGTAGATAGGGTTAAAAATATAGAAACAAATAAGAATAAGGGTGATAAACATATATATAGTAGGCCAATTAATTTTAACAATTATATAGAACATATACTAAATTTATTATGTTGAAAAATGTTTAAAATGGAAATTACAAATATGCTAGATATTGCAATGATTATGAAAACAAGATACTTATCTCATTTTGATGCTAATAAAAAACCAGATCTAAAATAAGGAGGAATAATATTAGATTAATATTCTATAATAGTCATCATATTCTAGATTAAGTGCCTTTGTAGTCATGGATATTTTCACCATCCTAGGATGGTTTCATTAAGAATAGGGTTTGGATCAGACACATGTTTTTAGTATAAAATAGCTAATCAAATATTATAAAACCACATCAATTATTCTATGTTTTTCAAAACCTTCAATCTTTTGCATTCATAACTAGGTAAATGATTATCACTCATTTTCAAATGATTAAACCCTATTTATTCATCTTCATAGTATATGTGAGAAAAAACTTAGTGGGCCCATGGTGTCGAGCTTCCATAATGACCAGTCTATCAATGAGAATTTTGTACATACTCAATACTCTAAAAAGGGTGTCAAACTTAAGTATTAATCCCATATATTTTGTCTTGTGTGTGAATCATACATCATATTATAAGAAATTACAATAGTGATCTAGTTTAGAACTTGTCAAATATAGTGATTGGTCTGCTCCTTCAGTAATCCATATATGTAGATGTGTTTTCCCTATGATTTATATGGAAATAGAAGAGAAAAGGGAAAATTTTATGAATTTAATTCTCTTTGTATGTTATTATTATGATATTTGATATGAATCTAGTGTTATTATAGGTCGATTTAAAATGAGGTGTGATCATGCATAAATACCAATCCTTTTTTGAAATATTTCTCATAATAGCACTTAGGATGACCACTAAGACATGTTATTGACAGAAAAATTACTTAGATGGGGGGGTGAATAAATTTTTAAAAACATTATTTCAATTATAATTTAACATTCATGACCATGATAGAAACATATTGATCTGTCAGTCCATAAAGAACCATTCACATGAACATGAAACAAGAGAACACATATATGAGGGGGAAACCCTATAGGGGAAGAAAACTAACTATGATATATACAAATAGAATAATATCCTATGAAAAAAATACTAAATTAATTTGAGCACCAAATCAAATTGGAGTACCAAACCCAATAAATTTAATCACCCACTTAACTAGGCTTTAGGAAGCATCTACTTGTATAGAAGGACCAACTCCCTAAGTGACTCAACACCAACTCAACCACCTCAAAATGTTGATCACATTTTGAACTTTTTTTTACTAAATTATAAAATTATGACAACACCTATGCTCTTATATTATGGTCTACAACTCATTTCAAGACCTCTTTCTACTAAACCATCCATCAATTTTTTAGTTCCTTTTCACACAATCAAATAAGCCTAAACTTCCTTGTTTATATACTAGCATAATGATCACACACCACTTGGTTATCCACACACATTAAACTATTATTTTGGCCAAAAAATAGGTCTTATGACATATTAGGAACATGTTACAATCACAATTTTAACCCCTTTTGATCTACCATAAGTCAATTAGGCCTTACTCCTTTTTTAGGTCTCATGGAGACCTAATTACATTAGGTCTACCCTCTTAACACTAAAGATTGATATTCTTGGGCACATATGGACTTTTAAAAATATAAAAATTCCATAAAACACCTAGACAATGAAATCTTATAACCTCCTCCATAATTAATTATACATTCATCCTTCATTCATACCATCAAATATATTTTAGGACAAACTGACCAATTAGGCCAATGTACCTCAAAAGTCTAGCTTACAATAAAAAAGATTAAAAACCCTTAAGCTACTCAACCATGAAAAATTAAACATGAATATACATTATATATGACCTCATGGTCATCACCAAATTCTTGTAATAGCTTCACTTAATAAATAAGGGCTCAAGAACATCTTTGTAACTCACTTACTCAGAACTGCCAAATCACCTCAAAAACCAATCATGAAGAATTAGACCTCCAATGCCTATGTAGACACTTATCATGAATAATAATGAATATAAGTGGTTCTATTATATGTTTATAACATCCTTAGATATAAAATTCATATGGTCTAATGGCAAGTATTGGTCTTGTAAAGCAATTTATTGACCTTATGTCTCACAATCCTAGTTGAACCAAACAAGCCATTTTGTGAGAAACATTTTCACCACATAAATTGAACTCAAAATATTATATAAAAAATTATCATGACTTACAAGTAATAAATTAATTATTCATGAAATTTTATTACATCAATCTATCATGCATAGACCCTCAAATGTATCATTTCATCTCTGCGTAGGTTTTACATTATCCACACTATTACGTCTATCTATGGCTAGCTTACTTAGATGAAAAATTTAGATAAATTTAAGGCTATAAAGTATCCATAAAACATCAAGTACATGTAAAATGAGTCTCTATATTCTTTTCCCATATATTTAATCTCCTTGACCAATTCAACTTTTGAGATCTACATCAATTTCTTGATAAATAAGCATGTACATGTACATTTTTTCTCTAATATAAGTAACCACCACCACATATAGGTACCTAGGATAGTGTAATACATGATAAAATATATTATATATTCATTTAAATCCATATTTAGCTGATTTTAACAAAATATTTCACATCAGGTCCTTATTAGGATTTTAGGGAGGTTTAACACACATGTTTTGGTGTTAATGATTGTTCATAAAGGACTACCACTTGAATAAAAAAATAACCCCTATATATCATAGCTAGTAAGCTTACCCATATCTCCTAAATATATTATGTTCCCATTAAGAAGTTACACATGCCAATGAATGCCAATGTACCTCATTTTATGAGGTTGAGAAGTCTTAAAATAATGATTCATGTAATTTTCCTTCAAATTTTGACCTAAAACATTGTTATCACACCTAAAAAAACTTATCTCACATTTTTCCATGCTCTCATGTGCATACATACCTTGAAATCTTATCTTTATACCTCACTAGGCTAGGCAAGGTATATGAGTGGTCTGGGTGTACACTTAGACTAAAGGTCTTACCCCTATAGGCTCACCTTAAAACTCTCATGAATTATTATATACATTTATCATTTTTGGAAGCATAATTACCAATATTTAGGGTGATTTAATCTTTAAAAAAATTTAATTAATTACCCTTAACCATTCATGAGTAATTTAAAGTGACTTAGTGATCTAACAATGCATTAAGAACCAATCACTTAAGCATGAAACAAGACAACTCATCACATATGTAGAAAACCCTCATGGCAAATAAAACCCACTAATAAAAAGAGAATAAAAAATATCCTATAATATAATTTATCAAATTTAGTTGATCACCAACCCAACATGGAACATCAACCCCAATTTATCAAGCACCCACTTGAATTTAGTAAATGCCCACTTGGTAGGAGGCTACAACCCCTATGCCCAAACACCAACTCAGTCAAAGAAAAATTATAAAATAACCAAACTAAAATGCATATCCAAATCCATATTAACCAATAAAAAACTCATTTAGGACCAATTTTTCAAGCACCAACCTATAAGAGAGCTTCAATTCTATTTTTGACCAAGAACCAACTTAGCCAAACACACTTCTTTCTTTTACTCTATAACTCAGCTCTATATCTGCTTTATATTAACTCTATCCAATATAATAAATTATGAAAATATATTTTATTCAATTTATATATCTTATTAGTATTCAATAAACATATGATGATCACTCCTTTATCTCTACTCCACTTGTTCTCTCTCAAAATTGCATCTAGTCTTCTTCGCTCAACTAGCCCTCTTCAAGACTGAAGAGTTCAGATGAATTTTTTTTTAAAATATAGAGAACATATATTATTTTCAATAAAATATTATCCACTCTCTCTTGATGCTTTACAACATGTTACCAAACCTCTTTAGGATCATTGATTTATCAATCCATTTGCTTATTCTTTAAATACACAAATAGGCCTAAAATGCCTTACTTATATACAAGACTCTTACTCACACACCTCTTGGTCAAATAAAAAACACATAAACATTTATTTATTAAATAATATGTCTTAAAAATGTAAAAAACATTAAACATTAGTCAGCTAAAACACCTCATAATCTTGTTTCCTCCTTTAGGTCTCATGGAAACCAAATTGTATCAGGCCTTCTTATCAACACCTTACCATTTGATCCCTTGGAAAACGTTACAAATCCAAAAATAAATAAATAAGTTCAAAAAACATACAAATATACCTTATCCAACATCATATGAGCTCCATAACACCTTTTAGGTCTAACTGCTTCACGAAACCTCTCTATAGTACTTAGTCCTATTAAGCCTTTGTACACCAAAAAGTCTACCTTTCAACACTGAATTTTAAGACACACTTAAGCCACTCAAACATGATAAAAAAAATACATAAATACATACATACATACATACATACATACATACATACATACATATATATACATATATATATATATACACACACATACACATATATGTATATATATATATATGTATATATATATAATGTAAATTAACTCAATTTAATTACTAAATAAATTATATATTTTAACTTAGATCTTAAGGCTTCAAGATCAACTCATCAAAACACTCACTCAAAACTGCCAGAATACTCAAAACATAATCATGAAACATTTGACCTCCAATACCTATATGATAAAAATTTAAAATATTTATGATGCATTAGAAATATTATTTTAAATATTAATAAAATCTTAAAAAAAAAATATTTTTTGGTATAATATCAAAATATTGGTCTTTTAGACCAATCTCATGACTTTATATCTCACAGTCCAAACTGAACTAGACAAACCATTTTGGCTTCAATGTTTTCATCTCTTTTCCTAATCTCTAAATATTATTAAAGGAATTAAAATTAAATAAAAATTATTCAAAACATCTCCATGCACTTGGTTTCATCATTCTACCATGAAAACACACTCATATTCATCTTCTCACCTCTACCTGGGTTTTGCACTATTTGCGTCATTAGGCCTATCAGCAACTACCCTACTTGGTTCAATAATTTTGAAAAACTAAAGGCTATAAAATATATATAAACCATCATGTACATTAAATATGGGTCTCTATCTTCTTCCTCCATTAATTTAGATACTTTGACAAAGCCAAAATTTGACTGCTACAACATATTCATAAAAATAAGCCTTGTTTTATAGGGTCTTCTCACCCACCTAACAACTTATTACCACATAGAGGTGATTGAGAGATTTGAATACAAGATACAATAGGATTTTTTATCGTTTCAATCAATTCTAAGCTAATTTGAACAATATATTTCACATCGAGTCCTTATTATGGTTTTAGAGAGGTTTAACATAGGTTTTTATATTAACGATTGTTCATAAAGGACTTCTCCTTAAATTTAAAACCAGTGCCTATATATCTTATTGATGAACCTTCCCCATACTTTATTAACATCTTAGATTCCCATGTAGAGACTACACATGCGAATGAACACCTATAATTCCTTCTTGAGTTTTCATACCTTTATTATATTCAATTCAGAGACCCCAAAACCATTTTCCATGCCTTTTCCTACAAACCATAACCTCATAAATCATTATCCCTCTTGAAACAACTTAACTTACCTATATAGATTCTATCCTTCACACATTTACTTTTAAATCTGATCCTCATGCCTCATTAGGCTAGGTAGACTGAAAGAATAGTCTAGGTATAGACTAAAACTAAAGGACCTACCTTCAAAGGCTAACCTTTAAAAACTTTTGAGTGCATCCACACCTTATTATCATTCTCACACAACTTATCACATTACTGAGTCACTCACTTCATCATGCCACTAGCTCATACCTTCACCATCCCATGACTAGGCTCCAGCTTCTAATTTACTTGACACCTTAACCTATTATTTCCATGTCATGACCTAAAAAAATATCAAAAATATACATAATACATCACAACATACTTCACCATTCTCTTTTTGATGATACCAATATTTCATATCCTCATACAAACCTAAATGATGATGCTCTCTCAATGATCATTATCAAATCACATACCTTTTTTCATTTATTTCACTATGCTTCATTCACATGGTTTACCCTAAAACTCTTCATGTCATGAATATTCCACACTATGCACATAAATTCATCTGCACATACCTCTTCATACACAATTCTTCCTATGTAGACATTAGTTTTATTCAAACACTCTACTATGACCTATACCTTCCATGCCTATGATGTTCATGATAAATCTCATCCATGTAACAATCTCTCCTTCATGAATGACCTTACTAATGACACCTATCATGACCACACCCTTCTCTTTCATGTACCTTGACATATCACATACTACTACCTATCCTTAGTAATCTTTGATATCAAGCATCACAAGATGCTTCTTGATATCATACATATTCAATCTTGTCATGATACACCTTTGTCATAAAACCTCACAAGATGAAACATTAGTGACAACATCAACATTGATCACTAATTAACTTTGACAATAACATGATGCCAATTGAGAACATTCTCTCAATAAGATACTCAAATCCATAATACTCACTCACTAATCAAACACTATACGCCACAATTATGATTAATAAATTGACCAAACAATTATGGATGAGGTAGACATTAAAAGACTAAAAAGTGGAGTATGATAGTCCTAGTATGAAGAATGATAGTTCTCTGAACATGGACATCTCAAACTCCTTCATCACATCTACAAAGGCCATAGTCATAATCTAACTATTTCCACCAAGTATTATTTCATCCACATAGACAACCACTATCAACTAACGATAATATTTTATCTTTATGTATAGATTACTATCTGTAACTCCTCTCTTGAATCCTTGGTCTAATAGGTACTTGTCTAATCTAGCATACCAAGATTTAAGATCTTGATTTAAACCATAAATATCATTTTTAAATATAGATACATATTCCTTATTACATAATAATGATAAACTCAAGTTTTTATGTGTACATCTCCTCTTATAAGTTCCCATTCAAAAAAGTTTATTTGGCATCCATCTAACACACCTTGAACCCTTTGAAGCCTACACATGCTAGAAACAATTTTATAGCCTTCAATATTTATATTAGAGGAAAGGTATCATCAAATTATACCACTTATAATTGTGTATACCCCTTTCATACTAATATATCCTTATTCCTAGTGAATTATCCATCTTCATTCAATTTGTTCCTAAACACCCATTTCGTATCAATGACATTTTTGTCTTTAGGCCTTGGAACTATTTCCCAGGTCTCATTCTTTTCTATTTGGTCTAACTTATCATTCGTAGAACCTATCTAGAACTTGTATAAAATTTATTATATAAGGTTATTAGTTTCAAATTTAGACAATAGATAAATATTCTCTTGACTTAGGTTACTTCAAAACGTTTTCCTGTTTGCATACTGGCATCCTTATTTCCAATGATTTTTGATTTAGGATGGTCTCTCTAAATCTATCTTTAAGGAAATTTTGAATATTGTATTTCCTCATCTTGTTCTTCTTCCTCATCTATCTCTATTGTTTCTTATTTTTTATCTCTATTTCCAAATTCTCTAAGGCATCCTTTGATTGAGAGTGTGACTTCTTATAACTTGTATCATCAATCTTCACATTACTGATTTCTACTTTTTTTTTCCACCTCTTATTATGGAATATATATGCTAACATTAATGATGAGTATTCCAATAATATTACTTTATCAAATCTAAAATAAAACTTACCTTAGTCTTCCTCATCTCTTTTGATGAAGCATTTACTTCTAAACACTGTAAAGTGTTCCATATTAGTTAGTCGACCTTTCCATAGTTCATAAGGGTTTTTATTGACTTTAATACTTATTTTTCCTCTATTAAAAATTTATAATACAATGCCCAAGTACTCTCTCAAGGATCCATTAGATAATATTTATTCATTTATCATAGTAATTACCATTTATTTAACTATTATATTATGTCTTTCCACTACCCCATTATGCTGAGATGTCTTAGCTATTGATAAATGTCTCCTTATCCCACAGACCTCATATATGTCATAAAATTAATTATACCAAACTCTCATCATATTAAAAAACTTAGGAATTTTATCTCTAAATTAATTTCATTCTCAACTAGATCATTAAATGCTTTGAACTTATCAAGAGGTTCTGACTTTTCTTTCAAGAATGATACCCAAGTCATTCTTGTGTAGTCATGTATGACTAACATGAATTATATATCTCCTTAAATGACTTGGACTATTGTAATTCCAAATAGATTACTATGTATTAAATCTAAAGGTATTGTAGTAAAATACTCTTTAGACTTGAACCTTGTTCTAGTTTGCTTACCATGTTGACAGGTCTTGCAAAGTGTATTTATAGGTTTGGTGATTTTAGGCATATTATTCATAGACTTATTAGAGATAATATTGACTAGATTATCAAATTTTAGGTGGCCCAACCTTCTATTCCATAGCAAAGATTAACCCATCTTGATCATAAATCATCTCTGCTTCTTGACCTAATTCAAGACATACAGATTATTTTGAGTCCTCTAAGCATTAGAAATTAGTCTTCCTGATTTATATCTCCTTATATCACACCCTCTATCATGAAAGGTTAGTGTGTGTTCTTGGTTTCACATTTGACTTATACTAATCAAGTTATGTTTCAAGACTTATATATACAACACAATATCTATCTTTATCTTACCATTATCCAAACAAAAGATACCCTTGCTAATAATATTAGAAATTATGTTATCTCAAAAATATCATTATCCATAAAACATTATTCTTCAATTAAATTAACCTTATCTTATCCCTTTTCATGTGGCTTGAGTAACCACTATCTATATACCAACTCATGTATTCATCTTGTATTTGAAAGGTACTCTAAGCTATCATATATTCTTCTCCTTTAGTATTCAAATCCTCCTTCACCTTATCCATAGGTTCTAACTTCTTGATCTAATTCTTATTGGTATGACTATCTACCTTTTTATCTTGACTAATCTTCCTCATATGCCTCATCTTGAAATCTTTTGAATTATGTATTCTATGATCACAATTATAGCACAAAATTTCACTTCTAATATTAAAATGAGAATTCATCCTACTCCTCTATGATGAATTTATTCTAGCATGATGTATAAAATACACATCTCTATGTCCAAATTGATTTCATGAAAAATAATAATCATTGAAATAATTCATATACCTTGTCTATCTCATAGGAATTATATTTTTATGACTATTAAATGATGAACCTATACCTTTATTGTCTCTTAAAGGAGTTATATTACTATTGAATTGTTGATGGTTAATTTAGATCTCTGATTTGAGAGCTTTTACATAGGCCTTCTCTTTGTTAGTACCATCACAACTTGATAGTCCATTATCCTTTGAGGTCTGAATATCCTTGTTTTCCTTTTTTATGATTTGAATCCAAGACTTATCATGTGTAGACTTCTAAATATTCAAAATATCATTGATAATTTCATGTCTCTTTTAAAAATTTTGATATGTCTTTGATTTTATTATTTCATGATCTAATTATACCTTTAAGGACTCCATTTCTATTCTAGACTTGATTCATTTTTCCTCTTTGGTCTTAAGACATGCAATGACTATCTCAATCTGAGTTTCTAAATTTTTAATGATATCTTCATGTTAATTGATTTTTTTACTTAGTATCTTCAAATTTGTTTATTTATTCCTCATAAAACTTAACCAATTATCTCAATTTTTTATTCTTCCTTATGTAGAACTTCAATTCCTATAGAAAAATCATGAACTATATCTTAAGGTTCTCTTTAGCTTCTTCTTCATCTGATTATTCATGTTCCATAACACTTTTCCCTTTTGAACAACATTCGTTATCCATTTATATGGCCATGAATAGAGTTTCATTACTATCATAATCGATACTATCATTGTCACTATCAAATATACTTCTATCATGTATATCAAAGAATCTATTGTCCTTTTTGCTATAAAAACTTCTCTTGTTCTTGAATGATCCTTTCCTACCTTCATACTTATTGAAACTCTTTTTTATCTTTCCAATATTATAGGAATTATTATACTTACCATGATATTGACCATACTCTTCATCATGATCATTCTTATCTTTGTTAGGAAGACACTTGGATGTAATGTGGCCAATCTTACCACAATTAAAGCACTTAAATGTCAACTTGCCCTTATACTTACCTAATCCTTTCCTTAGCTTTTTGACAAATATGGATTCTATCTTATCATCATCTATATTGGTATTAACATCATCCTTAACCTTTTTACCTTATGTATTTTTATTATCTTTGAATGTAGATTCCTTCTTAGAAGGTCTTCTATCACTTATTCTCGTTTAATAGGTAGTCAAGATACCATGAAGCTCATCCATCTATAGTTTTTTGAGATCTTTGCTCTCCTTCAAAATAAATACCTTTGAACCAAATATGAATGTTATGGATCTTAATGCTTTGTGTGATACAATTGATTATTCCAACTTTTCTCATAGACCTATGATGGCATTTACCACTTCATCTACTCTTAATAGATAGGATATAATGTTTTCATCCTCCTTCATTATTAGAGTTTAAAACTACCTTCAGTGGGTCTATAATTTTCCAAATTCATTTTGGTATCTCCTTCATAGATTGCGTAAAAATTTTACCAAATTTATTTGGATTAATCACAATGCATGACCTTTACAAACTCTATTTTTGAAATACTGCATAGGATGGAATTCATTTCCTTAGAGTTGTTTTCACTTTCCTTCTTACAAAATACATCAGTGGGTGGTTTAGGAGGTGGAGTGAATCCATCAAAAACTAATTTCCATATGTCATAACCTAAGGAAATTAGATAGGTATTCATATTGATTATCCAAAATTCATAGTTAGTCCCACAGAAGAGTGGGGCCATGTTGGTTGAGACACCTCCTTGTATTTGATGACTAGACATATTTGTGCTTCTAGGATCTCCTTTAAGCTATTAAGACTGATTCAAAGGCATAAGCTATGATATAAATTATTTCAATAGTAATTAATAAGAGTTGGGTGAATCAATGTCTAAAAAACTTTCTTTAAATTATACTTTAACATTCATGAACATTGAGAACAACATAGTGATCCAACAATACATAAAGAACCATTCACATAAGCATGAAACAAGAGAACACATATATCAGTGGGAAACCTTCAAAGGGAAGAAAACCCACTATGATATTAGTAAATGGACTATTTTCATATTTAAAAAAGACCAAATTTAGTTAAACACTAACTTAAATTCTTGAACAAACCTTAATAAAGTTAAGCACCCACTTGACTAGGTTTTAACAAGCATCTACTTACAAGGAAGCATGAACTCCATAAGTGACCCAACACTAACTCAACCACCTCAAAATTTTGATCACATTATATATATATTTTTTAATCAATCAATAAATGATGATCACACCTTTGATATTTTATTATGGTTTATAACTCATTTCAAGACCTCCTTTCACTCAACCATGTATCAATTTTTTGCTTCTTTTTTACATAATCAAATAGGCCTCAATTTCCTTGTATATATATTAGTCTCATGGTCACACAATAATTGGCTAGAAACACACCATAAACCTATTAGGTCAGCCATAAAATAGGTCTTAATAATCTTATGAACATGGTTCAATCACAATTATAACCCCTTTTGGTCTTCCACAACTCAATTAGGCCTTACTCCTCCTTTAGGTCTCATAGAGACCTAATTACATTAGGTATTCCCTATTAACACTAAAAATTAATATAATTCGACCTACATGACATTTTAAAATAAAAAAAAAACCATTAAACCACTTATTAAATGAACTCTTCTAATCTCCTCCATACTTTATTAGACATGCATCCTTCATTCATAACATGAAAGCTTTTTTAGGATAAATTGCCCTATTAGGCTTGTATACCTCACAAGTCCATCTTACAATAATGAGAATTAAACACCCTTAATATAATTAACCATGTTAAATTAAACATGAATATATATTATCCATAACCCTAGGGTCAGTACCAAATTTTTGTAACACATTTACTCAGGAAATAGGGGCTCAAGAACATCTCTCCAACTCACTCAAAACATCCAAATCACCTCAAAAACTAGTCATGAAGAATTAGACCTCCAATGCTTGTGTAGGTTTTTTTCATGACTTATGATGCATATAAATGGTTTTATGATTTATTTATAAAATGATTAGATATAAAATTTATATGGTCTAATGATAATTATTGGTCTTACAAACCAATCCTTATGTATCACAATCTTATTTGAACCAGAAAAGTCATTTTGTTAGCAACATTTTCACCACATAGAATAACATAAAAAGCTTATCCAATATATATCATTCATAGACCCTAAAATCTATCTCTTCATATTTTCTTGGGTTTTACATTATCCAACTGTTAGGTCTATCTACAACTAGCTTACTTGGATGCCTAATTTAGAGCACTTGAATGATATAAAATATCTTTAAAAAAACATGGAAATGTAAAATAATTCTCTATATTCTTATTCCATCCATTTACTCCTTTTAACCAATTCAACTTTTAAGAGCTACAAAACTTTATTGATAAATAAGATTGTACCTATACATATTCTCTTTCATCTAACTAACCACCACCACCTAGAGGTTCCTAGGAGAGTTGAATACATGATATAATACCTTATCTATTAATTTTAATCCATCAATATATGATTTAAAAAAATATTTGACATCAGGTCCTTATTAGGGTTTTAGGGAGGTTTAACACATGTTTTGGTGTTAAAAATTATTCATAAAGGACTACCACTTGAATCCAAAAATAATTCCTAGATATCTTAGATAGGAACCTTCCCCATCTCTCCTAAACAACTCAAACTCCCATTTGGAGGTTACACATGCCAAAATATGACTAAAAATTCTTTTAGGGTTTGAGTACCTCATTTGGTGATCTAGAGATGGCCTAAAACAATGATTCATGCACTTTTACTTCAAATTTTGACCTCAAACATTATGATCATACCTAAAACAACCTATATTACCTATGTCTATTATCTCATGTTCATAATTGTCTTGAAATATGATATTTATACCTTACTAGGCTAGGTAGGGTGTAGGAGTGGTCTAGGTGTAGACTTAAACTGAAGTTCCTACCCCTATAAGCTCACCCTAAAACTCTCATAAATGATTTGATACCTTACTCACATGATCAAACAATGACATACATATTTCACATGCCTATGTTCATTCATTTCACCTTGTATATACCTCTTCATGTCATGAGTATGTTTCATATGAATTTTACATCAATTAGATGTATCTTCCATGCTAACATTAACAATGATATTAATCATTCAGATATAAGACATTATCTATATTCAAATTCTCTCATTCTCTTTCTCTCATGAAAATACTCTTCCATGAACCTTGTCACATCACACACTACTAACTAACCTTCACAAGATTCACCTTTGACATCAATGACAATACTCAACACATGTTTCATTTGTAAATTAGATAACTTTAGGGCACTAGACAATTGCATGAAGTAAGGACAATTGTATCAATATAGGAATATGACTAGGATGAAAATGTTTGGAAAATAGAAAAGTAATTACATGATTATAAATTGTAGAGGCATAATATAACCATGTTTAAAGCATTTTTGAAATGATATAATCCCTAGATAATCAACATAAGATTGATCAAACTAAGAGATATTCCAAGGAGCACAAGAGAGAGCAAATGTGAAACTTACAAAAGAAAGAAAGGTCTAGAACTGAGATGGATAGCCAAAGTATATTTTTTCCAAGTGAATAAGATTAAGGTGATATATAAATCATAAATCATCTAAATCCCCCCGTCCATTTAATCTAGTAATGAAATTTTTAGTTTAAAGGCAATACATGCATACCTGGGTGTGCATAACACACCTTGCCTTTGGTTGAGTCCAACGTGAGTGATTTATTGGTGAATGAGATATAATGAAAAACATATTAAAATATATAATAAATTCAATATAATAAAAAAATTTCCCCCCGTCCATTTAATCTAGTAATGAAATTTTTAGTTTAAAGGCAATACATGCACACCTGGGTGTGCATAACACACCTTGCCTTTGGTTGAGTCCAACGTGAGTGATTTATTGGTGAACGAGATATAATGAAAAACATATTAAAATATATAATAAATTCAATATAATTAATTTTTTTAAAACAATTAAATTATTTAAATTGAAAGAGATCAAGGTTTAGGAGTACACCTATGTATTGATGTAATTGTCTAGGCTTTTAGCAATTTCATTTTAAAGATGTAAAATTATAAATCATTGAAAATAATATTAGGAAAATTATAAATATATAATTTTCATATATATAAGTAGATAGAGAGAGAGAGAGAGAGAGGTGTGATTCCCCTAACCCTAGAGATAAAGGTGGATTTGTACCTAAGAATTGAGAGTATCTCAACTGTGCAACCCAATCATATTTATAACCTAGTGAGAATGATTGAACCAATTCAACTCACACTATCAAAATATTTAGGTTGAATGATAAATTCAATACCAACCAACAAATTTGACAAGATTGATTGATTTAATCACCTCAACCATACTAGAAAATGAAGCAACTACTATAGTAGATTGGCTCAATATAGTCCTTAAGGGTCAAACATAGTGTGTGGCAAAAGTCCTTGAAGTGTTCTAAATCTCAAAATAATTTGTATTTTTCCATATTAGTCACACCATTAGTAAAAAATGTACCTTAGATATTTATCATGTTGAAACTATGTATAATAATGGTGCCAAATTATATAACTCTACCACAAATGCATTTTTAAATGATATAACCATGAAATTTGGCTAATTTGAAATTATGAAAATGTATAGAACATGATTCCAAAGCATACCCCCACTATAATATAAAATTGAAAACTAATATAAGTTATAATTTTGAGTACATGTTTCCAAAACATACTCCAACTATAATTTGTAAATGTTGAATATTGAGTGTGTTTGGAGAACATGTTTCTAAAACATGCCACTATTGCATTTGAGATGTTGGACATGCAGAAGCCATGTACATTTGGCATTCCTTACTCAATATAAAACTATTAATTCATGGAATACATGACTATATTAAATTCACCCATTCATATCATCTTTAAGGTGAGTTAATAATATAAACTAGTAGTTACCTCACCTCAAAAGGATATAAATAACCATATTAACTATGAATGATGCATATAGTATATAGAAGGACATGTCTAGGTAAATGTATCATTGAAGTTCATATAATGTGATCACATAAAGTCTAAATATTCATGAAAAATATCATGTAAACATCTAACTAGTAAATTTACAACATCCAAAAAATAAATCAAGAACACACACACAAGAGAACTCAAAATCAAATCAATAAATAATGGACAAAAGAGACCACAAATAAGGGACATGTTTAACTTATATAAAATTAAGGTCTTAGTCAAATATCCAAAAAAGTAAGAATGACACATTCAAATGTCCATACAAAAATCAAAGACATATTTAAATGTCAAGTAAGTAAACAAAAGAATGGGGGTCATAAACATTTGAGCACATTCAAATGTTCAACAAAAAAAGAAAATAATAAAGAAAGACACTAAATAAAGTGCATAAATGAAAACATAAGTAACCATTGTAAACATATCCTAATAGCTAATTGTTACATATGTTGGAAATTAATGTCAATTAAATATAATGTCAATTATACTACCAATAGATATAATCATTGATAAATCCATGTGTAAGTACATATTAGTTCAAACATTATAATCTAAAGTGACCATAGAATGATATAATGTGTAATTATCATTATTATAGAAGTGGATTTCCCCATCCTCTTTGTGAATTGAGTAGAGGGAAATCCAAACATCCAAAAATGAATATACCATGTACCTATGTATGTATCTATCACACTGAAATAGAAGTGTGAAACACGTGTATGTAGAATAAATTGATTTGTTATCTATAATAACCTAAAATGACACTTGAGTGCTAAGAGTTTCACTTGAAAATACATATCCCTAGGTTATCCCTAGACTTATCTTAGGGCCTATTTTCACAATTATCTAGCCTTGATGTTGGTCGTTAGTATCCTTAAACATCCCTAAATTTATCCTAGACCCTCATCTTTACATATTGTCCCTTCATACCTTAGGTTTTTCCACTTGGACAATAGTTCCATAATAGGGAAAATAACACCAAATGGCACTAGTGTCTGAATTTTGGTGTTATTGTCCTTTCCCCCTTTTTTCCACTAATGGATAGATTCTTAAATATAAGAGCACTTAGGGTCAACTTAGACCTATTTTAACACTTGTATAAGCACCAAAAGAGTATATATAAAATAATTTTATCCCTTTAATCACTAGATGGAATTTAGATGCAAATTACATGTACAAACTCAAAGTAAGTGGTGAATAATCAATATTATCAATCCATATTATGCCTTACTTATGGATACAACCATATATAACATTCATAAGTTTAGATTACTTAGTTTTTTAGTCTCAATCATATTCAAAGTACTCAAGTCAACAATCATACTAGCTTCACTTGAACTTGTTCGAGAATTTAGGTGGGGAGAACTACATCAGGCTTGATCCCTCTTTAGAGTACTGGTATGTAGGCAAGTCTCATCACAACATGATGTTGAGATATCAAAGCTACACCACTAACAAAACACATTACAAATTGTATTAATTAGATGCCCTAAAAACATGGAGGATTAGAGTTTTCACATTAAATTAGTTAAAATAGGTCATATACAAAGATCTATAACTTGTACACGTATGAATGGGCTTGAAAAACCTAGCCATAGGTACACTCCAAAGCTTAGAATAGTTATACATAGAGGACATTACTACCAAAATAGGGATACTCATGCCACATGGTGATATTTTCCAATTAGGGATATACTATACAAGAAGGGTTTTGACACTTCAGTCCTATTTACAACACTTAAACCAACCTCTACCTTAGTTTTTATCTTCTATGTCTCCAATTTAAGTCATTTTAGATCTAGGTTATTCTTTAAATTATTTATTTATATTATTAGAATGATCAAATTAAGTTAATTATATTACATATAAGTCATTTTATTTATCAAATATTTCTACCCTAATTTACTATACTCATCCCTTTAACAACACAGTATTTACATTATTCTAATCCTAAAAGCTTAAAACATTTGGTGATCCTGACTTACTTTGAATACTACTCAAACCCTAACCTGAAGAAATTATAGTGTTTCTATATGATTTTTCACTTTCACATTCAAAAGGAAATGAGAAACTAAGATAAATGGTCTAGGGTTAGAAGAAACCTGGATGAGGTCTTGCACACCAAATTCAGATGACTGAAGGAACTCCTCTTTGGTTGTGGAGGATGACACCTATAGAAGAAAGAGACTAAAACACAAAAGTTGTTAGATGGCTAGAAAGTGGACTGCCAAGCGAAAGCTTGGTCCTAGAAGTGTAAAGACTTATTGGAGGATGACAGTCCATTGATTATTAAAAAAATGTCTGATAAAAAGCAGAATGATAAAAAACTGAAATGATTAAAGACTGAAATAGAAATAGAAGCAAATGCTTACCTGAATGCTACTATTAGTTTGGTCACAGTCATTGATGATAGTTAGTTTGCCAGCATCAGTTTGAACATCTACCGACGTCAGTTTCTATCGATGTCAGTGAGGGTAGTGGTCTCTGCAGCTGGAGTCGATTGGGGCAATGGCCTTGGATAGGGTCTGGGCAAGTTTATGATCAATAGGATGTTCTGTAGAATGGTCTGGGTCTGTCGAAGGGTCTAAAAGTCTGTTGCAAGGGTGCAGGTCAATACATAGAATGTAAACTAGGGACAGAGGGGTAGAGGAGGCCTTCTAACCTCTCTAGGAAGGGTAGGTCAGGTCTGTGGTCTGGTTGATATTCTGGTTGATGATGACTGAGTCTAGTTCATAGCATTTTAGAATCAATAACTAGAAAACCTGATGAAAACATAGAGGAAATAATTACCTGTGGCTTGTTGAAGAAGGAGTATTGCTGATGCTATTAGTGTAGAAGACCTCCAACAAGGTGGAATGACTAATGCAGAGTACCTATTGTTGTTGTAGCTTGTTGTGTGCGTAAGAGAGAGAGAGAGGTCTGAAGATTGGAAGGTCAGCTACTTGGAAGAATGAAATATCAGATTATTGAAGGTTGAAAGGTCTGATTTGAGAGATTGGAAAAATAGATCCTGCATTCGGGTCAAGAATGTAGTTATAAAGGAAACTGATGCCAGCAATACCGTCGGCATCGGTCGACAGTTAACCGACATCGGCGGTTGGAAGGTAGGTAAAAAGGCTAAAAATAGCCTTTCGTCTATTTTCCCAACTGTCAGGTTTAAGTGTTGGGCTAAGAAATAGTCGAAGGTGGAGTAAATGGACATGAGAGGTTAATGGGGAGAAGTTGGAATAGGTCATAGGGTGATAAATGAGGGTATCCAAGGGTAAAGAATCCAAGGAGATGAGAGGTGGCATGGGTGAGGTGGTAAGGGGAGAGAGAGAATTATTAATTTAAAATAAGATAATTATTTTAAATTAATAAGACATAGGTTGGGCATGGTTAAAAGTGGAAAGGGACCAAAGGGGAGAGAAGAGGGAGATGACCAAGGAGTAGACATGATTTCAGTGTCTACATTTGCCCTTTTTTGTCTTATTGATTATTCTGAACGAACTGTAAGACAAAAACAAGAGTTGGTTGTCCAAGGTGTGGGATAAGGTTGATTTTGTCCTGTTGGTTGTTCAAGTGAACTACAAGACAAAAATAGGAGGGTTGGTTACCTCGATTATGGATGAGGTATTCCTCATCAAAGTGAGAGTCAATGGAAGGAAACCTGTTATCAAGTTCTGATTTGATAGAGAGTGGATGGATAGGGTGAAAGCGTGAGTGTGAATGCTACAAAAGTTGTGATTGTGCATATACCACTTCACAAGATGGTCAGGTCAAATTGTCATAGGTCGAGGGTCGAGGAGTGCCAAAATTGAAATAAATAGGCCCCAACATTAGTCGTAGCTGATCGGGTTATTCAATCTAAGTTGTAGCTCGAATGATCATCATGTTCTAGGTATCTTGGGCTCAGGAAGTGCTCCTAGAAACATGAAAATGTCACAAGTAGTGGGGATCAACCGGCTTGCAATCCTATACTTATGAAGGTCATAAATAGTCTACGCACAATTTTGCTAACTAGTCATGAGGTAGCATACATGCAAAAACAACCAAGGCAACATTTGTCTTAGAAGTGGTCAGAGTCTAAGGAGATAGTCATGATCTCCAAGGTCGTTGGTCGAGGTGGGTCGAGATAGGTAGTTGGTCGAATGAATAAATGAATGAAAGAATGTGGCTGAGCTAACCCCAGAAGATGTCATGTGATCTGAGTGCTACCTACATAGCCCTTGTGTGAAGGGCCTCAGGCCAATGTAGTTCTCCTTAAAAGGGAGGAAGAGGGTCAAAGTTATGGATTATTTTGGTCAAGGTCAAGTCATGGTCAAAAGGAGGATATGGTTTGTCCATTAGGTAGACAAACAAATGAGGGTGGTCGAGCTAACCCCAGAAGGCATCATGTTATCTGAGTGCTGCCTACATAGCCCCGGTCTTAGGGTCTCAGACCAATGTAGTTCAGACTAAGAGGCAAAATGGTTGATGATTAGTTTGGTCATGTGTTGAAATGATGAGGATAACATGATGTTACAGCCTTTTCCATATGAGGTGATGGTGTATTCTATAGCAATTGGTGAGGGGTCTTTCATCCCTAGCAATTTTCCATATTAGGTGATGGATATACGCTAAAAATGAAATGAGTCTATTTATGCTTCAGTAAGTAATGGTTTATGCTTAACATAAATTGTGTGGTCGATAGTTTCCATGTGTATTGGTATCCATAGAAACTATGTGAAATGGATTACGATGATGCATGATGTCATGATGTCATGTTAGCGGTCTAAAAATGTTTGTGTTTGGTTGGATAGAAAAAGGTTTGGGTGAATGTGACCAATGTGTGAAAAAAAGGTGAAAGGCGTGTTGCTCTTTCATTGATGAGGACCAAGATGAAAGCATAGATAGGGGGTTGTTAGAACAAAGAGGCCCATTCATGCATTACGTCGTTGACCATGGGTTGCGTTAGAGAAGTAATCGAATCACTTTGACATTAAAGTGAGCTCGAAGTCCCTTGAGTAGGTGATATGATATATGAGGATAGGGTAATCCATTTTAGATTAGAGAGAACCTTGCCCCTTTTTATAGGAGACCTTGAGATGACTACAAGTCAAGTCCATGACCCTTTTTTTTGTTTTTTGTTTTTTTTGGGTGCAGATTGATCAATGCGGGAAGTCTGTGTAGAGATGTCATTTGCTTTGTGGTCATTTGTGAAGCTGATCAATGTGGGAAGCTTCTAAAAGAGTGTTGTTTGTAGCAAGATTTAGTCATAACCATCCTTCAAGGGAGTGGTCTATATTTTTGCTTTATGTATTTATGATATGATTTTGGCCTAGCTATCCTTCAAGGGAGTAGTCTAGTAAATACATCAATGATGATGTAGCTATCCTTTGAGGGAGCAGTCTGCATTTATAGTTTTATGACCTTGGATATTTTGACATCTTGATTTATTTTTTGACAGAATTTTGAGTCATGGACAAGACTATAGAAGTTCAAGGGCTCCATTTTATTAGGACAAAGCATCCATACTGTATAAAAGCGTTACAAAGGGTTTGTTAGGGGGAATAGGGTTGAATGGAATGAGGATTAAGAGGATAGGGAATTTCTCAAGGGACAAGCTCCAATTAAATGTTAAGTGGACGAGTACTCGACTAACAGTAGAATGGTTGCAAATGCAAGGCATTAAGAGGCTTAGGTTCTGATAAGTCCCTGGTCCATGCTTGTGCGTTATGATGTAAGGTCTGAGCCAATTAGGAGCAAACTTGCCTCGTTTACTTCTTTCCAAATTGGTCATGTGCTGATTGATGAAGGAGATGAAGTTGGTTGATGTGTTGTTGGATTGTTTGGTTGATACTTGGTCAAGTTTTAGTCAATGGTTAGTTGAATGTTTAGTCAGGGTTTGGTTGATGAAGGACATGAATTTGGTTGATATGTTGTTGGATTATTTGGCTGGATGATTTTTGGTCATTATTTGGTTGGTCAATGTTTGGTCGAGGTTTTTTTGGTTGATGTTTGGTCATTGTTTGGTCATTGTGTGGTCAATGTCTGGTCAGATGTTTGGTCGAGGTTTGGTCAATGGTCGGGTCAAGGTCAGGTTAAATGTTTTGATGAAAAGGTTGGTTGATGTTTGGTCAATACTGGTCAAGGTCATGATTAACAAGGTTGGTTGATGTTTGGTTAAGGTCAGGTTGAATGTTTGGTCAAGGTTGGGTCGATGCTTGTTTGGTCGAGGCATGGTCGAGGCTTGGTTGAGGCCTAGTCAAGGTTTTAAGATTAAAAGAGTGATTGATATTTGGTCAAAACTGGGTTGAAAGGTTGGTCGAGGCTTGGATGAATGTTAAATTCCCCCAGTAGCTAGGGAGAATGTTTGGCAGATTGGTCAAGGTTGGTTGAGGCTTGGTGGTCAGATTGACTGTGTTGATTTTGAATGATGGGGTTAAAGGCGATGGAGGGACCATAGTCTGGTGTTGAGATCCCAATTTAGGTGATGATGTTTTTGAGGCATGTGATGATGTTAGTGGTTTATTGAAAAGGTCAAGAGGGTCACTGATGAAAGGGGTGTCCCTTTTCAGGTGTTGATGAGTGACAGCCTTAAGAGTGCAACAACACTCAAGGTCATGTCCAAGTTTGTGGTGATAGTGACAAAATTTAGTGTTGTCAAACCAAGATGGTCTTGATCCGAGAGTTGATGAGTGTGAATATGAGAAGGTTTGAGAGGCAAGGGATGGTGTTGAAGGTTTGTTGATAATATGGTCAAGAAGAAGGGTGTCTTTCTCCAAGCATTGGGGAATGACAACCTTGAGGGAACAATAATGCTCGATATCATGCCCAAGCATGTGATGATATGCAAAAATTTTGGTGTCATCAAACCATGGTGGTTTTGGTTTGAGAGATTGGTATGGTTTAAGAGGTGGAAGACTGATGTGAGAAGACTGCAAAAATTGTCGTAACAACAAGGCATAAGAACCTGCTAATGGGTCTGTGCATCTTGTTGTAGTGGGGGTTGATGACTTTGGTTTGAGAGGCGTCAGAGGCATTGGTCATTTTGGAGGAAATATATGTTTGATGGGTTGGGAGAGTAATGGAGGCAATTTGTCTCTGTGAGGTATTGGAGTAGGAAGCACTCCTATTAAGGTGGATGGATGTGGGCCCAAAATTGAAGGTAATGATGAAGGTGGGGGAGGAGGCCTCCGGTGTGGTTTAGTGGCCTTCTTTGGTTTGGATTGAGGGCCACCATTGTGTGAGGCAAGTTTAGATATGGGTTTGGGTTTAGATGTGGATGGAGGTGAGTGAGATGTAGCAATCTCAAGCAAAAGGCAAGAGGAAACCATGACTGGGTCTTCCTCGGTCAAAATGGGTGAAGAGACTGGGTCTTCTCTTAGTGGAGAAGAAATTAGAGGATGGGACTCCTCAAGATGGTAGAGGGTAGGGATAATGGTGCCTTCTACTTGTGGTTGAGGAGTAGGCAAGGCAGGGTCCTCTATTGAAGGTGGGGCTAATGACATTCACATGGTTAAGGCATCTTCCAGTATAAGAGAGGTGGATGGAGAACTAATAGGAGAAGAAAGCTCTTCTACTTGTGGAGGAGGTTTGTTAGGGACAAGAGGTGAGACCATGTTGACTGTGTGTATATCATGCTCTTGGGAGCTATCGGCCATGGTCTGGACATTGTTTTGAGTAGGAGGATGGTTTGGGAATGGTTGTCTAAAGATGTTGATGTTTTGGTTGGGCGGCGCATTTGGGTTATCCAAGACAATATCTCCCTTATCTATCATGTTTTGGACAATGTTCTTGAAGGTTCGGTAGTTGTTGATGTCATGGCCTTGGACATGGTGATAGTGACAAAAGTTGTTTTCCCTATACCATGTAGGGAGGGCCTTAGAAGGGTTGAATTGAGGCAGTCAAATTGGAGGGAGATTGAAGACCCCTTGCTTGACAAGCTTTTCCAAAATGAAAGCGTATGATTCTCTAATCAGAGTGTAGTTACGCTGTATGTACCATTGTTGGAATTCTTTGGTGATGCTTTGAGATGTTGAAGGTTGAGATTGGTTAGTTTTTATTGAAAATGGTGATCTGACGACCACAGTGTTGGCCACTCCTTTGGACTTGGAGTTGGTAGAAGAAGAAGGTCTGGAAGAAGAAGGGTCATCAGATTTTGCATTGGTATTACGCAATTTGACCTTATCCTCTTTAATGGAATGGAGTTCAAGCTTTTAGACCATGGTGAAAGCCTCATCAAAAGTGTAGAATGTTTGAACCCACAAGGTGGATGAGATGTTCTTGGCACATGCTCAAGAAAAGAGTTCAATGAGCTCAGGTTGAGGCAAGGAGAAGGAGAGATGGTTGATCAAGCCTCTCCAACGGGTGACAAAATCAACTATAGATTCATCATCAAATTGCCTGATAGAGTAGAGGTCTATGATTGAGACTTTTTTAGTGATATTGATAGAAAAATGGTCAAAAAATAATTGGGCGAGTTGAGTGAATGAGAAGATAGAATGACTGGTTAGAGTGATGTACCAATCAAGGGTAGGGCTAGAAAGCGACATGGGGAAGGTGCATAACAATAATGCATCGTCATGGGCTATAAGATAACAAGCATGTCTGAATGCTCGTAGATGTTGTTATGGGTCTTGCTTACTTTAGAAGCGAGTAAACTTAGGAAGTTCCCATTGACTGGGATATGGTCGGATTGGGATGGAGGGATGGATGGGTTCATTGCAAATCTAGTCATATGAAAAGACATTGATTGAACCAAAAATAGAAGCCTCAAGACTAGACATTTTGTCCATCAGCATCTTGATGTGATCATCTAATGGATCAGTAGATGGGGCACCCCCTAAGTTGTAAGGTGCTTGGAAGGAGCTAGAAGAGGCATACGACATAGTCGGTTGCACTTGTATGGGTGCAACGTATTGATGACTAGTCATTGGGACAGAAGTGGAGGCCAAGGGTGGTTGCGCCATGGAGGTAGAAGTCATAAGTTGACTAGATAATGCCAAAGGTGGTTGCATGATGGCATTGGCAAAAGGGGAGGTAGACACTCCTGCATTCATAGGTGCAAGTGTGTGTGGAGTCGAGACAATCAAGTTCTAGTATGATGTAGAACTTGGTTGAATTGCATGTGGTTGAGGGGGTAATGAAACCTCGATGGAGGTCAGTCTAAAAATAGGTGGGGAGGCCAAACTTTGCATATTGGCCATGGTCAAGTTAATGGTTGAGGCAATAGTCTGAGTCATAAAAGGCTAGGTAGCGAATGGTGTTGATGTCATCACTGCTTCACCCGAAAGGTCTCACATTTGGTTTCTTGCGAGATAGTGTTGGAGAGCCTTGACATTATGGTCAAGGAGTCTCTCAAAGTCTAGGTCCCCTTCGGGGACAATTGAAGGTTGATTCGGAGTTGGTCGGGTAGGAGTATGTTTGGTCTCTAAATGATACTCCATTAGAGGACTGGTTATGGAAGGTGAAGATGGAAGCGGTTGTTGCCTTGTGTAGTCAATAAAAGTCATGGTTTGACTGTGTGTCAAAACCATTCAAGGCAAGAGGGGTCAAGTTCCAGAAACTATATTTTTTAGTCTCAAAAAACTAGAATGGGTGTTAGACAACAAGAAAGTCAAGTTTTAGGCTTGCTATTTAAGGAAAAGAATTATGGATAGTGACCGACGTCAGTTGAAAAACTGATGTCGGTGAAATGTATTGCCGATGTCGGTCAAATAACCGATGCCAGTGAGGAAAGGTGGCTGACATCAGTGGAAAAATTGATGTCAGTTACTGTGTTTTTTAGAAACTCAAAAAATTTGAAATTTTTTGGAAAGAAGAAAAAATGTCCTCACTAGCTCAAAAAACTAGATAAGAACAAAAAAATAGATGGAGACAGGTAGACCCTAAGCGTTAAATCCTAAGAATCAACTTTTAGAATCATGTTGGCTTATGCCTTAGAATGTGTTTGGGAGGTTGGATTTTAAGAATAGGTCCTAAAAGAGGTAGTCTAAAGTTGGTTTTGGGTTAGTTTAGGTGCTCAAGGGTCTGTGTTAGGTTCCGTACTTGGCCTGGTGCTAAGGAGCAAGATCCCCTCACTTCACGAGCCCAGTGATAAGATGGTCTCGCTTAGCCAAAATATACTTCTCCTAGAGATTATCCTCTACTAGAGAACAGAGTGGGCCTTCCCCTTGGTAGTGAAGTCCAAGTGGGATTGCTGAGATGGGTAAGGTATCCGTTGGGTGATGAAATCCCATTTGGGCCTTGTCTCAGGTAAGTTTTGATGTTTGATTTGTGTAAGTGATTTGGTTATGTAACATAAGTGGCCTACGATTAATTTATGATGCAATTTTTAATTACTAGATGTGTGGACTAAGTATGCATTCAAGAAGAAATGAAATGCCATAGATTTTAAGCTCAAAATGAAATGTGAGTTCAGATGAAAACAAGTTGAGAAAGGGTTGAAGAGTATGAGTTGACTAGTCTAAGAGCAAGAAATAAAGAAGGGTTATTTTTAACCTTGCTTATGATGTCTTTTGGAAGATAGAAAAAAGAGATGAAAAGGAGAAACCTAATGCACCCTTTATGAAAAGAAAGAAAAGAACCCAAGGAAGACCCTAGGGTCCCACCAGGCATGCCAGAATGTTTATATACAATTTTTTGCTTTCACATTCAGAAGGAAATGAGAAACTAAGATAAATGGTCTAGGGTTAGAAGATACCCAGATGAGGTCTTGTGCACCAAATTCATATGACTAAAGGAACTCCTCTTTGGTTGTGGAGGATGACACCTGTAGAAGAAAGAGACTAAAACACAAAAGTTGTTAGATGGCTAGAAAGTGGACTGCCAAGTGAAAGCTTGGTCCTAAAAGTGCAAAGACTTCTTAGAGGATGACAGTCCACTGATTGTTAAAAAAATGTCTAATAAAAAGTAGAATGATAAAAGACTAAAATAGAAATAGAAGCAAATGCTTACCTAAATGCTGCTGTCAGTCTGGTCACAGTCGCTAACGTCAGTTTCTGCCAACATCGGTGAGGGTAGTGGTCTCTGTGAGTGGTGTCAGTCAGGGCAATGGCCTCAGACAGGGTCTGGCTGAGTTTATGATCGACAGGATGTTCTACAGAATGGTTTGGGTCTATCTAAGGGTCTAAAAGTCTGTTACAGGGGTGCAGGTCAATGGACAAAATGTTAAACAGGGACAGAGGGGTAGAGAAGGCCTTTTAGCCTCCCTAGGAAGGGCAGGTCAGGTCTGTGGTCTGGTAGATAGTCTGGTTGATGATGGCTGAGTCTAGTTCATAGAATTTTAGAATCAATAACTAGAAAACATGATGAAAACATAGAGGAAATAGTTACATGTGGCTTGTTGAAGGAGTGTTGCTGATGCTATTGGTGTAGAAGACCTCCAACAAGGTGGAATGACTGATGTAGAGTACCTATTGTTGTTGTAGCTTGTTGTGTGCCTGAGAGAGAGAGAGAGAGAGAGAGAGAGAGAGAGAGAGAGAGAGAGAGAGAGAGAGAGAGAGAGTTTTTAAGATTGGAAGGTCAGCTACTTAGAAGAATGAAAGATCAGATTGTTGAAGGTTGAAAGGTCTGAGTCGAGAGATTGGAAAAATGGATCCTGCATTCGGGTCAAGAATGTAGTTATGAAGGAAATCAACACTGGCAATACCACTGGCATCGGTCAATAGTTGACCAATGTTAGTGGCTAAAAGGTAGGTAAAAAGGCTAAAAATAGCCTTTCGTCCATTTTCCCAACTACCGGGTTTAAGTGTCGGGGTAAGAAACGGTTGAAGGTGGAGTAAATGGACGCGAGAGGTTAATGGGGAAAAGTTGGAATAGGTCATAGGGTGATAAATGAGGGTATCCAAGGGCAAAGAATCCAAGGAGATGAGAGGTGGCATGGGTGAGGTGGCAAGGGGAGAGAGAGAATTATTAATTATAATAAGATAATTATTTTAAATTAATAAGACATTGGTTAGGCATGGTTAAAAGTGGAAAGGGACCAAAGGGGAGAGAAGAGGGAGACGACCAAGGAGTAGACACAATTTTGGTGTCTACATATAGGGTTTATTTTTTGAGCCTTATATGACCATAAACGATATTTCTATTTATTATAATCATGATAGTAATGATATATGAATTTAGTTACCTTTTCATGTAATTTTTTCAAGCTTCTCTTGCATGATTATTTCCTTTCATTTGGAATGAATTCAAATATGACATAAACACATACATACATGATGCTTTAAATCAATTAAAATATATGTCATATTTCATATCATGTTATCTTTCTCTTATGTGGAAATCCATTAACAAACAAACCATTACACAAATACATGATCTAGTACACAAGCTAACAATTATTTTTCAATCTTCAATGTCATATCTTATGCACATGAAAGATTCCCCTTCTCCTCATCTCCTTAAAGGTGATGAATACTTTCCCTCTAAATAGTTCCATGTTATCACTCTTATATGAGATGAATCATCTTATAATATTGTTATTAATTCCCATACTTAGCCTATCCACACCTTTCCGATAAAAGGTGTATGCCTACATGTTCAATCAGAAACAACTAAGGTTTTCAATTTTGAGACTCTAAGGGATCAGATTATCAATATGAGAAAGCTAATATTAGAGTTTCATAATAAAAATTAGTTATTAAGTAAAAATTTCACATTACAAGAAAAAATCATCTAGGGTACACTAATGTTAATCATGTATATGCATCTTCATCTAGTTAATTTGTGGTAAGAAATGTTACATATCAAAATAACAGATGAAAAAAAGTGGATCTATAGCTAGTGATTTAAAAATTACTCAAATATCAAATAGAAGTTGAAGTGATATACTAAGGTAAATGATTCAAGTTAATATAATCAATCTACCTACTCTACACCCAGTGAGGAAATCTAGATATTATTGTGCATACCATAGAATGCAATACCACTACATAGATTCATGTTTAGCATTGAAAAATAAAATACAATAGATAATTGATATATATGACTTGAATAATGAAAAAAAATCCAAAAAAGTGACAATGGCAAAACTAAAAGTTAAAAAAGGGTCAAATTCAAAAAAAATACAAAAATGGCTACCAAAACATAACTCAAGATAAGAAAAGGTTCCCAATTCAGAATCAGACGAAGAAAAAGTGCAATAATCATAGATAAAGAAAGTAAAATATGTAAATATACCCTTCCAAAATGAGTCTCAAATTTTTAATAGGTATGGGTTTGGTAGAAAATATCTACAACATTTTGATTAACATAGTCAAGATTTGGGAAAGCACGCTGAAGGCATCACTAATCCTATTCTAGTAATTGATCATGTTTTTCAACAATGTTTGGGATTTATTGAACAACCTAAGGAAAATAATTAATAGATACATTTTATTAAGGAAAAATATCCAAAAACATAGGAAATTTTATAGAAAGAACATAAACTTAAATTAAAAAGTCAAAATCATGCTAAGCCAACATGCATTCTCAAAAAAGGCCTTCTATCAAAAGAGACTCCAGAGCACCATATGCCTTCAACAATCAAATTTTAAAGGGTCAAAATAAAAATTAATATTCTAAATAAGAATTTATAAATGTCAACTCCAATATATAAGGTAACTCCCCATGCTCATCTAGATATAATAGAAGTCAACACTAATAGATACCGATGATGAATAATAATTAGATTCATACTACAACACCATTTAACTAAATCATAACAATTAAAATAAACAATACATTACCATTCATATTTTTTACATAGGCCATAGTGATAGTGAGTCTCCCATGAGACTAATCAGTTAGTATTATTCCTCCCTTATTATACATACTTTCCTTATTTATTGCTCTTTATATATAGTTTCATTTAATGTTTCTTATATATATCTTATCTTTAGAAATACAACAAATATATAATATGTCAAAAACACCATAAAATTTAACTACTTAGTCAAAGAAAATAAATTATAGATTGTATTCATTACCATGTTTACATCTCTTATATTTTTCCAAACACTACATATCTATATTAGTATAATCAATTTTTATCATACATATATGATTTAATTGTTATTTTCAAGTGCTTGTAGATTGCTTAAAATAATAAAGTCCACTACATTGATCTAGATTTACTACTATTTACCCACCAAGGCATATGCAAAAATACATAGGTTCTTAATTTTACACATTAACCCATTTGGGGGTACCTTATACATAACTTCAATTACTAGGTTACATGTTTCTAAACTCTACATCACATATTTAACATTGTTATATATTGATATTGAGAAATGTATACCAATATTTTTTTTTATCTACTATTACTTTAGACTCAGTCTATGTACATCTTAAATCTTACACATATTTGTATTACATATTCATGCATACTTTCATTTTTATCTTTCCTAGTTTAGACTTGGTTGTGTCTTTATGTTTCTACTATTCAAGGGAATTTGAATATGCAATTTATTTATGCCTATATGCCACTTCTTGTCATGTACGTATGCTTTCGACATGTGCCTATGTCCTTTTATGTTCCTTCCTGATTATGTATGTGGACATTTTAACATGTCTTTTCATGTGGCTTTAAACTAACTTGATCTTTGTTTTCATATGTGGACATTAGATCATGTTTTTATATGTATTAAATTTTCATATTTAGTGACACATTCCCATGTCCCTTGTATTGTAGCCCCTTAGCGTAATTTATGTGCCTCATGTGTGTTATATGTATGCTTTTTTATATGATATGGTCATGACACTTGTCTCTTAGTTGTTACACACTCCAATTTTTTATTCCCTGAGACACCTCATGCATCTCCCCTTCCTACTTGGGTGTCATGATTCACATCATGCCCCATATGCAAAGGTAGATACTTAGTTATTAATCACATGTGTTTTCATTAATATTTTTATATCTATCTTAATAAACTTATGAATATTATATATAACATACATCATACCCTATAAATATATGGTCAAATTATCTTACATTTTTATGTTATGCATGCACATTATATTGGTTTATTATGCAAATATCATATATGCCTTATCTAACACACATTTTGTAAAGATTATTATTTTAAGGTCAATTCTTATATAGGTTTAAAAACTCACCTTAAAAGAGGGGAATTGAAAGGGGCTTTTCATAGAGATCAGGGTATCGTAATGCACTATGGCTGCCTAATATACTCAAGTGTTTATAGATTTGACATCTCTAGTTAGACATTTCTAGTTACATAGTGAAGTTTTAGTTTTAGATGCATCCACTACACATGGGTAGGAAATGATGGATTCATAGTGCACTTGAGTTATTGATCCACTTACATGATAGGTTTTGACAAAGTATTAGTCCAATACAATCTATTCATAGGTCATGATCCACTAAGAAGGGGTGGGAAATGATGTATTCAAAACTAGATTGAGTTATTGAGCCACCCACACATGGGTATTGAGTAATCCATTAGCCTAGTCCAAGATATTCATTAAATTATCACTATATACATGCACACACATAAGTTATCACCAAGTTTATGCATTTTTTTGGATATCCAATGAGGTGTATTTTTTATTTTCCTCTCTCTTTACATAGTTTTATAATGATTTGCTTCTTTACTCAATTTTGTCTCTTTACTACATTTTATCTTTGATTTTGATATCTCTTAATTATGAATTGATCTATGCACATTTCACTTGAAATACACATGGTGGATTATGTCTCATATACTTAGATCTAGATTCATGGGCTTCATCTCTTATGTAATTCCATGTATGCTTCTATTTCCTTTACCATAATCATTTCACTTTTATTGCATTTATAAAATAAAGGGGGATGGGAAAATGTAATCATATAAAAAATATAGTTGAGTTATATGATGGTAATTGATACCACCTATCCCTATCTCAACCCTAGACCTATCTTAGGGCCTATTCTGACACTTATCCAACCTTTATGGGGGCCACAAGTGTCCTTAAACATCCCTAAAGCAGTCCCAAATCCTCATCTTGACATCTTGGCCCTTTTTTCCTCATGTTCTACCATTTGGACACTAGTGCTATAATAGGGATAGTAGTGCCACATGGGTCTAGTGTCCCGATTTTGGTGATATTATCATATCCCTCTTTTGTAAACTAATGGATATCTTTTCAAATCTAAGACCACTTAGAGTCACCCTAAACCTATTTTAACACCCACACAAACACTAGAATAATATATAAACAAGAATTTCAGCCCTATACCTCTTAATGGAAATTAAATAAAAATTAAACATAAAAACTCAAAACAAGTGGTGCACAATCAAGGTTATCAATCCCTATTTTTCCCTACTTATGCATATAACCATATGCAACATTCATAAGCTCATATTACTTGAATTTATAGTCTCAGGCACATCCAAAGAACTAAAGTTAAAAATCATACTAGATTCACTTGAAATTGCACCAATATTTATGTGGAGAGAAATACATCAGGCTTGATCCCTTTTAGAGTATTGGTAAGTAGGCAACTCCCAACATATCAAGGTGTTGAGGATGTACATCCTACCCCACTAACAACACACTTTACTGCTTATATAAAATGAATGTCTTAATAATATAAAAGATTAGTGTTTGAACATAAAATAAATAAAATAAATCACACACAAATATCCATAACTCATGCACATAAGAACAAGCTTGATAGACCCAGACATGGGTACACTCAAAAGCTAAAAATAGTTATCCATAGAGGACATTACCTCCAAAATAGGGGCACTAACATCACATAAATATACTATATAATTAGGGTGTTATTGTCTAAGAATTGTTTTTACACCTAGATCTTGTTTCTAATGCTTAGACCAACTTTTGCTTCAATTATTATCCTCTATATCTCTAATTTCAGTCATTTTCCATCTAAGTTATTTACATTATTTATTCTTATTTTTAGAAAGGTTAAATTAATCAATTTTGTTATGAATTAGTGGTTATATTTATTAAATATTTATACCATGTTTTAATATAGTCATACCTTTAAAAACATAGTATAACCCTTATTTTAAGTCCTAAAAGGTTAAAAAACTATCCATCAACATGGAACTAACACATAGATGCTAGGGATCCAATAGAATGTGTAGATGCCAAAAAAAGTTGTGTATTTTTTATTCTTTTTATTTTCTTGGTATTTTTGGAATCTAAAAATATACACTATCCTATGATTTCATATAATGTATACTCAAAGTTATTTCCCCTCTCTGAGTTTGGTACATCAACATTTAAATACATGTTGATTTTATTGTCATCATCATGATGTGGTTGCTTAGAAAAGTACAAAATTACAACAAGTTATTCTTCTCATCTTGGATTTTTGTAGGATCAATATTACCATAATGTGGAATTTAAATTAACCTTCCTTTTAAAAAAATGTCTTGTTAACATGGATCAATTTAATCTTCTATGTCATATAATAAAAAACTTTACATTGTAAAAGAGTGTAAAAAAGTATTGGGTAGGACCCATACTTTTGTAAGGACAACATGGGCCATATAAGAAATAAGAATGATAAATAAATTCAGAAAATATTTCCATTTTCCCTTATCATGTACATATTTGGAATTGTACCCAAGTTGTAAAATACGTCTTTCACTACAATAGTTTTTTTGATTTCGCATATCAATATGGTTATGCCAAAATGTAAGCACCACCCATGAATAGAATAATTGCTAAATCCTGGTCAGTTCAACACTTTGTAGTTTGTTTAAATTGAGGAGTTTGTATATATATGGCCTTGAATTAGCCCCATATTTAGTAAATTTTTCAAACTAGTCATATAAAGACTAGGAACACCACATTTTTGTTTATAATGTTCCTTAGATAATTTATCTCCCTCCTTTGTGTGAGGGATAAAGCTTTGGTATTTTAAGGGAGATATGTCAAGGTCCTTTATATGACTAAGTATGAATGAATCATATATATTCACATTAATATGTAAATGGGTAAACGTCTCATATTTTTTATGCAATGCTCTTTCATTTAATGGGGAAAGAAGCCCTTTACAAAAAAGTAATTTCAACTCCAAATCTAAAGGTTTGAATTCTTGCTCATATGATATACTTTTGAACCAAATGGTGTAATCCTTAAGGGATTCATAATATTGTTTTTTAAAATTGTTAAAATGTTCAAATTAATTTTTGGCACCAAATGGTTATTTAAATCCATGAAGAATGTGTTGATGTCAACATATCCCCATTTTTGAAAAAAATAGGGACCCTTATTTCAAATCTTGAAAATTTGTATTAAGGATTGGATATTCCATTTCATCAGATTACCATTAGCATGTTAACACATATATTTTTTTTAATTTCATCCACACCAATGACTTAATTGACATATTTTCATATGATTCTTTCTCCATCCTAACTAATGTTGCTAGTGGTTGCTTCTTGTGTTTCTAGGTTGTAGGTTTAATGAAGTCCCAATTATGTGAACATTGTTTAGGGTTTTTTATGTTAATGTTAACTTATCCTCATTTATTAAGGATTAGAATTTAAATTTATTAATTGAATTCATATTTGAATAGCCAAAAACCTTTAGTTCATTTTTTTAGCATTAGCCCTTTTAAATTGCATTCAAATTCATGAAGGACTTAATTTACATAGGAACATTTAATTGTGTCATAGACTTAGTTTAAAAATCTTATCCTAAGGTTATAGTAATGTTTATTCATATGACAAGAACCTTAGGATAAAATTTTTATACTAAGTTATCTATACTTCCCAAAAATCCCTAGTCTATTTTAATGTTCACATAGACCCAAGATCACTTTATTATGTTTTAAAACTTAGCTTAAAAGTTCTATCATAAATTTTTAATTTTATTTATTCATATAATTAAAAACTTAGTCTAAAAATTTATCCTAAGTATTTTTTATTCCTTGATCCCTAGCTTAATTATTTTCATTGCCCACATGATCAATGTAAAGATGACACATGGAAAGATCTCAAATCTCTAAGGGAAAATTTACAGTGTGTGGGCATACATCTAGGTCAAATTATCAAATCTCAAAGATAGAATGAGGTAGTGACAAGTGTAATAATGATGGAAAAAGGAATAGATTTAGGTGGATCAAGATTGATGAAACACATTGAAGTGTACAATGAAGATCTAATGGTGTGCATAGAGTAGGTTTAACAATAAGTAGATCATAATTAATGGCACACATTGATCAATGAAAAGCATATCTGATGACATGTAGTAAAGTAAATAATTCAAGAACCCTACAAAGGAAGCATAGCAACCAATCACATTTGACCTCCTAGATTGAGATTGATGGAGTGCATTAATCCATGCCAAGAAGATCCAATTCTGTGAAATGAAGCTAAATTTTCAAAAATCACAAAATGTATGTGGTATTAACATGTGTAAAAATTGTGGTGAATCAAATAGTGATCAACTAATGGCATTTAATCTCTTCGATCACAATCAATGATGAGTGAATAGTTGAAAATTCAACAAGCCCAAGTCCAATGAGAGGCTACCACATGGTGCAACAACATCAAATGATGGTGTTTATTTTCAAGAAGTATAAAAGGTACATGGATCTACCATATGGCACATTCTCAATCACCCATACCAAATATTAATGGTCCATGATAATTCAAAGCTAGAGGACTCAATTGAAGATCAATAGAGCATATTCAATCAAGCTTTAGGATTATACGAGGTGTTGAAATGTGTCCCAAAAAGGAAAAATAGTCACATTTAAAAATTAATGAGTAGTATGACATGTTGGGCCACATAAGCAAAACAAGTTAGTTCAAAATATTTAGTAGACCCATAGACATGGAAGGTATAATTAAGCAATCCAAGAAAAATCCAAGGCACAAAACTCATAAGTTCAAACTCAATTGCATCCATTGAACCTCTAAAAAAACCTTCAAGAAATCCTTAAGTGTAAGAAAGCCCTAGTTTGTCCCTATTTTCATTATGATCAAGCTGAGGAAAATCTAAGCATTTTCTACACTATGATAATTTAACTAAGAAATGAATTACAGTCCACTAGTGAGTAAAATTGACAAAATCACAACAATGGTTGATTGAAAGAATGTTTTAAAGGAATATGTGGAATTATAGTTAAAAATAGATGTTAAGGGACATATTTTAAAGACATAGAGTTTGTTGCATCTACCTTAAACATAAGAGATAATAATTGGTTGAAATTATTTTGGATGATCAAGATTCAACCAACCATAACCTGAGAAGAGGATGCAAATATCTCAGCCAAGATATTATATGATGATATAGTTGAAATTAAAATGACTAGACTACATTATGTAAGAATAATGTCTAAGGTACTCCACTACATTTACATTGTTTCTCCTATTTTCAAGAAAACTAAAATAGATAAGGGCATGATAATTGATGAACTCAATCTGAGAAAAAAAATTTCTATAATTTTGCTATTTTATTTTAGTCATATTAAAAACTACCTAGACCCTAAATTGACCTAGATTCTATCAATTCTTGGCCTAAATAGAATAATTTGATGGACACCCTTACCATGTGGCCAGATTTTGGAAACCAAGTCTTCTCAGACATTAAGAAAAGCATCCCTATTAGCTAGTTTAGACTTAGGGTCAAAATGATAGTGACTATGTTGAACAAGTTATGTGGGATACAACCACATCTTATGTAAATCTAGTGTGGGTACCCATAGTTTATGTTATGGTTGAAAAGGTAACTATTCCACATCTAGGTGAAATAAAAAGCATCTCATTGAGTAGGCAAATCTTTGTAATTAGGCACAAAAAGAAATCCTAGTTTTTCATGATATCATATCTCCAAGATGTTTCATGTTCAACTAAAAAAATCCCAAACTAGAGGGAATTATCACTAAATGGAAAACAAAAACTATCCCAATACTACTCTAAGTTATACATCTTCAAATACAAGGACCACATTAAATTTAGATGTGACTGTATGTACCCTACCCTAAGTGAAGCTATAATTAGAACCCTAATGACAAAATTATCACACTGTGTGAGATATATAACTATATATAAACTATATAGTCATAATAATTTAGGTAACTCAATGTTCTCCTCTTAGGATACCTATTCATATTCTATACATGTTAGCTAACTAGGATGTTACATACTAGCCATTCCATGGCATTGATGGTCTCTATAAGGATAAAAGCAAGGGAAAACTCCACAACTTCCCAATGATAATTAGAAAGAATATATTCAAATAGTCGGATAATATTGAATATTCATCCAAGCATATAACATATTTTAACCTATAGATTGATGAACTCAAACATTGGGATCCTTTTAAAAAAGTCGAGGAACATTTGAAAAATATAGGAATTCTAAATATGCCCTATGATCATAATTTTGGTGTCTTCAACCCTATTTACACAAAGGCATCATCATAATTTAAAGTGATTAGGACATTGAAGGAACACAACCTGATGCCTATGTCAATATTAGAAAGAAATAAAAAAATGGATGATATATGGTAATTAGGACTTAGACAATATTATTTGATCAGTGGTAAATCCTCTAGACCTCCATCAATTAATGTACAATCATAATTTCAAAAGGATTATAGGTTTGAGGAGATAAATCCACATGAAATAGTTTATATCTCATTAGTTTATGAACTTCCTAAGGAAATATAATAACAAGCACATCAAGAATAAATCCATATGATAACCATATATCCTCAATAATTTGTTGAGGATATATTGAAAATGTTATCTATAGGATACATAGATCTATATGATGAGGAATCCTAGGTTAAGGAAACAAAATAAGGTAAAGATAAATAAATGGAATTGGAATTACTTCCAGTTGACACCCCTAAGAGGAAGGATGAGCTAGCTATTATTCCCAAAATAAAGAAAGCCATAGTGAGTTTCACTACTCCTCTAAGTGCAGTCAACTTATTCAATGAAGAAAACTTCTTGTATGGTCCACCCATTCTAAAATGGGTTTTATATTAGCCTCAATTACATAAAATGCCTACTATACATCATCTTTGGGCAATGTTGAAAGCCATTAACATACCTATACATCAAGAAATGTAGCCTTAGATAGTTGTTTTTCAAACAAAAGAGGATAAAAGATTAAATACACTAGATGATGTAATAAATCCATCACGAATGAAGGTCACAAACTCACAAGTGACTCAATCCATAGTTGGATTCAAATCTAACTCAAAGACTATTGGATTGATAAAGGTAACTGAGAAGAAGATCATGGAAGGTGGTGAGGAGATCACTTATCAAAAAGTGGAACAATTAACCAATCTAACTCAATTAGGAAGACATAAAACTAGAGAATATCTTATATTTAAAGAGGATCCCTTAGAGTTATCCTAAGATAAATAGAGTAGCTATAGGTAGCCATCAAGGGCATGGAACAACAAAAGAATAACTTAGAGGAGCATGCTATCTTATCTATTCCAAAAGTTATGATTAAAATGTTTGAATCTAATTTATCTAACATGTTTAAATCATTGAAATATATGAGATCCAGATAGGATCTAGTGAGAAAATAGGAGGTTGTGGCCAAAAACCAAGTAGCTCAATGGAAAAATTTATACAACAAAGTGAAGAACTTAGCCAATATTTTGACACAAGATCAAATTCCTAGTTTCAAGATAGTTAGTCTAGCCTACTTGAACATGGCTATGGTTGTCTTGGTAGAGAAGATTAGGAGTTTGAGTAAATGGTCCAAGAGTCTAGATGATCTTTATGAGGAGAGTAGATAATTAGATATCAATATAAGGAATATTATGGGGAGTTTGATCACATAACTACCTACAATTAGTACAATTGTCTTTGTTACTAATGAAAAGTTCAAGTATAGGTTTGATCAAGTGATGTAGGAAGTAATAAATCAAAGACAAGGAAAGATAGGGGATGATAATAATATGATCCTAAACATGATATTAAATGTGAAGGAGAAGATTGGTTAATCTAGGAGCATCAGAGAAGCACTAGACATAGATGAAAAGGACTTTAGGGACCTAATAGATTAAGAAGATGAGATTTACATGGAACCTATCATCAACCTTAAGATAATTGATGGACAACATGAAAAGGTAATGAAGATTGCGTACCATAAATAAGAGACCTCAATAGCAATGGAGACCTAATGTCAAATTATCTAACTTAAGTATATTCTTTTTTAACTTAACAATTGTAACATTTTGAAAGAGAATATTCCTTTTGTAAAGGCATGTGTAACTTGTAAAGCACATCACCTATAGGTTAGTCCATTAAGAGATGTCATCATTATAGAACATTATAGAAATGGAACCTATCTATGACACTTGTACAATTTTCATTTGACATAACTGACTGACATACCTCCTTAATTTCTTATATATGGGGTACTATCAATTGCAAAAGAAGAGGGAGTTTTGAGCAAGAAAACTTTGTAGAAAATCTAGATAAATTAATGTAAGCATATAATTCTGAAAGGATTATCTCATTTATTTGTGTGAACTTTAGTATGGATAATCTCTCATTTTTCTGGTCTAATATTCATATTTGAATGGTTATTATGGATTCTTGATGTTCACCTTTAAAATGCAAAGTTGTTAATTTATGCTAATGCTAGATTGATTGAAGGATCTTTGATTTATTTTGCTTTCATTTATTTTCATGTAGATGTGTTTATGTTATTTACTTACAAGGGTAAATCTTTAAAGTGAATTTGGTTATTATTTGCATTATTTTCAAATTACTCAAATTTTTTCTTGATGTCTGATAGGATTTGAGCTTAAGATATTTCATGTCATACATTGGTTTTATGTGCATGTTTAGGTGAAATTTGAAATTTGTCATAATGTTTATAATGAATATAGATAACATACTTATTTTCTACCCCACCCTTTCTTTTGATTATTTTTTGATCAATTAACTATAGATTAGTTTATATTATAGATATACATATTATCATAGATTTTATCTTATATTTTGAGCATAATTAAATTCACTTAGTTTAGATAATTTTCATTTTCACATGTTATCTATTAGGCCATGATTTATCCCAACAACCAAACATTATAAATTTTATGAAACAATTCACTTTTTCTATCATTATTATACCAAAGATGTAAATAACATCACAACCTACAACTCATGCATTAGATTCTTTGAACCCAAAAATGAGTAGTGTTCCTTAAACACTTCCAACCACCTATGATAGACTTTTAGGCATCAACAAGTACACATTCTTATGGCCTTAGAAGGAGGGCTTCTAGTTAAATCTCTATGAATTTATAGAGTCTTTGCTAATTTTAGTGTATTCTATTGAAATATCGATGAATTATTTAGATATTTGTATTATTCTTATCTCAATTATTTAAAGATAATTGACATTTATGGTTTTAGACCAATCTTTAGGCTCATTTAGCTGAAGATTGTCATTCTTTGTGGATTCATGATAAATTCTTGAAAAGGTAGCTTAAACTTTGTAAATATTCTATGTTTGAGGTTAGTAATAATAATTTTTTTCAAAAAATGATTGATTATTTGCAAATTTAGGTTTATTTTAACCTAGAAGTATAAATATCACTCATATTCATTAGTTTAGACACATCTTTGAGCTAATTTGGTTAAGGATAGTTGTTCTTTGTTTAAATTTGTGAAAAAAATTCTTAACATGTAAGTCTAATCATTTTTATTTTCAAAGATACAATTTACACATCATATTTTAAATAATATTCAAGGTTTACAAGCTATAACTACCTAGAATCATGACTAGATTAAGGTTAGTGTCAAGATTGACTCTCCATTCATTAAAAGTTCATATGAATGCAAGAGAAGATAAAGGTAAGTGAAGGGTTTTCAAATCCTATCCTAATTCAATTGTTTGTCAAGTTATTGTGTTCAATCCTTATCAAGGTATGGCTTGGGTATGTGGATCCTCCATCAATGTGCCTAGACCTATGCATGACCTACCTATGAACCCTGAAAAGTATTTACCATCTTTTAACCCTAATGGTGTTGTCATAGATAAAGAACATATTAAATATTTCTAAGATGTTTTGAGGTTGTTGAATGTAGTTCATGAACATTTAACATGTAGATTATTTCTATTTACTTTAAAATATGCTGCATATGAGTCATTTCTCACCCTTCATAAAAATTATATCACTAGTTGGAATGATTTTAATAGATTTTTCATTGATCAATTTGATAAGATCATTACTCCTTGCATTATTTTTAAATAATTCACCATGGTTAAAAGAGATTCTAGTGATACCATTAGATCCTTTAATGATAGATTCCATAAGATGTTTAGTAGAGCCATATCTCCCTATAGACCTTATGAAGCCTTGGCTTTTTAAGTTACAAGGATGTTTTGGATCCCATGACTTCTATGTTTCTTAAAATTTCTATTAGAGTTATAAACATATTAGCCTTGGACTATGCTAAAGCTGTAATAATCAATGATCAAATGTAACCTCAAGGTAAACTCAAATATTCCATCCATAATGTCAATCCAATTTCCCTACATTGAATATTATCCCTAATTCTAATAATCCCCAATACTAGTCTTGAATTAATTACCCTTGATTCATGCTCATCTTAGCTAAAACCTAGGACTCTTAAACAACACTATATGTGGATTTCATCCCCAATAACAAAGAACTTTGGCGTCAATAAATAGTAAAAATTTTACTCAAGTTCATAACTCTAAATCACCAAATAATGAGAATGAGTCCATAGTCACAATGGTAAAAAATTAAGCACTAACTTCCTTCAATTGCAAAAGAAAGTAGAAAATACTGAGAAAATATCTAATAAGATCTGTTCTTATTAAAGGTTCAATATACCCAACAACTAGTTTCATGGTGGTATAAATGGCAATAATAATAACAACAATGATCCATCATCAAATAAGAACAACCTTGACATTAATATTTTTGATATAGATATAACTAAATATTTTAGGGTTCAAAATACTTCAAATCATGGTGAGTTACATTGTATTGAGTTTTATAATGCTTTTGAATTATTTTAGGATGAATTAAATACACATGAAGGTGGACCTAACACAGATAATACTATAGGTACATCCATTTCTTCAAGGTCATCTAAATCTATTGATACAACCGTAATTGTTGATACATTTGATTTCCCTTTCTAAGAGGAAAATGAGCCTTAGGAGACTCTAGAAGAGGTGTGTTGAGGTCAACATACCCCCATTTTTGAAAATTGGGTACCCTTGTGTCAAATTGTGTATTTTTTACTTTAAAATTGAAATTCACTTGATTAAAGTGTCATTAATATGTTGTCACATTATCTTTATTTCAAGATCATCTACACCTTCACTTAGGTTGGCTTATTTCTGCTCATGGTTCTAGTTTAATCCTACCTAATATTGCTAATAGTGGGTCTTCTTATTTCAATTTATATCTTTTGGTATCTTCCTTTAGGAAACCCTAGTGTAGGCTCTTTTGGAACTAATTCAAAAATTGGTAGGAACAATTTACATACAAACACACTAAAATTTCCATGTACTTGAGTTTAATTTTTACACTAAGGCTTGGGTTTATTTTTAAACACAATGAAACCTTAGCCTAGAAATTATTTACTTGGTCTATTTTATATCTTGATCCCTTTGTCCCCTTTTATTTTAATGTGGTCTAACTTTAATGTTTATAGGGTCCTTTTATTATGATCTTATCTTGGTCCAACTTTAATGTTTTCATAGTCCCTCTCATCATAAACTTATACTAATATATTATTCCTGGCACCCTATTATTGTTTATTAACATAAACAAATCCTTAGTCCTAACTTTAACCTAAGTCCCTTTATGTTTTTGAGTCTTAAATTAAGCCATGTGCTTATTTTTAGGATCAAGGACATGTATTTAATTGAGCAAATTTAATCAAATGGAGTGAGATAAGCCAAATATGCCTGAGACTTTAGCCCATGGGACCAATCTAAATTTGATCACTTGAATCATGATTAATGGCCCACATTTGAGTGGAATCCAATGATCCAATGGAGTGAGATCATCATGGATCAAAATCCATCCCTTTTTATTATAAGGTAGACATAGCCTATGTTTTTACCTAATTATTTTTATTGTATTTATCAATATAATAAAACCTTAGGATAAAACTTGTGTTATGATTTTAATTATTTTAAGGGTCTTAATTTTTTTTATGTTTTAAGGACTTATGTTATAATTTGGTATAAATTATAAAAGGTTATACTCACTTAATCCCTTTATGACTGCAAAATCCAATGGCAATCCAACTACCTAAACAATAATCGATGACCCGCATTTACTCAGGAGAGATCAATTGAAATGATGTGTATTGAATCAAATTTTCTATGGGACCTACTATGTTTCACAAGAATTAAATTTAACACTCTCATGACCATTAATTGACATCTATGAGGCCATCATTAATGTTCATGAGACTATCAAATTTTATCCCCTATGGTTGATTGAACAAGTTTAATATTGATGTTGTCATGACCATCAATTGACTTCTATGAGGCCATCATTAAAATCTATGAAACTATAAAATTTTAGTTCAAAAACCAATCTCACTTGTCTAAATGAACATTTTTGTTCTCCATTTTTTAGGATCAATGGAGTATCATTTGGAAAATAATCATGTTTAGGATTCTATACTTCAATATTAAATTAGATATTTTATTTAGCTTTTTGACCTGTCATAGATTAATTAGATCTATTTTGAATCCATGTTTCCACCTGAGACCCTTGTAACTAAGTTTAAATTTGTGTGGGAGTAATTATGAACACCATAATCTTAGCTTAAATAGGATTTAGTTGTGTTTTTTAACATTTGACCCAAATTTAGTCCAAAATCTTATTCTTAGTCCATATATGTCTCATGTTTTTTGGGTCTATTTTATTGTCTCTATGTAGCTAACACAAGATCCTATTGTTATAGTAATTATCCTAGATATTTTACCCTAAATTTTTATTATGTTTATTAACATGATAAAACCTTAGGTTAAAAACTTTACATTGGGTCCTTTTATTATTATTTGGGTCATCTTTTATTATGTCCCAACCTTAGCTTAAATGTTTTATCCTAAAATTTATCATGTGTTTATTAACACAAAATAAAACCATAGCCTAAAATATTTAGGCTAAGTTATTTATATGTATTGATACTAACTTAAACATTGTAAAAATTTGTAGGATATAAAATGTACATTCACATGGATGAGATTGATCTAATGGATTGAGGTTGAGTTAAAATTTTAACATAACCTTTGAGATGGTTAGAGGGTGATGATCTCACAATCATGACCAAAGAAGCACAAGCATCTAATGGTGGTCCATTCCATAGATTGTAATTGATGATCCACATCTAACTAAACAAAATTAATCAAATGAAGTGAGATGAGGATATACTTTTCAAGAAATCTTAGGAGACCCTTGGTAATGACACTTTTCATAACCATAGAAAACATAGTAAAGGTAGCCAATTACATGTAACTCTTAGGATCGAGATCAATGAATCATGTTGATCCATGAAAAATTATCCAATAAAGTGAGATAGTTTTTTTAAAATGTAAAAGGTCATGTTTTTAAAAATTAATGAATAATCTATTGTGAAAAGTGCCATGTATATGCCATAGTTATGACACATGGAAAGAAAGTGACAAAACTAGAGATTTTGTGGGATCAAAAAAGAAAAGGTATAAATGCTAAAGTCCAAATCAAATTTAAGGCACAAAATCAGTCAAATGAAAAATCCATTACCATTAAATCTCATAAAATACTTTCATGAAATCCCTAGCATCTCCAAAATCCCTAATTCAATTCCAAAATGACCAAAATTGATATTAAGGGGTCAAATTGCCATCTGATCAAGTGGAAACTAATGTAGAGGTTAATTATAGGCCACTAGTGAGTAATTTTGAATAAACTCATAGTCATGGTAGATTAAAAACATATAGAAAATATATATCTCTATCTAACCACATATTTAGAAGGGAGAGTCTTAAAATATATTGAATTTGATGATGTATCATTTAACACTAGAGAAAAAAACTAGTCAAAGATTTTTTGGACCATTGAGTAGATGTCAACCACTACATGAGAAGATGAAAATATTGCATCAATAAAATAGAGATACTATGATCCGATCACCATTCAAATGACAAGTCTTCACTACGTGATAGTAGATACAAAGATACTACATTACATTGATGTTATTACTCTTATTTTTAAGGACTATAAAATTTATCAAGATATGATAGTACATGAACATAGTTTTAAAGTATTTATTTATATCACCCCTCTTACCTTTAGAAAATATTAAAATCTACCTAATTCCCATGTATATTTACCCACAATCATATAATTTCCAATAAGAATGACCTAAAAACCATCCTTACCTCATGGTTATATTTAGGAACCCAAGTAATCTTTGACCTCAGTGGAAGGATCCCAATCACCTAATTTAGGGTTGGTATTATATTGATTATGACATTACTAAATAGATTATCTAGAATCCCCTCCACTACCTATGTCAAAAAAATCTATGTCCCTTTTTTATATTTCATGGTTGATAAAGGAATTACTCCCCCTCTTGGAGAGAGGATCAATATCTATTTTAACTAGCAATTTTCTGTAATAAAAAAGAAAACTAGAAACCATTTCTACATGATGTCTTACCTTTTGGATGCCCTACTAACCACTACCAAAATATCAAACATAAAAAATGGTCACTTGATGGGAGACAATCAATCTCACTGTATTATTCTAAACTACATATATTCAAGTACAAGAATCATATTCAATTCATTTGTGACTATGTTTATCTATCCTTAGTTGAGGCTATTATAGGGATCCAAATGATGAGGGTTGATAAATTGATCAAGAAATATGTTGAGCTCATTAGGGACATTTGGATATATCAAGATTACACTATATTCTATATAGAGGGAAGTTTGAGTCAAGCCCTTAGGTTACCAGTCCATGTACCCACCAAATTAGTAGAGTAAGAAGTGGCATACCAAATATTCCATGGCATAGATGGTGTATGTAAAAGCAAAAGGAAGGGACTGCACCATTATGTTCCCTTAACCATTATTAAGATTGTGTTTTATAATTGGGACAATGTAAATATTATCTCCAAGCACAAGAATTCCTTCAGTATAAAAATTGATGAATTGAGAAATTGGGACATTAATGAAAAAGTTACAAAATATGTGAAGGCCAAGTATATCAACATGACTTATGATCATCACCCTAGTTTTAATGATCACTTGTATAGTATAGCATCATCCTCCATAGAGATGTTATCAATATTAATTAAAATCAACATTAAACTAGAGGCTAGGTTGTTGAGAGAGAAAAAATTGAGGATATATGGTAGATGGGGCCTAGGTAGTATCATTTACTACCAATTCCACCCTTTAGATCCCTTCTATCATAATCATAAGAAGTAATATAATAACCTAAGAATCAAGCTACTCCAAGGCCTGATGAAAAGAGACATAAGGAAAGAGGACCTAATAAAGTAGCATCTTCTTTACATCATCTTGAATAACTGGAGTCACCTCTTGAATAAATTGACATAATTGCATTGGATCTTGAAGAGATAGTAGAGGATGCCTTAAAATTAGTAGCTAGTGCTTATGAATCAAATGAAGAAGTATAAATGGAAGAACCTTAGTCCCAAACTAAGGAAGAATCAAAGGAAGAAAAGGAAAAGGAAGTATCTCTAGACTTAGTCTTGGTTGCAATCCAACCCAAAAGGAAAGTTGAGTTGGCTCTAGTCTAAATAGGGGACAAGAAGCCCAAGTTGACTTTCACTCATTCTTAGAGTGAAAAAAAATTTAAGTGAAGATAATCCAATTTATGTCACCCCAATTATAGATTACTTCCTATATGGTAAGTTGAAAAAGGTTCCAACCATGCACCACCATTGGGATGTTGTAAAGTTTTTTAACATCCATGTACATGATGAACTCAATACCTAGATTGTGGTATTGAAATAATAAGAAAAATAAAGATGCATGGCTAACCTTGGAGGGTCAAGTAGAACATAAATGGATGCTCATGAAACTTCAAGTGGAGTATAAGTTGAGATCCCTAATCCTCAAGTGACAAAATCATCAATGGGATTTTGGTTCAACCTAGAGATAGCCAACATGTAGAGAATAATTGAGAAGAAATCCATGGTTGAAGGTGAATATCTCACCTTTCAAAAGATTGAACCTTTTGTTGGTCTAACATTAGTGGTAGGAAAAAATCTAGGATAAGATAAGATGTTTAAGGATAATATCCTTCAAGTGGCCTATGCTCAAGGTGATCAATTGCAAAGAATGATCAAGGGCATATTACAAGAAAATAAGAATTTGAAAGAGTCTTTTATCTTATCGATTCATGAAGATAGATTTAAGAAGTTATAAAATATCATGGCTAACCTATTTAGTTCTTTATAGGAATTCAAAACTAGATAAAGAGAATTAGAGAAGAAAATCTCTAAAGCAATAGACCAAGTTGGCCAATGGCAAGTTTCAAATCTTTAGGTGAAAGACTTGATTAAGGACTTGTCCAAAAATCCAGTCCCAAATTTTCTTACTATCATCAAGGAACATTTTAATATGGCCATGGAAATATTGGTTGATAATATTGAGGCCCTAGAGAGCTGGTTCAATAGAATGAAAGACTTTGCCAAAGACTTTAAGTAACTAGAAGATGGAACATCTCATATCTTACATAACTTGATAAAGGATCCCATATCCCTCAGCTCATTTAGTCTCATAATTGATTAAAATTTCAAACATAAGACCTTTCAATTTAGGTAATAAGTAAGAAACTAGGGGAATAACCAACAATATATGGCAATAGTAAAGTCATGAGCTTACTCCTATCATTCAAGGAGAAAATGGGAGATTTTAGGGGCACAAAAAAAGATATAGATAAGATTGAAAAGAACCTTAAAGAAATATAGGATCATGGAAAGGATATATCATTAAATATAGTGGTAGATCTTTAGTTTATCCATGAGAAACATTTTATATTGAATATCCTTTAGCAAAAATAAGAGGTAGCATCAATACAGGGTCTATAGAGTTAGGAATATTATTTTGTACAACTTTGCAATATTCTTAAAATATAATATTCCTTTATAAAGGCATGCATAATTTTTAAAAGTGCATTTCCTATAGGTCAATTCATTTGGAAAAGTCTAGTGTATTCTAGAAACTTTGTAGAAAATACACTTGTCCTTACACTAATACACTTGTAATTTGATATGATTGACTGGTATACTACCTTGGAATTATATAAAAGGGAGTATTACCATTTGTAAGACAAGAGATTTTTTGAGTTAAAAATTAGTGTAAACTTTGAAAAACCAATGCAAGCAAATAATTCTAAAAGGATTGTCTCATTTTGTTTGTGTAAATTATTATATGGCTTCTATCTCAATTTTCTATTCTAAATTTTAGATTTGATTTATTCTTGTGAATTGTTTGTCTGTACCTTTGAATGTAAAATTGTTAACTTGTGCTAATGCTCATGTGAATTCTTGGTGTGTACAAGATTATCACAAACTTCAACTCATGCTCTTAATTCTTTGAATTATAAAATGAGAAGTGTTTATTAGAAACCTTAAGAAAATTTTGGTACATATTTAGGCATCAAAAGGGTAGGCTTCACTAACACTAGAATGTTGACCAATTATTTGTAGATTTGTACTATCTTTGTTAATTTTTATGAATTCTATTTAAAGATCACTTTTATCTATGCATATTTGTGTTTGTTTTAGCATAATCATGTAAAAGTTGGTAATATTCATAGTTTTAGACTAGTATTTGTGCTTATTTAGACAAAGATTAACATTTTTTGAAAACATATGCTAGATTATGGTAAAGATAGCTTTAGAATCATGAACCCATCATATTTGAGGTTAGTAATAATTGTTTTGATCAAATATTCTCAAATATTTTGCACAATTGAGTTTTTATAAATTTAAAACATGTAAAGCATGGTCTTAATTACGTATTTATATACATCTTTGAGTTGAATTGATTAAATATTACTATCCTTGGTTATCCTTTATATGAATCTTTGTAAAATTTTCTTAATGTGCATTTCTGATCATTATCCTCTATAAGGGTAAAATTGATCCATTGTGTTTCAAACAAGATTCAAAGTTCTTAAGCTAAAATTACCAAGAAATAGAACAAGGTCACATTTAGAGGCTAGGGAACCTATTCTTAAATTAGAATTCCACAAAAGAGATAGGTAGGACAAAGGTAAACACATGCTTTCAAAGTCTTTTCCAACTTTACCAATTTAAGGTGCTCACATATTCAACCCCAATCAAGGTATGGCTTGGAAAGGTGGATCTTATATCAACATGCCAAATGTGGTACATGACCTTCCCCATAACCTTGTGAAACATTTGCCAAATTTAGTCCCAATAGTATTCTAACTATAGAGGAACATATTAATTCATTCAAAGTTGCATTAAGATTACTAAATACGGTCCATGAGGATGTATAATATAGACTATTTCTTTTTAATTTTAAATATGTTTTATATAAATGGTTTTCAAATTTACCTAAGAATTGCATTATAAGTTGTGTCAATTTTAACAATATTTTTATTGACCAATTTGAAAAAATTATTAGTTCTTTTATCTTATACAAAAAATTCACTACAATCATAAGGGATGCAAATAAATATATAAGATCATTTAACGCTAGGTGACAAAAAATATATAGCTAGACCGTAGACCCTTACACACCCAATGATGCCTTACCTCTAGAAATATATAAAGATGCTTTGGATCCCATGACCTTTGTTTTCATAAAGAGGATTGTTGGACCTATAAATACCCTAGCCTTAGCCTATTCTGAAGTAGTGATCATCAATGATACAATTTATCCCCAAGGTTAGATGGCTTACTATATTCCCAATGTTAACCCACATTTGCATACCCTAAATGTTTTTCCCATTAACAATAAGAATATAACTACTTTGAAACAAATCCCAACATTGAACCAATTACCTTTAAGTCATGATCATCCAACTTAGAACATAAGATTCTTGAACAATGTTGCAAGTGGATTTAATCCAAGTGATTAAAAGGATTTAGTACCAACCACTGATATTAATAACAATCAGGTTCATAACTCTTAGGCTCCTTAAAATGAAAATAACTCTATCTTAAAGATGTTCCAAAAGTTAAGCACTGATTTTCTTTAGCTATAGAAATAAGTTGGTAATAATAGAGAGAACTCAGGTAGGAAATTTTCTTTCCAAGGGTTCAATATTCCCAATAATAGGTTATATAATGATAGTTATAATAACAATAAGAATGATGAATATTCTTTTGATAAGAAAAAAAATGGATATAAATCTTATTGATCTTACTTTACTTGATTAATTTAGATTACATTGTACTTATAAACATGGTGAGATAAATTTCATTAAATTTTTTAAAGATTTTGAGGCCTTTCAATAAGATTTGGATACATTTAAATTATTTCCTAACAAAGACAATGGTGCAAGTACATCAAGATCTAAATCTACTGATCAAACCTTCATGGTAGAGATGTTTGACTTCCCTTTCCAAGAAGATAATGAAATGGATGATATTCCTAAATAATTCCATGCTTTTAAATAGTTTTTGAAGAAGACATACCCTCTTAAGAACAAAGAGAAAAAGCAACCCTTGACTACTTCAACACTCCTCCAAAAACTACTTTAGATAATAAATCAGAATCTCCAAAGGGAAGTACTTCTAAACATAGTACTGATGCATTTTATTATTATAATAAATCTAGGTATAATATTATGGAAGACATGAAGAAAATTAAGGCTAAAATTACATTGCATGAGTTGATGTAGATCACTAAGCACAAAGAGATCTATTGTTAGAGTCCTTGTCTAAAATGACTAGTAGGCCACCCAAAACTAATAATGCCAATATTGGTATGTATAAATACAAGATAGAGTCCCCACCTTTCCTACTTACTATCTAATTATTTGATAAAAATTTACATAATTATTTTTTAGATTCTAGTGCATCCACAAATGTTATTCCAGTAGGTGTTTGTAAACAACTTGCCTTGAATCCTATTAAATATGACAAAGCTGTTACTTAGATAAATCTTGAGTCAAGGTAATTAGGGAATTATCAAATGTACATATGAAACTTGCCTTTGGGCCAAGGGTCCAACAATCTATTGGCATCTAGGTGGTAGACATACCTAGTGCCCATAAAATAATATTAAGTAAAGAATGGGCAAATAAGTTGAATGGATATATGTCCACTAACTATTCACATTTTTGGCTTCCATGGAAAGGAGTCCCAAATCATATTAGAGTGGAAATAGAGCCTCAGATGAAGCATATGATCATATAATATAATTTTTTGAATGAAAAGGTTAAAATTTTGGACTCTAATGAAATCAACATGATGTATTCAAAATTAAGAGTGTATACTCCTGAGAGTTATAAGGTACATAGTACTAAGACTTCTCATACTTTTCTTGGAATTTATAAATTACATTTTGAAGGTGTTAGGTGTAATTCTGGGTCTAGATTAGGAATTGTTATTACCAATCCTATTGGGAAAGAACTAAAAGCTACTTGTAGACTTCAGTTTCCTTTCACAAATAATCTTGTAGAGTATGAAGCTTTGGTTATAGGATTACGTGTACCACTAGGAATAAGGTTACAAATATCATAGTTCATGCTGACTAAAAACTTGTAGTTAATTAGGTGAGGAGTAAATATCGTTGTAAATTTTCACATCTCAATACATATAAGATTAGATTGTAGGATTTGCTAGAATTTTTTTATGCTTTCAACATTGTTTCCATCCCTAGGTAGGAGAAAAAGGTTGCTGATGAGCTTGCCTCAGATATATCCATTCTTATGCCAAACCATGACTCTTAAAAATTTAACATTAAGCAAGTTCCATGCCCTTCAATATCAGATTATGTAAACCATCTATAATTTTTTTATGATGACCAACAGATCCTAGATTTCATGACCAACTTAGGAGTTTTTGAGGCCCATGTCGTAGATGAGGCCAATGAGAATACTCTTGAAGATGATAGAAGATTTAAGAATAAAGTCATTCAGATGAATGAAAAAAAAATCCCAAAAGGCATGATTGCCTTGTAAAGGTTATTTGATCAAGAAAAACTAGCTGAGAACACTAGAATATCCAAGGCAAGTGGAAATGATTACAAGGTAATTAATCTTGGACCTAAAGATCAACCTTAGATAGTTAATATTAGAACAACATATACAAAAATTGAAAATGAAAAGGCCAAAGACTTGCTGATAAACTATAAGAATATAATAGCATGGTCTTATGATGCCTTGAAGATTTCTGATGTAAGAGTCATCACCCATACCATACCTTTGAAGAAAAACTACAAAACTTTTAGACAAAATTAGAGGCCTATCAACCCTATTTTATAACCTATGAGTTTTAAGGAAATAAAAAAAATATTAGATGCTAGGATTGTATTTCCCATTAATCCATCTACTTTGGTCACTAATTCGGTGCCAGTTAGGAAAAAGAATGGTGAAATAAGACTGTGCATTGATTTTAGGAATCTAAATAAATCATCTAAAAAGGATAACTATCTTTTGACTTATTTAGACCATGTTATAAAAAGTAGTTCTAGTTTTGCTATGATATCCTTCCTTGATGTATTTTTAGATTATAATCAGGTATTAGTGAATTAAAAAGATAGGATGAAGACTAATTTTATGAAGTGGGAAAAATTTACATATAAGAGGATGCCATTTAGAATGATCAATGCATGACAAACATTAGAAAGGTCCATGGATCATGCTTTCTAAGGTCTGGTAGGTAAATACAGTATTATATACATGGATGATTTGACTATTTTTTCTAAAAATAGGGAGGACCATATCATGTATTTACATTAGGTATTTGAAAGGTGCAGAAGGTATGGGATTTCCCTCAACCCAAAGAAGAGTGTTTTTCATGTTACTGAGTGAAAGTTGTTAGGATATATCAATACTAAAGAGGGAATATCTATATATCCAGATAGAGTATGATAGATCCTCTTAATAGTAGGAAATAACTAAAGTCATTCTTTAGAAAAATAAAATTTGTAAGCATTTTTATTTCTAGCTTTGAAAAAATTATCAAACCATTGAATGATATGCTAAAAAGATGCCAAAATCACTCAAAATAAAGAAATGAAGAATGCCTTTAAGGATATCAAAGAGGCAATTGGACAAGATATATTCTTGGTAAGTCTAGATTTCCCCAAGGAGTTTTACCTTTACTCCTTTACTTTGATAATACTATTTTTGTAATTTTAACTCAAAAATTTGATAGATGTGACCATCTAATTTCTTTCATGAGCACAAAATTTAAAAATGTTGAGTTAAATTATTATTTAATTGATAAAAAAACATTTGAATTAGTAAGATTAGTGAATAAATTTAGGCACTACATTATTAGGAATAAAGTGCATGCCATTCTACCTAACCCTGCTACAAAGCTCATGTTGAGCCAAAATGAATTAGAAGGGAGAGATAATTTGATGTCTATTCTTCAAGATTATGACATTAAAATTAATACTAAAAAATTGGTAAGGTGCCATGGTTTGATGCAAATTATTTCCAATGCTAACCCCAAACTTAGTGTCATATATGTTGAATAACAAAGTTTTGAGTCCAATGATTAGTATGATCCTATTATCCATATATTAATCAATGATACTTGTTCTATAGGGATAAATAGGGAGAAAAGAATAGCCATAAGACTCAAGGTATTACAATACCTAATTAAAGATGGAGTGTTTTATAGAAATAAATTTAAATGTATTTAATTTAGGTGTGTATCCAAAGAAGACACAACTGATATCATGAGCACTTTTCATCAAAATTTGGGAAGTGGACATATATTTAGAAGGAAAACAACTCAAAAAATATTTAGAGATGGTTATTATTTTTCAAAAATCTTTAAGGATTCCCATAAGCATGTAAGGTAATGCCATTCATGTCAAATCTTTAGCATAAAGGAACCCAAGGCAACCATGCCAATACAACTAGTTATGGTAGATAAACCTTTTGCTCAGTGGGGTTTACATTTCATGGAGATAAGCAACCCTAATTAATCATAAGGTCACAATTATGTTATAACTACTACTATTTACTACACTAGATACACTGAGGTAGTGGTCACTACATAGTTTAGAACTATAGAAGTGATCAATTTTTTAAAAGAAAACATATGCACTAGATTTGGGACACTTATATCTCTAGTCTATGATAAACATCCATAGAAATGATAGATCGGGAATATGATAATAGAATTTGTCTCATTTTCTCATCCAACCATTATCTTTAAGGTAATGGCATATCTAATAAGAACTTTATGAAAGTAATAAATAAGTTTGCAATAGATAAGCCTAGAATGTGGCACAAGCTTCTCAAATTTTCCCTGTGAGTAGATAGAAAAAGGTTCAAATAAGATCTCAAAGCATCACCCTTCTTATTGTTATATGGAAAAGAGCCTATATTCGCCATTACACTCAAGTTTCCAACATATCAGTACATCCAAGAGTACATGGAGAATGATCATGAATTGGTAAATTCAAAACTATTAGACATTGTTCATATAGAAGATGCCACAGAAGAGGATTTTGATAAATTTAGTAGGTACCAAACCATAGTGAAAAAATGGTTTGATAAGTGATCAAATATAAAGGTGTTTAGGTAAGGAGACTTAGTTCTTCTTTGAAACTAGGCATCTAAACCTAAAGGTAAACAAGGGAATTCCATACATCTATAGATAGGTCCTTACCATATTTTTGAGACACTTGGAGATAAACCTTCAAACTGAGGGACCTACAAGGAGATAAATTCAAATTTTCCACTAATGGTTAGTACCTTAAGCATTATTTTTCTATTTCTCCCCTTGGGGTCTTTATGGAGTAAACTTTAAGAATATTTAGTTAGTGTAGGTAGGCTAGATTAGTTTATTTCTATTATTTCCTTCTTATCCCTTATTTGTGTATATGTGTTTAACTTTCCTTTGATTTCTTATTTCTCTACTTTATTTTTGTATGTTTGATTTATTTGTTTTATCTCATGCTTATAATGAGTCCTTTTCGATAGCCCTTAACTCAAAGTTTATTTGATTACTTAGTACTCCATAGTTTAGAAATGCAGGTATGAATTTCAAGAATTTATTGATCATGAATTTTAAATGTAATCTTATGTTATAAATTAAAGAAACCAGTAAGGATTGGTTGATATATTAATTATTCTATAGGAAATTAAATAATTTTTTAATCTAAACTTGGTTTTAAAGACAATTATACATGTGGGAGGAAAGGTTGAATTAGTAAGGCACAATCATGTTTGCATTTAACAAATATACTTGCATGGGATGAAGGTTGTAACCATAGGTGATTTAATTAATATTAAATTTTTTACCAAATCCCTAAACCTAGCTAAATTTTTTCCTAACCTTTACTAGAAAGCCTAAAAGATATAAAGAATACACAAAATAAGATCTTATTGTAAAATCAAAAGCTTTCCAAATAAAGGTGATTATAGTAATCTCCACTAGGGATGTAAACACTTGGATGGAATTGAAGCAAGGCCTTGAGTAGAGACAAAGGAATCTCGATCAGGGATATGGATGCTCAGATAAAAGTAGAGCAATGATCATGCCTTCCTGAGCTAAAGCATGGTTTTTAATGAATATCCAAATATGTTGTAAGTCAATGTTAATGATTGAATGCATGATACTTGGATGTTTTCCTCTAAATTTCATGGAAAATAGTAAGTGGAATTAAATCACAATTATAAAATTGTTAGGTTTTGATATTTTATCCTAATTCTAATGGTGTAAGGATTGTTTTAACCATGAATTGATCTTGATAATGACATTGATAAAAAAGAATAAGTAATCTAGTTATTTGTCTAAATCAAAGTCTTTGAATTCTAACATATTGTTATGTTTCCCCCTAAATTCACCATTTTTTAGGTCAACATACCCCCATTTATAAAAATTTGGGACCCTTGTGTCAAATTGTGTAATTTGTTCCTTAAAATTGAAATTCACTTGATCAGAGTGTCATCCATATATTTTCACATTATCTATATTTGAAGATCATCTATACCTTCACTTAGGTTGGTTTATTTTCTACTCATGGTTCTAGTTTAATCATACCTAATATTTCTAAAAATGGATCTTATTATTTCAAGTTACAACTTTTGGAAGCTTAATTCAAGAAAACTTAATGCAGTTTCTTTTAGGCATAATTTAAATATTGGTAAGAACAATCTACCTGGGAATGCACTATAACTTCCATGGACTTAAGTTCAATTTTTACAGTAAGGCTTGGGTGTGTTTTTAAACACAACCAAACCTTAACCTAAAAATTATTTACTTAGTCTCTCTTATATCTTGAGCCCTTTGTCCCCTTTATTTTAATGTGGTCTAACATTAATGTTTACAGGGTCCTTTTATTATGTTCCTAGCCTAGTCTAGCTTTAACATTTTCATGGTCCCTCTCATCATAAAATTAGACTAATATCTTAGTCTTAAGTACCTATTTGTGTTTATTAACATAAATAGGACCTTAATATTAAGACTTTAACCTAATTCTCTTTATGTTTTCAAGTCCTAACTTAAGTCATGTGCCTATTTTTAAGATCAATGACCTCTATTTAATTGGTCAAGGTTAATCAGATGGAGTGAGATAAACCTAATATTCATGAGACTTTAACACATGGGAATAATCCCTCTTGATCACTTATATTGTGATAAAAAACTCACATTTGAGTGGAAGCCAAAGATCCAATGGTGCAAGATCATCATGGATCAAAATTGGTCCCTTTTTATTATAATTTAGACTTAGCCTAAGTTTTAACCTAAGTTTTTTTATTGTATTTATCAATACAATAAAACCTTAGGATAAAAACTATGTTATGACTTTCATTATTCAAATAGTCTTCATTTTATTATGTTATAATGAGTATGTTATACTTTGGTTTAAATTCTAAATTGTATTGAGCTCACTTAATCCCTTATGATTACAGGAGCCAATGGCAGTCCAACTACCTAGATCATAATTGATGACCTGTGTTTACTCGGATGAGTTGAATCGAATGATGCATATTGAATAAATTTTTTCAAAGGACCTAATATGTTTAATGAGACTTGAATTTTACAGTATCATGACCATTAATTGACATGTACAAGGCCATTATTGATGTCTATGAGACTATCAATGTTTATCCCCTATGGTTGATTGAGAATTTTAAAAATTGACATTCTCACCACCATCAATTAACATCCTTGAGGCCATCATTGATGTCTGTGAGACTGTAAAATTCTAGCTCATAAAACAAATCTCACTTACATGAATGAACATGTTTGTTCTTCATGTTGTAGGATTAATGGGGTCTCATTTAGAAAATAAACATGAGTAGGATTATGTACTTCAATAATAAAATAGATATTTTGTATATATTTTTGACCTATCATAGACTAATTAGATCTATTTTCAAGTCATTTTTCATCTCGAGACCCTTCTAACAAAGTTTAAATTTACATGGGAACAATTTTGAACACCATAAACTTATCTTAAATAGGATTTAGTCATGGTTTTTAACATTCGACCTAACCTTAGCCCAAAATCTTATGTTTGGTCCATATATGTATCATTATCTTTTGGTCTATTTTATTGGCTCGATATAGCTAATGTAGGGTTCTATTGTTATAATACTTAGCCTAGAGCATTTACCCTAAAGTTTTATCATGTTTCTTAATATGATAAAACATTATGTTAAAAACTTTACATCGAGTGCTTTTATTATTTGGGGTCCCCTTTTACTATGTCCTAACTTTCGCTTAAATGTTTTAGCCTAAAGTTTATCCTGTTTTTATTAACATGAAATAAAACCATAGTCTAAAGTATTTAGGATAAATTCTTTATATGTCCCAATACTAACTTAAACATTGTGCATGTTTGTAGTTTCTATAGCTCACATTCACATTGATGAGATTGATCCAATGGATTGTGGTTGAGTCAAGGTTTCAACAGAACCTCCAAGATGGAGATAAGGTGATAAGTGTCATGGTCATGATCAAAGAACAATAGGTATCCAATGGTATTCCATCCCATAGATCATAATTAATGACCCACATCTAACTTGATGAAGTTAATTGAATGGAGATAGATGAGGATAGACTTTTAAACAAATCTTAGGAGACTCATCGTATTAAATCTTTTCATAACCATAGAAATCATAGTAAATGTAGCCAATCATATACAACTCTTGGGATCAATATTAATGATTCACATTGATCCATGTAGTATGATCCAATGGAGTAAGACTAAAAAAATTTCAAATAGCAATGGTCATGTTTTAAAACTTTAATGAATAATCTATCATGAAAAGTTCCATGTAGATGCCATAGTGACACCACATAGGTATAAATAAACAAAACTAGAGATTTTATGGGCTCAAAAAAGCAAAGGTATAAATGTCAAGGTCCACATCAAATCTAAATCACAAACTAACTCAAGTGAGAAATACATCTCCATTAAAGCTTGGAAAAGACTTGCAAGAAATCCATAACATCTCCAAAAGCCCTAATTCAATGTTAGAGTTACCAAAATAAATCTTGAGAGAGTAAAATTGCCATTTAAGAAAGTGTAAATTGATCTAGAGGTGAATTGTAAACCACTAGTGAGTAATTTCAAGTAAACTCACAGTTGTGGTTGATGGAAAACATAGAGAAGATATATATCTATATCTGATCATGGATTTAGAAGGGAGAGTCTTTAAAGATGATTTTTTTTATGTTGTAACCTTGAACACTAGAGATTACAACTAATCCAAGTTTTTTTATACCATTAAGGAGATGCCAACCATTACAAGTGAGGATGAAAATATTGCATCAGTTAGCTAGAGATACTATGATCTGGTCACCATTCAAATGATAAGTCTTCTCTATGTAGTAGAAAACTAGAGGTACTACATTACATCAATGTTATTTCTCCTATTTTTGAGGACTATAAAACTAATTAGGATATGATAACATGCGAATGTAATTTTAAAAGAGTTACTTATATCTCCCCTCTTTCCTTTGAAAACTAATACAAGCTACCCAAGCCCCAAGTGGATTTATCCATAATAAGAGAATGGTCCAATAAGAATGACCTAAAAACCATCCTTACCCTATGGTTATATTTAGGAACTCAAGTAATCTCTAACCTAAATCAAAGGATTCCAATCACCCAATTTACAGATGGTATTAGGATTATTATGACATTATTGAATAGATTGTCTAGAAGCCCCTACACCACCTATATCAACAAAATATGGGTCTCTTTTGTATATTTCATGGTTGAGAAAAGAATTAATTCACCTCTTAGAGATATGATCAATATCTACATCAAACAATAATTATTTGCAACAACAAATAAACTAGCAACCATTTTTATATGATGTGTTACCTTTTGGATTCCCTACTAGCCACTACTAAAATTCCCAACATAAAACAATGGTCACCTGATGGGAGACAATCAGTATCCTAGTATTATTCAATATTACATATATTAATGTATAGGGACCATATTCAATTCATCTATGACTATGTTTATCTAGCCTTAGTTGAGGCCATTGCAAGGATATTAATGATGAGAGGCATCCCTTTGATCAAGAAGTATTTTGAGATTATTGGGAACATTTGGCTATATCCAAATTGCACTATAATCTAGATAGAAGGAACTTTGAGCCAACCCTTAGGTTGGTAGTCTATATACCCACCAAATTGGTAGAGCAAGAAGTGTCATACCAACTATTCCCAAAAATAGATGTTGTATGTAAAATAAAAATGAAGTGACTGATCCATTCTTTTCCCTTAACCATTAGTAGGATTATGTTTTAGAATTTGGACATTGTAGAAACTATCTCTAAGCACAAGACCTATTTCAATCTACAAATTGATGAATTGAGACATTGGGACCCCAATGAAAAGGTTATAAAACATTTGAAGGCCAAACTGATCAACATGACTTATGATCATCATCCTAGTATCTATGATTGCTTGTACACTAGAACATCCTCCATAAAGTTGTTATCAATATTAAATAAAATCAACATAAAGCTAAAGACTAGGTTATTGAGAGAGTAAAAACCAACTGAGGATATATGGCAAATGGGGTATAGGTAGTACCATTTACTACTAGATCTATCTTTTAGACCCCCTCCATCACAATCATAATTAGTAACAAAATAACATAAGACTCAAGCTACTCCAAGGACTAAATAAAAGAGGATTTAGGAAATAAAACTTAGTGAAATAACATATTATTTAGCTTAGATTGAAGAAATAGAGTCAATTATTAAAGAAATTAACATAATTACATTAGGTCTTGAGGAGATAGTAGAGGATGCCTTAAAAGCTCTAGCTAGTGCTTATGAATTATATGAAGAAGAATTAGAAATCAAAGAACTTAAATCCTAAAACTAAGAAAGAAGAAAAATATGAAAATGGAAAGGAAGTATCTATGGCCTTGGTCCTAGTTGCAATCCAACCCAAAAGGAAAACTAAGTTGGCTCTAGTCAAAATAAGGGGTAAGAAGCCCAATATGACTTTCACTCATCTTTGGACTAAAATCAATTTTTTTAGTGAAGACAATAAAATTTATGCCCCTTCCATTTAGAGTACTTCATAAATGGAAATTTTCAAAATGTTCCGACCATGTACCAACATTGGGATATTACAAAGTCTATCAACATCCATGTGCATGTTGAATTCAATCCCTATATCATGGCAGTGTAATAGTAACAAAAAAAATATGCATGGCTATGCTTAGAAGTTCAAGTGGAACATAGATGGATTATCCTATAACTTCAAGTGGAACACAAGTTTATATCTCTACTCCTCAAGTGATATAATCATCAGTGGGAGTTGAGTTCAACCTAGAGACAACCAATATGGAGAGAGTAATTGAGAAGATGCTATGATTGAAGGTGAATAATTCACCTTTTAAAATATGTATCCTTTCATTGGTCTAACTCCAATGGTAGGTCCAAAGCCAAGATAAGACAATATGTTTGAGGACAAAATACTTAAAGTGGCCTAGGCTCAAAGTGATCAATTTCAAATAATGATCAAGGACACATTGTAGGAAAACAAGAATTTGAAAGAGTTTGTTATCTTATCAATTCATGAGGATAGATTCAAGAAGTTTTAGGACACCATGGCTAACCTATTCACCTCTTTAAAGGTAGTTAGAACTAGATAAAGAGAATTAGAAAAATAAATCTCTAAAGCAACAAGCCAAGTTGGCCAATGGCAAGTTCCAAGTCTTAAAGTGAAAGAATTAATTAAGACCTTGTCCAAAATTCTAGTCCCAAATTTTATAAATATTATCAAAGCACATTTGAAAATGGCCATGGCCATATTGGTTGACAATATTAAGGCCCTAGACATCTCATAAAAAATAATGAAATACCTTTCCAAAGAATTCAAGTAGCTAGAAGATGGAATGTCTCATATCTTAGATAGCTTGATAAATGAGCCCAAAACCCTCAACTCACTAGGTCTCATAACTAATGAGGAGTTCAAGCATAAGACTTTTTATTTCATGCAAGAAGTAAGAATCTATGGGCAAAACTAGATAGAAGATGGTAATATTAAAATCATGACCTTACTCCTATCATTTGAGGAGAAAATGGGAGATGTCAGGGGCATCCAATTAGATATGGAAAAGATTAAAAATAACCTTAAAGACCTATAGGATTAGATAAATTATCTCTCCTTAAATATAGTGGTGGATCTTTAGTTTATCAATAAGCAATATTCCATATTAAAGATCCTTAAATAGAAATAATAGGTAGCATCAACACAACATCTGTAACATTAGTTAGGAATATTATTTTGTATAACTTTGTAATATTTTGAAAATATATTATTCTTTTGTAAATGCATGTGTAATTTGTAGAAGTGCATTTCCTATAGGTTAGTTCATTTGGAAAATTCTATTGTATTCTAGAAACTTTGTAGAAAAGGCAATTATCCTTACACTTGTAATTTGATATGACTGACTGGTATACAACCTTGACATTCTATAAAAGGGAGTATTACCATTTGTAAGAGGAGGGGGTTTTTGAGCTAAATGATAGTGTAAACTTTGAGCAACTAATGTAAGAAGAGAATTCTAAAAGGATTGTCTCATTTTGTTTGTGTGAATTTTTATATGGATTCTCTCTTAATTGTTTATTCTAAATTTCAAATTTGAATTATTCTTGTGAATTCTTGGTGTGTACCCTTGAATGCAAATTTTTTAACTTGTGTTATTTTGTAGTTTGCTTATTTTTTTGTTTTGTGTTTATATACATGTATCATTTATCTACTTAAAGGGGTAAATATATAAAGTAAGTTTAGTTCTTATTTTAATTATTTATTATCTTCCTTATAAGTTCACCTTGTATATGTTATGATTTGAGCTTAATCTATTTTAATTCATATATTCATTTTTTTAAGTGCATATTTGGGAAATATTTAAACTTTGTCACGATGTCTAAGATAAATATTAGTCACATCTTTGTTCTCTACCTTACCCTTATTTTTGCTTCTTTTTTAACAAATTCACTTTAGATTAATGATTCATTGTATATGTCCATATTATTTTAGATTTAGACATGGAATTGAGAGTAACTCACCTAAATTAGAATAGATAATCTTCTTATTTACAAAGATTTATAGGCCATGGTGGCTCCCAACCACCAACTAATATAAATATTGTTAAACAACCATTTTTCTACCTCTATTCCACTATCAATAACAAGATTATCAAAAACTACAAATCATGATTTAAATTATTTAAATTATAAAATGAGAAGCATTTATTAACCACTATAAGCACCTTGTGGTATATATTTAGGCATCAACAAGGTGCATGCTTTCCATCAATACCTAAAAAAGACCTATTCTCTAAGGAATAAGGAGTAGAATCAACCATTGAAAAATTTAAATCCACAAAATAATTTTGACACATTTATTATTCCTATAGCTGATAATAGTTTATAGCCTCCAAAGGGAAGTACCTTTAAGCACAATAATGATACATCCAGTTCTTCCACTAGGAATGGATATAATATAGTTTAGGACATGAAAAATATTAAATATAACATTAATTTACATGAGTTGACTCAAATCACTAAAAAAAGAGACTTTTTACTTGAATCTCTATCTAAAAATCCTAATATGTCACCCAAGACTACAACTGCAAATGTTGCAATGTATAAGAAAAAGGTAGATGTGTAACCTTTCTTGCTAACAATCAAAAAATTTTGGTAAGATTTTTCATATTTATTTATTAGACTCAAGTGCATATGTTAACATCATGCCTAAATTTATTTCTGAAAAACTTGGTTTAACCCCAATAAATTCTTATAGGGTTGTTACTTAATTATATAAATCAAGGGTGAAGGTAATTGGAGAATTATTGAATGTTAACATGTAGCTTGTATCAGAAACAATGATATAGTAATTTATAGATATCCAAGTGGTGGATATTCCTGATCTTTATAGATTGCTACTCAATAGAGATTGGAAAAAGTATTTGAATGGTTACATGTCTATTGATTATTCCCATATGTGGCTCCCATGGAATGGAGTTCCAAATCAGATTAGTATTGAAAGAGATCCTAATATGAAACATATAATCATTGATTCCAATGCTAAAAATGAAAGTATCAATATGGTCCATTCTAAGTTAGGATTTTATACTCTTGACACTTCTAAGGTATATGACTCTATATATATTCACGTTATTCCTAGAATATGGAAATTATATTTTTATGGTGCTAGATGTAAATCTTATTCTAGAGTACAAATTGTTCTAGCTAATCAAATTGGGAAATAATTTAGCTTATAAACTTTAATTTTCATGCACTAATAATCTGGTAAAGTATGAATCTCTAATCTTAGGATTAAAATTTTCCATCAAACATAAGGTTAAATAACTACTAGTATATGGTGATTTCAAGCTAGTGGTTAATCAAGTTAGAAGTAAATACTAGTGTAGATTGTCTTATATTAAGAAATATAAGTTTAGATTTTGGGACTTGATAGAGTACTTTGATGATTTCAATATTATCTCAATTCCTAGAAAATAAAACAAGCCTGCTAACGAGCTAGCCTCAATTTTAACCAGTCTTATACCAGATCAAGACTCTAAACTAGGAAACCTTCGTATTGAACTAGCCCATGTCTTTGAATCCCTGATAACATCAATCACTTGTAAATATTTAGTGATGATTAGTAGATCCTATAATTCATGAACAAATCAAGATTTTTTTAGTCCCACATTATTAATGAGGTCAATGAAAATGCTCTTGATGAAGGTAATATTGATGACATGATTATGCAACTAAGTGACAAAATAATTCCCAAAGTCGTGATTGCCTTAGAAATATTATTTGACATAGATAAACTAGCTAAAATTGTTAATGTTTCCAAGGTGAATGGGAAAGATTATAATATAGTTGACCTAGGAATGCAAGGTTAACCCCAACTAGTCAATATTGGTATATCATGCACTAATGAAGAGTTGAGAAAAGATAAAGAGTTACTAGCCAAGTATAGATATGTTATATAATAGTCTTATGAGCACTTAAATATCTTTGATCTGAGATTCATTACTCATACCATATCTTTACAATAAGCCTAAAAGACTTTTAGGCAAAAGAAAAGATTAGTTAACCCTATGTTAAAACCCCTGATAAATAAGGAGGTAAAGAAGTTGTTAGATACCGATATATTTTTTCCCATTAGACACTCCACTTGGGTAGATAACTTATTTGTATCTAAGAAAAAGAATGGGGAAATTAGACTATGCATAGACCTAAAAAAGTTAAATAGAGCCTCTAAAAAGGATAAATATCCTTTGCCTTCACTTGACCAAGTCATTCAAATTGTTATTGGTTCTATAATGATTTCTTTTATTGATTTTTTTTTAGGATATAATAAAGTGGTTGTGAATAAGGAAGATAGATTAGAGATTTCATTCATAACTAACAAGGGCACTTTTGCATATAAAAGTATGACATTTGAACTAATAAATGTAGGTGTAAATTTTTGGAGAGCTATGTACCATGATTTCTAAGGTCTCATAGGTAAGTGAATTATCATTTACATGGGTGACCTAAGTATGTTTTATAAAAATATGGAAGATCATATCATGCACTTACAATAGATATTTGAAAGGTGTATGAGGTATGGAATTTATCTCAATCCCAATAAAATTATTTTTTGTGTTATTGAGGGAAATGTTTTAGGACATGTTACAACTAAAGAGGGGATTTATATAGACCATGATATATTAGATGTTCTATCCAAGATAGAACCCCATAATAGTAGAATAGATCTTAAATCTTCCTTTAGGAAAATTAACTTTATGGTAAAGTTCATTTTTAGTTTTGTAAAAGTTGTGAAACCATTAAATGACATGCTAAATAAGGATGCCAAGATCACATGGAATGAATAAACCATGAAAGCATTCAATGACATAAAATAAGCAATAATGTAGGAACCAATGTTGATAAGTCTTGATTTTTCAAAAGACTTTTATCTTTATTCCTTTGCTTTTGATCATAAAATAATTATTTCCCTAACTTAAAAAATAGATGGATGTGATCATCCTATTGATTTTATGACTACCATTTTTAAAATTTTTAAGTTAAATTATTCTTTAATTGACAAGTAAGTGTGTGCTTTAGTTAAGGCAATAAAGAAATTTAGACACTATATTCTTAGGAATAAGGTGCATATAATACTACCAGATCCTACTACTAAGCTTATGCTCAACCAATGTGAATTAGGGGAAATAATAGGTAAGTGGATATTCACACTTCAAGAATATAATCTATAACTTAAGACTTTTAAATTGGTAAGGTGTCAAGGATTGGTTTAGTTAATTTGTAACACCAATTACAAGTTGAGTGTCATGCAGGTTGAACAATAGAGTTTTCAACCCAATGATTGGTATGTTTCAATTATTCATTTGATAATCAATGATACTTGTCCTATAGGTCTGATTAGAGATAAATATATCTCTAAGGCTCAAGGTAGCACATTTCCTAATCAAATATAGAGTAATTTTCAAGAAAAAATATGAAGAAATATACCTGATATGTGTTTTTAAAGAGAAAACATCAAAAATATTGAGTACTTTCCACAAAAATATTAGAAATGGACATCCAAATACAAGGAAAACAATTCATAATATCTTTAGGTCTGGTTGTTATTGTCCTATAATCTTCAAATATCCTCACAAGAATGTGAGAGAATGCCATGAGTGGTAAATATTCAACACTAAAAAACCCAAAACACCCATGCCATTGAAGCTAGTTATGATTGATAAACTTTTTACTCAATGGGTATTAGATTTTGTGGGGGTGATCAACCATAATTATTTAGAAGGAAATAAATAATTCCTCATTACTACTAATTATTGAACTAGATGGACAATATTAGTGGCAACCATGTAATGCATGATAGAAGAGGTGATAAATTTCTAGGAAGATAACATATATACAAAATATGGAACAATAATATCTCTAGTTTGTGATAATAGACCTACCTTTATATCCATTGAGTTGATTGAGTGGGCATATGATAATAACATTATTCTAAAGTTTTCATAAAACCATTAACCTCAAGGTAATGGAGTCTTTGAATCAACAAATAAAAATTTGATGAAAGCCATCAGGAAGTTTGTTGCTAACAAAACAAGAACATGGAATAAGCTTCTCAAGTATGCCCTCTAGGAAGATAAAACTAGAGTCAAGAAAGATCTGAAGGCATCACCATTTTTTGTTGTATATGGTCAAGAACCTGTATTTCCCATCACTATCAAGCTACCAAATTAAAATTTCATGGAAGAGCACATGAAAGAAGATCAAGAATTTTCAAATTCAAGGTTGCTTGACATTACTCAAATGGAGGATGCAAGAGAAGAAGATTTTTTCAATTTCAATAGACATTAATCCATAGTGAAAATATGGTTTGACAAACATTCCAAGATTAATGCGTTCAAGCAAGGAGACCTAGTGTTCATTTGGAGAAAAACATTTGAGCCTTAGGGGAAGCATTAAAAATTCACACCTTTGTGGATTGTCCCCTATCAGATTATTAAGATACTGGGAGACAACACCTTCAATCTCAAGTACTTGAAAGGAGCAAAGTTTACTTTACTAGTAAATGGGCAATATCTCAAACACTACTTATCAACAACCCCACCTCAAGTCTCTGTGGAATAACTTATAAGAGTAGTTATAGTTATTTTAGGCGAGTTTAGATTAATTTCTTTTCTTGCTCCTTATTTTTACATAGTGTATATAAATATTTGTTTGCTTGTGTTTGTTTGCTTGATTTACATTTCCTTTTATATGTTTTATTCCTTACTTTTAATAAGTCTTTCCAAGATAGTCCTCAAGATCCAAATCATGTAATTTCTCAAAGGTAAAAAAATAAAGAATGTAGATATGACTCTTAACCAATTTTTGATCATGGATTCTAGAAAAGTGAGCTTGATGTTATGATTTGGAGAAAATGGTAAATATTGATATCTAGGTTGGTTGTTCTTTAAAATATTAAGCCTTATTATGATATAAATTTAGTTCTAATAAGGATTTCACATGTTGAGTGAAATTTATAATTATTGGGACAAAGTCATGTTAGCACTTAATAAACATTATTGCCTAGGAGAAAATTTATAACCAAGTGATTGTATGAAGATCAAACATCTACAAAATCTCAAATCTTAGCTAATTTTGATTCCAAACCTTTGTTGGAAATCTAAATATACTTGAAAAAATACAAAAATAAGAGATTTATTGAAAATTCATAATCTTTATAAGCAAAGGTGACTCAGTTAACCTTCACTGGGGCTATGGGAACCTAAATAGTAGTAGAACAAGGCCTAAAGTGGAGATAAATGTATCTTTGTTGGGGGATATAGAGGTCTAGCTAGTAGCAGAGTAATGCCCAAGCCTTTCCTTCTTATAAAGCATGATTCTTCATAAACATATAAATATTCTAGAAGTCGATGTTAATGATCAAGGTCATGAAATCTAGAAGTCATTATCTAAATCCCATGGTAATTAGTTAAGGAATAAAAAACACACACATAAAATAACTAAGTTTTGATGGTTAATCCTGATTTTGCATGTGTAAGACTTATTTTGATCATGAATTGATCTTAATGATGGTACTTGATCATATGGAATGAGTAATAGAGTTATTAGTTCAAACCAATGTATCTAAGTTCTAATATTCGACACTGTTTCCCCTAGAAGCCACCATTTATTGAGGATAACATAACCCCATTTTTGGAAAACATAGGGACCCTTGTTTCAATTCTAGAAAATTTATACTAAGTATTAGATATTCCCCCTAATCAGATTACCATTAGCATGTTCAATAATTATATTTATTTGAATATCATCCACACCAATGACTTAATTAACATATTTGCATATGATCCTTGTTCCATCCTGACTAATGTTGTTAATGGTTGCTTCTCGTGTTTTTAGGTTGGAGGTTTAATGAAGCCCCAATTGTGTGAACATTATTTAGGGTTTTTTAGTTTAATGTTAACTTATCCCCATTTATTAAACCTTGGTATTTAAATCGATTAATTGAATTCATATTTCAATATCCAAAAACCCTTAGTCTAATCATTTAGCCTAAACCCTTTTGAATTGAATTCAAATTCATGCAGGACTTAATTTGTGTGGGAACATTTAATTATGTCATAAACCTAGTTTAAATTTTTTATCCTAAGGTTATTGTCATGTTTATCAACATGGCCAAAACCTTAGGGTAAAATTTTTATGTTAAGTTCTCTATATTTTTCAAAAACCCTTAGGCCATTTTAATGTTCATATATATGTAAGGGCACTTTATTATATTCTAAAACATGGCTTCAAAGTTTTATTCTAAAGTTTTAATTGTATTTATTAATAAAATTATAACCTTTGTCTAAAACTTTATCTTAAGTCTTTTTAATTCCTTGAGACCTAACTTAATTATTTTCATTGCCCATAGGATCAATTGAAAGACAACACATGGTAAGATCTCAGATCTTAAAGGGAAGATATACGATGCGTGAGAGTCCATCTAGGTCAAATTGTTAAAAATTAGAGACAAAATGCAGCATTAAAAAATGTCATAACCAAAGAAAAAGGAATAGATTTAGGTGGCTCAAGATCAATATAGTGTATTAAAGTGTATAACAAAGATCTAATGGTGCACATAGAGTAGGTTTAACAATAAGTAGATCATAATCAATGGCACATGTTGATCCATGTAAAGTATATATAATAATATCTATCAAATTTAATAAGTCTATCACCCTACAAAGGAAGTAGAGCAACCAATCACATTCAACCTCTCAGATTAAGATCAGCAGAGCACATTGATCTATGCAAAGAAGATCCAATGGTACAAAATGAAGATAACTTTTTAAGGAGCCAAGAATTAATGTGGTAGTAACACATTTTGAAACCATGGTGAATCAAATATAAATTGACCAATGGTATTTAATCTCCCAGATCATGATCAAGAATGAGTGAAGAGTTAACAATTCAATGAGCCTAGGTCTAATGAGAGGTTACCACATGACACAATAGTGTCAAATGATGCATGTGTTAAGAAGAAGAATAAAATGCCCATGGAACTACCACATGGAACAATATTAGGAATATATACAAAATATCAATGGTCCATGACAAGTTAAAGCTAGAGGACTCATTTGGAGATCAATAGAGCATATTCAATCAAGCTCCAAGATTACATGAGGTGTTGAAATGTGTCTCAAAAAGGATCAATGGTCACATTTTGAAATTAATGACAAATATGACATGGTGGAGCCACATAAGCAAGCTAAGTTAGTTTAAAAGATTTAGTGGACCCATAAATAGGGAAGGTATAAATAAGAAATCCAAGCAAAATCTAATGTATGAATCTTATAAATTTGAACTCAATTACCTCCATTAAATCTCTACAAAAACTTTCAAGAAATCCATAAGTATATGGAAGACCTAGTTTGTCTATGTTTTCATTATGATCAAGCTAAGGAAAATTGAATCATCATCTATACTAAGATAATTCAACTAAGAACTAAATTATAGTCCACTAGTGAGCAAATTTGATAAAAATCACAACAATGGTGGATCCAAAGAATGTTTCAAAGGAAGATGTGGATCTATAGTTAATGAAAGGTGTTGATGGATGTATTTTCGAAGACACCAAGTTCATTACATTTTCCTTGAACACATTAGATAATAATTGGTTAAAATTGTTCTAGATGATTGAGAATCAACCAGCCATCATCGGGGAAGAGGAGAAAAATATCTCAACCAAGAGACTATATGATGATATAGTTGCAATTCAAATGACTAGCATAAATTATTTAGTAGAAAATCCTAAGGTATTCCACTACATTGACATTATTTCTCCTATTTTCAAGGAAACTAAAATAGATAAGGGTATGATAATTAAATAAATCAATCTAAGAAAAGTTGCTTATATTTTTGCTATTACATTCAGTTCATATTTCAAACTGCCCAGACCCTAAATTGACCTATCTTCTATCAATTCCTTGGCCAAAGAGAAAAATTTGATGGACACCCTTGCCATGTGGCTAGATTTTTGAAATAAGGTCTTTTCAGATTTTAAAATAAATACCTATTAGCCAACTCAGACCTAGGGTTAGAATGATAATGACTATGTTTAACAAGTTATGTGTGGAAATAATAAGCATCTCATTGAGTAGGTAGATATTTTCAATTATGCACAAAAAGAAAACCAAATTTTTCATGATGTCATATCTCTTAGATGATTTATGTGAAACTAAAAGAATCCCAAACCAGAGGTATTGGTCATGAAATGGAGAACAAACATTATCCATATACTAATTTAAGTTTCACATCTTCAAATATAAGGACCACATTCAATTTATATGTGACTATGTCTATCCTGCCCTAAGTGAAGTTATAAATGGAACCCCAATGATAAGAGTCAGCTCAATGATCAGGAAATACATAGAATTTATTAGAGTTCTATGTTTATATCTAAATTATATAGTCATAAGAATTGAGGTAACTCAAAATTATCCTCTCGGGCTACTTGTTCATGTTCTAAACATGTTAGTTAATAAGGATGTTGCATATTAGATATTTCATGGAATTAATGTTCTCTATAAGGTCAAAATAAAGGGATTGATCCATAACTTTCCAATGATAATTAGAAATATTATATTCAATTGGTGGGCTAATATTAAATCTACATCCAAACATAGAAAATGTTTTAACCTATAGATATATGAACTTGAACATTGTGATCCTTATGGGAAATTCAAGGAATATTTGAAATACAAAGGAATTCAAAATATGCCCTATGATCATGAGAATGGTGTCTTCGACCCTATTTATATAAAGACATCATCCTAATTTGAAGTGACTAGGAGATTAAAGGAACACAACCTAAGGACTGAGTTAATATTAGAAAGAAATAAAAAATGGATAATATATGGCAATTGGGACCCAGAAAAAATTATTTTATTAGTGGTGAATGCTCTATATGTCCATCAATTAATGTACAAGTAGAAGTTCAAATGGAGCATAAGCTTGAGGAGATATGGACACATGAAATAGATTCTAGAACATCATATTATGAACTTCCCAAGGTAATAGAACAAGAAACACATCAAGAATAAATCCATATGATAGCCATAAATATTCAAAAATTTGTTGAAGATATATTAAAAATGTTATCTATAAAATACACAAATTTAGATGGTGAGGAAGCCTAGGTTGAGTGAAAAAAATAAGAGGAAGGGAAATAAATGGCATTGAACATATTTACAATTGACACCCATAAGAGTAATGTTGAGCTAGGCATTATTCACAAAATAAAGAAACCTAATGTGAATCTCACTACTCCTCTATGTGAAGTCAAATTATTCAATGAAGAAAACTTGTTGTATGGTCCACCCATTACAAAATGGTTTTTGTATGAGCCTAGATTATATAAAATGATTACTATGCATCATCCTTAGGTAATTATGAAATCCATTAACATCCTTGTGAATCAAGAAATGAATCCTCAGATTGTTGCTTTTCAAAAGGAAGAGGCTAGAAGATTAGCTATAACAACTGATGCAAAAAATCTAATACAAAATAAGGTCCCAACCCCATAGATGACTTAATCCATAATTGGAGTCAAATTTTACCCAAATATAACTAGTTTACTAATGGTAATTGAGAAGAAGATCATGGCAGGTGGTGAGGAGATCACCTATCAAAAATGGAACCATTGACCAATCTGACTCAAGTAGGAAGATAGAAACCTGGAGAAGATCATATATTTAAAGATGATCTTATAGAGTTATCCCAAGCATAAATAGAGTAGATATAGGTATCCATCAAGGGCATGAAATAACAAAAGAAGAACTTGGAGGAATAGGCTATCTTATATGTTCCATAAGTTATGATTAATATGTTTGAATCTAATTTGTATGACAAGTTCAAATCCTCAAAATGTATGATGTCCAAATAGGATGTAGTGAGAAAACATGATCTATGGCCAAGATCTAAGTATCTAAATGGTAGAATTCATACAACAAGGAGAAAGACATGGTTACTATTTCTATAGAAGATCAAATTAGTAATTTTAAGATAGTTAGCCTAGCCCACTTGAACATGGTTATGATTGTATTGGTAGAGAAGATCAAGAATTTGAGTAAATGGTCCAAGATTCTAGAGGATACTTCTAAGGATGGTAGACAATTAGAGTTAAAAATAAGGAATATTCTAGGGAGTTTGAACATATACCTAGATATACTTAGTCCAATTGGATTAATCATTGATGAAAATTTCAAGTATAGGGTTGATCAAGTCATGCAGGAGGTAAGAAATAAAATCCAAGGAAAGATAGGGGTTGGTAATAATAAGATCCTAGACATGATCTTAAATGAAAAAGAGAAGATTGGTGAAGCCAGGGGCATCAAAAAAGTGCTAGATATAGATGAAAATGAATTTAGGGACCTGGTATATCATGAAGATGAGCTTTTCATGGAACCTATCATTAACCTTCAGTTGATTGATGGACAACATAAAAATTAAATAAAGATCCTACATCAAAAAGAAGAGTCCTCAATAGCAATGGAGACATAAAGTCAAATTAGTTAACTTTAATATATATTTTTTATAACTTGACATGTATAACATTTTGTAAAGAAAATTTTCCTTTTATAAAGGCATGTGCAACTTTTCAAGCATATCACCTATAGATTAGTCTATTAGGAGATGTCATAGTTCTAGAATATTTTAGAAAGGACACCTTGTTTATGACAACTGTACAACTAGTGATCAATGTACCTCCTTAATTTCCTATATAAGGGGTAATATCAACTATAAAAGAGGAGGGGTTTTTGAGCAACAAAACTTTGTGTAAAATCTAGAGAAATTAATATAAGTAGATAATTATGAAAATATTGTCTCATTTATGTGTGTGATTGTTATTATGGCTGGTCTCTTATTTGTCTCAACTAATATTTATATTTAAATGGTTCTTATAGATTCTTGATGCACACCTTTAAATGTAGATTTGTAAATTTGTGCTAATTCTATATTGATTAAAGGATCTTTGATTGATTTCACTTTCTTTACTTTGCTTGTATATGTGCTTATGTTATTTTCATTATTTCACTTTTTGGTTCTAATTTGCATTATTTCCACATTATTTAAATGTTTTCCTGATGTGTGATAGGATTTGAGTTTAATATATTTCATGTCATACATTGGTTTGAAGTGCATGTTCAGATGAGATTTGAACTTTGACATTATGTATATAATAAATATCAACAACATACTTCTTCTCTTCCCTACCCTTCATTTTTCTCTTTTTTTTGATCAATTTACTTTAGATTAGTTTCCTCTATAAATATACATATTAGCTTAGATTTTATACTAGATTTTGAGAATTATTCACTTAACCTAGTTTAGATCATTTTAATTTTCACAAATTAGCTATTAGGCTATAGTTACTCCCAACAACCAAACATTATAATTTTTATGAAATAGTTCACTTACTCCACCATTATTCTACCAAAGATATCAAGAATATCACAATTTGAAACTCATGTATTGGAGTCTTTAAAACAAAAAATGAGTAGTGTTTCTTAAACACTATAAACCACTTTTAATACACTTTTAGGCATCAATAGATCACATCTTATAATTTTTAAAAACTAGGTAAGCAACATTTTGGTAGGCTATAGAACCAATTATGAGCCTCATCATAAATACTCATATGGGATACTTTTAGAAATAGTTTTTAAAATTTTCCCATATAATTAAGGTCATGATGATTTCATGAAGGTGTCTAGGTGAGTGGATTAAGTGCCTTGATAGTCTAGGTAGTAATGACAAAGTGTGTGATGTGCTTGTTCTAGCATGCTTGAAGTATGATTGGTCGATCTTTAGTTTTTGTAAGGTTAGAGATGTTTAGGGATGAGTATGATTATCTTAGGATGTGAAAGAGGTACCTAATATGTTTTATATGCTTTGATTACTTGTGTTCATAAGTGTAATTCATCTAGTTATCCATAGTTTTCATCTAGACATTCTGGGTTTAGTGGCAAAAAAGATTATTAGGAAATTTGATGACATCACCATTACCACATGGGAATGATTCAAGGGGATTTGGTCTTATGGTTGTGATCGTATTATTCACTAGTTGATTTTATATCTAAATTTTATATCATATGTTAAAGTGTGTCAAAAGATATACAAGTGCAAAGTTGTGTTCCCAAGCATTTTGACAATGATTTCCCATACATAGCCAAATTTGCATGAGGCAAGAAAGAGCAGAGTAAGCATTTTGATGGTGGAATATCTCACATGTGTGAAACTTTTAAGAGAAGGTTATCATATGGGTTTGTTCAATTTTTTACCTAGTTTATTTTTTCTAATATTCAAGTCAAGTTCTAAAGCACGGTAAAAGATATGCATGTTCAGATTTGGCCTTCCAAATAATTTTTTTGACATAGTTGGCTCTGTGGCAAAAAAATTTGAGTGAGCATTTAATGTCACTATATCTCACACATGTGATGGTTATAATATTAGTTTTTCACATATTTGGATTATACTATATGAGGAGATCATATGGTTTAAAATTGAGAATATGAGAATGAGTGAGGTAAAAGATATGACTATGTGATGTTGGCCTTCCAAGCAAATAAACAAGGTTCTTATACTTGGTTTATTTTACCAAATATTAAAGATCAGGACCAGATGAATATATAATTTATCATATGTAACTATACAATAGAGATCTATATTGCATACCTAGTCAAAGAGGTCAAATATTTCATTAGTTAATGAAGGTAAAGATCAATCTCCTTATAAAAGGATCAACATAGCATGTTTATTCCAAAGATTCAGGAAGTAGTGAGATGCAAACAAGTGCTCTACATGTAATGATATAAGTGTGCAAAAGGCATGCCATGGTGCCAAGTGTCATGATAATGGGGGTTTTTAGTAAGATATTATGGTAATCACTACATGATAAAGACCTGACTAATACATAGGGATCGATAGTGCACGATGAGTCAACATTACTAGATTGCATGAGATGAGATCAACATGTTTAAGGTTAAACGTTTGAGCATTGGAAATTATGAATTAAATTTTGGATAATATCAAAATTTAAATATTGATTTAAATATAAGAGGAATTGATATGTGATCAAAGTGTTCAAGGTTTAATTGACTATTGACATTTAAATATTTGATTTTTACAAAGGGAGAAACTAGTCTACGGTATTTTACCCATAACTTTTGATACAAAACAAAAAATTTAATGTTATAAAAATAAAATCTTTAATATGAATCCATGTCACATATAATGAACTTGATTTTAATATCTAAAATTGTGTAAATTCAAATATATTAAGGTTCAAATTTGACTATGTTTATGCTTGTTATGCAACTGACCCATGAAGAGTAATTGAGCTTATGTAGATGTTGTTTCTATGTTTCATGGTGAATTAGATATTTGAGAGTGTTTTAGACTTAATTAGGATACTCTATATGTATTATTAGGGTTTTAACATTCTTATAAAGTATGAACAATGGTTTAGAAGGTGACTATATGTTCATTCATAATGATTGTGTGCACATAATGTTGTTTGAGCAAATTATGCTTAAGTAGAAGGGTTCTATGTTGGTTTTTGGCACTTAAGAGGAACATATAGATCTTATGGAATGGATAAATTATTTTGTAGTATTTTTTTGTTCTTATTTTACTCTATGAAGTGATAAAGGAGTGAATGCATTTACACTAGACCTATAAGGGCTTAAAGGGCCTAATTGAAAGGTGTAGTTCCTTAAGGGCAACCCATAGATGTTATGGCTGAGATATGAAGATTTTATTGAGATATGTATTTATATTATAGATGTATCAAGGGTTAATACATGCCTAATGTCTGACCAAGATGATGTCGATCATGAATTCTCTATAAATAGTGAAATTAAAGATGATGTTTTCTAGACTCGGTGGAAGACTTGGGTGAGAGACTTGTGAGAGATTTCTTAGAGGATTGTGTGTGTGAATTATGGATTGAAAGAGGGTTAGAGTGCCCTATGGATTATTTTAAGAGAATAATAGATTGAGGATGGTTTTTATCACTTATTGGTCATAATTTTGTTGGAATAATAATGCTCTTGCAGATTAAGTGTGACTAAAGTTGAAGAGTGATAAGTAGAGGTCCATCATCAAGTGTTGTAGACATCAGTCTAAACATGGATGTGTTAATAGGTGATGTTGTGTCATCTCATTATCTAAGGGTATTTTAGCCTCTTTACAATGTTAAACTTCCTATAAGGTTTGGTTTTTATTTCATAACTCAACTAGATAGGTGTTATAGCACCTTGTGGGATTGTAGTCTCACTAAATAGGGATTGTAGTTATTTGATTAGTTTTAGATGTTCTAAATTGGTTCTTATCATTATAGGATAGTATTCATATTTTAGGTTCTAGTGGGTTTTGTCTCCTAAGAGGGTTTACCACATATATCATGTGTTATGTGACTGATCTTGTATTATCACTCTTGCTCATTGTTAAGAATATTGTGTATGCTTCATGAATTATTGTGTTGATTAATTTAGAACTTGAAAGGATTGAAATTAAAGTTGTAATTCAAGTTGTATTTTCTAGGCTCGCTGATTCACCCCCAACCTTAGTGATTGTACATCTAACACAAAATAATGTACATATTTTATCATGTGGTCAAATGTGTCTTTATAACTCAAAAAGAGACGTAACTATGGTATTTCATAATCTAGTCGATAAATATATTCAATTATGCATTTTTAAAACATTAATTATTGAATGATGTAACATTTGCACAAGTATTATGGAAATTTGTTTGTATTTAATCTATATAAACCTATTTATAAATATCCCTAATAGTTCTCATCATATAAATAATATATTTCATGGGAGTGGTTGTGTTTTTCATAGGATTTATCATTGGTTCTAACCCACCACCTTTCTATAATATAGTCATTTTAGTATCATCATCCTCATGGATAACAAGTGTATGTTTTTTATGACTAAATTTATGATTCTTTGATAGTGGTATTGGATCTATAATTTTTTGTACATTTGGGGTATCATTTGAATATCTTATAACATTGGAGTAACTTGGTTTATTCACTTTTTGAAAGGATATAACAATTGGAGCTTGAGTAATATTTGGTAAATGTACCTCTTTTTCTATAGTAGGAACTTTTTGTGTAAAAATATTTTTTAAAAGGTAAAGATCCTTTAATTTCTATGAATTAGATGATATTGGTAACATTCCATATTTGGAATATTAGGATCCTTATAAAATTAAGGTCATGTAATGTTTTTGTCTACTTGGTGGCTTAATGTTAATTGGTAAAGATGCCAAGATGTCATAATTAACCTCTTGAAAATTTTTAATATCAAATGAAGGTAAGAGAGAGTAATTGCCTTGATAAGGGGGATGTTGTTTGGAAATATTGGATATGAGGGGTTTTGATCAATGAAATTTAAGGAACATACCCTTTAAGATTAATTTTCAAATCCTCCATGATATCCTTATGGATTTGGTGAAAGTTGTCATGATCAAATGAAAACAATTTTTCCTTGTGAATCCATTTTTTGTGTAGAAGGTAAAGGAAAATTATTTTGATCTTGCTTAAGATGGATCAACTTAGTTTTTCAAATGGTGGAAGTATGGACCTAATTAGAGGGATAGTATTTTATGTCATTCAAAGCTTTAATATTATACACTTTAGCATTTATCATAATGCAGGAGTAATAAATTTTGATTCCTTTTTTAAGAGAGATTTGGAGAGTTTCATAATCATAGTCATCAAAGTAATAAATATCATCCATGATGAGATAGATAAAAATACAAAGATTAGGACAAGGCTAGTAGTAAACATCTAAAAGAGAATGTTTATGTAACAATAATGCTAAAAGATCATGTTCACCAAATTTTTATCCCTAAATTAGATATGGATACTATTATGGGTAGATAGGGTTAAAATATAGAGATGAACAAGATAAAGGTGATAAATATATCTATAATAGGCCAAGCAATTTCAAAATTTAGATATAACATATACTAAAATTATTATGCTAAGTTATGCTCAAAATATAAAATACATCTATGATATATATTACAATGACAATGAAAACAATATATTTAGTTACTTTTGATACTAATACATATCTCAATCTATAACAAGGAAGAAGCAAACTAGAATAATATTATGTAACTATCACCAAATTTTGGATTGAATGCCTATATATCCATAGACACTTATGTCATCTTGGGATGGTTGCATCAATGTTAGTGTTTGGATTGGACATAGGTTTTCAATATATAATAGCTATTGAAATAGGATGATTCAAGGTTTCTCATCACCTTCACTCTAGCACATTCAAATCTAGCTCATGGAATATCACACATAAAATGATCAAACCCTAGTTCTTCATCTTCATAGTCACTATGGGAAAAATGGGTTAGCTGGAACATAGTGTTGAGTTCCCCAAAGAAACCACTATCAAGTAGTGTTACCTATATAGCCAATACTCTGAGGAGAGCCTGAGATTTATGCATTCTCATAGACATGTTAGATTATGTATACATCATGAAATATGTGATAATCAAGTACAATAATTACTTAGCTTATAACTTGTAAAATATGTATCCTGGGATTCTCCTACATTAATTTAGACTTGTACATTTTTGTCCTTATGACTAATATGGAAATAGGATAAAATATCTAATCTTTAATTAATTTAATTCTCTTTAAATGTTATTTAATATGAATCTAGGTTTGTGATAGGTCCATTTAGAATTAAGAGTGATCTTGCATATATACCAATCCATTTAGATAATATATTTCATAATAGTACTTTGTCCAACCATTATGATACATTTTATTTGTTGATTAGATGAATTTAGGGCATTAGACACTTACGTTAGGTAATGACACTTGTGTCAATAAAGATATCTTAATGGGATTCAAGTGTCTGAGAAGAAAAAAATAAGGTGCATGCTCAGAACTTACAAAGTCATAAGATAAACATTTTTCAAGAATTCTAAGAAATATAGAAGTCCTAGGTCATTAAAATAATACTGTTAAAACTAAGAGATAGGCCAAGGGGGCAGGCACATGATAGAATAACTTATAGGAAAAACCAAGATCTAATATTTCAAAGTTTACAAGAGTTAGGTATTATATAATTTTTAAATATCATCTACACTTGTATACTTAGAAATTACTTCTCATGGTTATACCCATTAGCTCCTAATACCTTTGTATCGCCAAAAGGTTCACATCTGTTATCTCTTATGACTATTAATTATATCTTAGTCTAGCCTTATTTTATTCTAATGAACAGGTCCTTTATACTCATAAAAAAACTATAAACCTAATTATCATTATCCTGTACAAGTTTTGTACATGTACCTATTTTCAATCTTCTTAGACACTTATATCCTAGACAAATTCCTATGTTAATGCTAATTTCATGTGCCAACCTAAGTATCTAGTTCCCCAAAGTCATAAAATTTTCAAATGAAATACATCCCTATGGTTATCAAAATTGATTTTATGTGAAATATATTTTGAAAATGGATTGGTATATATATAATATCAACCCTCCTTCATTACTCACATACCACAAGCCTAACAATTCATAATGAAACATAATAAAGGTAATCCATAAAACATTCAATTTATAAAATCTTCCCTATTCTCTCTTTTTTCAAAATCAATTATATGGATAAGCCATATACATGTATAAAGTACTAAAGGAGAACACCATGAGTCATACTTTCTAAGTTACAGGATAGTTCACTCTATATACTTTATTATCACATGTTGCATAGTGATATATACAATCCAATACATAAGGGAGAACTACATAAATATGATGGCTTTTGATAAGCACTAGCTACATAGGTATCAGTCATCTATATGGATATTTGGGGTAGCTCAACAACATGTTTCCACTAACCTATTTTCCCATAGTCACTCCAAGAGTGAAGAATTTATATTTTTATCATTTGACAAAGAGCGATAAGTTGTACACACAATATGAAAACACCAGAGTAAATGTGATATAAAACCCATAATATTATAAGTGGTTTCAACTAGACCTTATTGATATTAGGTAATATATGGCTACATCCAAATCAAATACTAACATCAAAGTAAACATATAGATCTGATGAAAGTGTCTAAGGTTCTAGAATACAAATTTATAAAATTTGATGACTATTCTAAGATCTTGATCTAGTCCAATTCTAGCCTATTTTAGTACAAATCCACATTCATACAATAAAAAAGTTAACTACTCTTTTTTATAATTTATTTTAGTATCAATAAATAGTTATACTTTACATTTTTATAATATCTAAGTATTATAATGTTATAGTATTGTTTATCTAAGTGTATAAATTAATTAACATGGTATAGATATGTGTATCACCCTTGTGCTTTTTAATTTATATATTCTTAACCATATTCTATATTCACTCATCTCAATTTAGGGTTAAACATTTGGTGAACCCATATTTTAACGTAAACCCTAGCTTACCCTAGGTTATTCACATTTATTAGGTTTATCACTATTGTATTCTATCATATATATTATGTTATTTATATTTAATCTAGGTGTAGCCCTAGATTAGGTGATGTTTTTGATATACACCAAAATTTTCCTTATTATACACCTTATATGGGTCAAGGAAATGAAGTAACCAATCATATACCTAATGAACTTACTACTCTTGAAATTGAACTACATACTAAAGAGGCTATCATATAATATGATTTTGATCATGAAAATTATGAATCTAATAAAAATAATGAACATGAACATGAATAAATATATAAAGAGAAGGTACAATATATTGTTATGTCTTAACACCATATGGACAAAATACTAAAGATTTTGATGTGATCCTATGAACCATGTTAGAAAATAAAAAATAAAAAAGTGTATATGAAGAATTGTGTCCATACAGTAATCATGTTTTAATATTTATGATTGATTCCCATATACAACCAACCCTCCCCTTCATCATTGCTTCAAACATCTAATGTGGGAAGTGGATATGTACTAACACCTTTATTCCCTAAAACTATTATTTCTACATCTTACATGGGAAAAATTAGTACTTCAATTAAATTAATGGTTTTAATGACTACATCTACTCAAACTATGGGTACACCTCCTTTGGTAACTTTCAAAATTTCCAAACATAAATAACAAGAGGTGAAAGATATTATCCAAAATATAAGAATATTTTAAGAGAAAGTTAATAATACTTAACAAAATTCCATGAGATTATCTTATGTTATTGATTAGTAATAGGTGCTTCATAACCCTCTTTCACCTAAGATATTTTTTCACCCATTGCCAAGTGTTTTTATAGCACCTAAGTTCACATTTTATGATGGTAAAGGTGATCCTAAACATAATTTTCAATCTTTCTATGTGACATGCCTTGATTATCCCTAAAATAATTTTTTTTTTACTAGAATATTTCCAATAATCCTAAAGGAATACGATTTTAATTGGTTCTATTATTTACCAATATAATCAGTAAATGCATTCAGACTGCTTTTAAATCCTTTTTTGGTACACTTCTCTATCAATAATATCAAAAAAATTTCCTATTCCCAAATTTAAGAAATAAAATAAGGAACCAATGAACCTATAAATGAATATGTATCAAGGTATAAGACAATGTTAGATAAATGACCAATACAATGGAAGATAAAGAAATTCAAGACATCTTTAGGCAAATTTTGATTGCCCCATTACATGAGTCCATTATTTTTAAAAATTTAAAACCTTTTGATGACTTATTGCATTTTTTTAATCATAAAATGAACTTATATCATTAACAAAACTTGATTTTTTTACAAATGCACTAACTACATCAAATACCAAGTTTAACATCATAACAAGTTATATAGTAAATCAAATAGAGCCTAAAAAGGAAATAAATACAATGGTTGATGTCGTGTCATAATAACATAATCATCTTATCTTATCTAATGAACTAATGAGATAATTTATATGCTTATTCAAGTCTCCAACATAATTAATTTTGAAGCTTATAGAGTGTTGTCTCATGTATCTTTGTCATCATATAGAGATTTATATGAGTCAGCCTATAGATAATGGATATGATTTAAATACTTATTATGAAGATCACCAAGACCTTATACATTATATAAGATGATGTTAACTTGAAGCATTAGATTCAATACTTTATTGATGACCAAAACATTAAATTTAAAGATCCTCCAAATGAATCATATTCAAAAGTTGGTGACCACAACAAACAAAATATATATCTAACAATCATTTTCAATATCAAGCTAAGAAGGAACTATAAGTGTGAATGGCATACAATGTACATTTCTCCATCACATTATGTGAACCCATTATATGGGGTTATTGATAATTATACATGTAATAAAACTCATATGGTATAAATACCTTCTATTAATTTTGATGAAAGTGAGTATGTGGATGATGACTAATATATTCATTCCTCATTCATTAAGGCATACATTATTCACCAACATATATATAGTATTATGATTGATAATAGTTCAAGAGAATATTTTCACCATTCCATTATCTACACATTTAGGTTATAAAAATAATTATTTACATCCTTAAACTAAATCATTTTGAAAATTCAATGGGACCTCATAGAAGGCTCTTGGTTATATTAAATTACCTTTATAGGCAAGTCTAGCACATGTGGTTACGAAATTTTCTATTATCCCTTACATAGATATTTTTTATATGTTATTGGGACTACCTTAGCTGAATAAACTATGCATAGTACATTGTAAAACACATGGGTGTGTTAAATATATTCATGCCAATATAGTAATTATGGTTTTTAAAATTACATATGAACATCCTCTTAAACCAAAGAAATTTATACCAAATTAGTTAATTATAAAACCTAATAAGGTTAATACTCCACAAAAATGTAAGGAAAAAGTAATTACCTTTCCTTCATGGATAGTACTTGAGATAGCCTTGAATTAGATACATAAAATGGATTCCATAGAGTCCTTATGTACTACACACCATATTAAGATATCCAAACCACCTAAACATGTTCCTATTACTGCTACTTCTTATTAACCACCTAGTATTGAATTATGGGTTCCACAAACCCATACTCCTTATATTATATATTCATGACCACATATTCATATTTTACATACATAGAGAACTATGTATTATATATCGCTAGCTATTTAACCTATGCATGTTCCTTGGTAGTATCATCAGTTTATTGAACCACATTTACTATTTTTAGATACATATTACCATCCTTTGGATGAGTTTATAGGATAGTTTTTCTTACCAATATTCTAAAAATATTAAAATAATAAAAAATAAAAAATAAATAAAATACAAAATTATGTTTATCTTTTAAATGTTATATTAGGTCATTGGTGTCTATGTTGTTAATTCAATGTTGGTAAATAACATATGATATATTTCTATATACACATACGTTTCATGCATCCATTGAGTGTGATACAAGCATACCCAAGGACATGATCTTTTATTTTTTATATGTTGGGACTTCCCTCCACTCATGTCATTTAGACATTATTGGAATCCACCTTTTTTATCATGATAAATCTAGGTTATATTCTTCTATGATCATTTTCCATGATCTTTTTTGAGCTTATATACTTGCACATTATTTTATCCATGATTATATATTTGGTAGGGTACCTAATATGCTATGTACCTAACATTTTTGGTTAACACATATATCATGAGATAGTATGATATGCTTATGTTGGCTTTTTATGTTCCATGCTTTCCATTTATGCACGTCCTTGAGTTTAATGACTTGTATTATACTTCTTGTTAAAAAAAATTAATATATTCTATTTATTATGTCCCACAAGCTAATTTTTTCATATTGTGACATTCACATATGTCATAGTGTATTGTACATTGATATTTGAATAAGTCATTTATGGATTTATCAGAATTTGGCTAGATTGTGTCTCTTCAATTGTGAAACATTTAAGCACACCCTTTGTGTGAGGCATCCTTAGACCATTCTATTTTGATTTGATTTTGGGTGCTCTTGTGTGTGTTATTGATTAATTAATGAACTTGTAATCTTACTGTATTTACATTGGCATGATTCACATCATGCATATTATGAATTAATGTTATTACATACTTTGTACCTCATTATTATATCTACCTAGATATGTTACCCCTATATTTCATATGATACATTAATATATTATATAGTTATATTATACTATTAAGGTAATGTGAATACCATTTTCTACTTCCCCTCACCTCAAAAAGAGGAAATAATTTGGGGGGAATGCCATAAATTCATGGATTTCACACATTCATATTTTCATATTCTAGTGGGGGCATGCCAAAAAGTCATGACTTATACACTCACTTAGTACTTAGTATTTTTATATTACAATGGGGGAGTGTTATATAAACATGCTATCCAAACTTGTACTAGTTATAAGTTTCATATTAAAATGAGGGAATGAAATGGGAACATGTCTTCCACACTTGGAAAATTTCAAAATTGGCCAAATTGTATAGTTAAATGATTTATATACACACTTATGGAAATATTATATACATTTTTGACATTGATATACCTAGGTTTCAGCTTGAGACATATATGAAATACATATGCCATGCAAAATAAAACCTTAAATTTTAAAATCAATTCAGGTTTAAAATTTCAATTAGTTTTATGAACTTTATCCTACATCAAGATGGACTTTTATGGACTATTATTGAGTTAATACCCTTCATTAGTTGGTTCATTTTTGGCAAGGTTGAGGTGATCACATCACTCAATCTTAACAATTTTATGAGATTGAATGATAAAATCATCCACCTGCACTAGTATTCTAGTGTGGTTTGACTTGGATCACTCACACTCACTAGGTTATATGTATGATAGGGTTTCACAATTGATGTTATATCAACTACCATGTAGAAACTCACATTTTTATAGTATTGAGAGAATGTTTTCCTCTAATATTTATATATATTTTAACTTACATGTTTTACTATTTTTCTAATCTCAACTCTAAATCTTTATAATAGAGAATATCTTCAAATAAAATTACCAAAAAGAAATATGGTTGCATCAATACATAGGTGTAATCCTAACCTTGCTCCTTTTATTTCAAGCATTTCAAATAATGTGAATTTAATATTATATACTATAACATATTTTTGGTTGCATGTTAGCTACTTACAAAGCATTGAAGTGGGACTCACAGAAGGACAAGGTGTGTTAAACACACCTAAATACAAATTCCTTTTAATTTAAAATATAAATTTAATTAATTGACTAATAGAGGGGAAAATGTAGACACTAAATCTGATCTATACATCATCTTAGTCTTGTATAATTGGAAATAACTTCTCATGGTTTTATCCTTTAGTTCCTAAGATCTTACTATTTTTAAAGGATCATATATAATATATCTTGTTCCTATTACTTATCTCTTAGTTTGATAATATTATATTTTGATGACCAACACTTATGTACTTCTCAAAATACTATAAAAATGTTTATTATCATCATATTCACAATTTCAACATTTACCTATTTTCCATCTTCCTAAACACTTGTGCCTTTGTAAGATACCTACATCGATGTTATTTCCCCATGCAAAAATAAGTGTCTAGTTCCCTAAAGTCATTAAATTTGAAAATGAAATGTATCCCTATGGTCTTCTCAAGTAATTTTATGTGAGATATTTCCAAAATGGTTTGGTGTTTATAAAACATTATTGCTAATTTATGGCTCACCTAGCACAAGCATAATAATTCAAAAAGAAACTTACTAAATGTACCCAATCAATCATTAAAGTGATAAAGTATTCCCTATTCTCTCTTATTTTAATAATAGTCATAAGGAAACCCATTTATAAGTGTGAAGTGTTTATTGAGTACTCCATGAGCCATAATTGGAAAGTTACAATATAGGTCACTATATGTACTTACTTGTCACACGTTGAATATTGATACAAAGAAAATCCATGACTTATGGGATAACTACATAAATATGAGGGTCACTTTGGATTATATTGATATAGTGGTGTTTGGATCATCTTGACACCATGTGCCCATGAACCCATTTTTCTCGTAGTCACTCTAAGGGTGAGGAATCTAGGGTTTTATCATCTGATAAAGATATATTCCATGTGTAGATGATATAAACACAATGGAGTAAATATGGCATAAAAATATAATTTTATAGGTGGTCACACCCATATCCTATTGATATTATAAATTAGACACCTAAAGATAAATTAGATAGTAGTATTTAAGTAACCATCTAGATCTTTTAAAAGCATCCAAGGCACAAGAATGTAAGTTTATAGAATCTAGCAACTTTTTAAGGTTCTTGATCCATTTTAATTTCATTATATTTATTATTTTATATAAATACACAAAGTTATAGACACTTATTTTAGTATAAGTACATATATTTCTAGTCTTCTTGTATGTCTCTACCTTTTACTAAGAATTAAACATCTAGTGATGTGGTGTTTCATGGAACACTTTGATTCCATCCTATTTCATATGATTTACATGCCCTTTAGGAATGTGTGTTATGTTTTTTTATCTTCATCTAGTGTATATCATATATCCCTACCTATTTTTTTTGGTTTTTATTTGTTTTAACCCCTAGACACTACTATCAACATTAGTTATCATCCTTAATGCAACTATCTAGACTTATCTTTTTATCTATTTCCATACCTTTCACTTTGTGACCATTTTGTTATCCCTCTTTCCCCAACCTATGGCTAAATTTTCACATTTCATTAGGATATAATTAAAATTCAAAAGGTTCCTATATATGCAAAGGCTATGGTATAATTAAGACACCTCGTAATTTGATAAGACAACTCTATATTAAGAAAATACTATTTTTTTCAAGCTATCAAATTACCCTAAAACAATGAGTTAAATATATGAATATTTCATAAGGTCAAATATACTATCACATCACTTTTACCAAGGGTTACTAGGAGAAAGATCATATATTCATACTATTATAATTCCATACATATGCATAGGAGGGATAACTACATGTAATTTTG
>JARHVA010006002.1:485000-565000 GCA_037957365.1 Torreya grandis
ATTTACAATTCAATATTTTTAAATTATTAAATTGAGTAGTGAATCATTAAATAGAAGAGTAAAATCATTTAGTAGGAGTTATGTTGGTGAAATTAAAATGAAAATGAGTAGCTAATTCATGATAATGGTTAAATTTAATAGTTTAAGTGCAAAGTTAATGAAATGGGTAATATAAACATTCAAATTATTACTAAATTTTCCATGGTTTTAATAAAAATGTTAAATTATCAAATAAATAAACATGCACTTATGGTAGATTAGAAATAAATTAAAATGAATAGCTTTTCATGATTAATATACATGGATTTTATGTTATATGTAATATTAACATTTTGTTAATGTTATATGTGTTTGTAGGATGTTTTAATACTACTTTAAACATGTAAATAAAGCCTAAATTCTTTAGGGTAGATAGTGTGGTTTACCAAGTATGCATTTGGGGTACTAAAGGCTAAAAATTTATCATACATCATGTGGCTGCTATAGATTCAATAAAATATGGATCTATTAACTATGTTGGTTAAGATATGGTATAATGAGACTAGGAAATTTGAACTGATGATAGGTGACATGATTTGACATTAGAGGATGTATGGCAGATCTTGTGGATCTCGATACAAGAGAGAGAAGTGTACTAGGATTAGGGGTCATAGGAGATTACCCTTTAAAGTATATTTGATGATGGATTGATTACATTTTTTAGAAGAGGAATTGATATATATTATTGTATGTAATTATGGATAGACACATCAATTAATGTACTCATGCTTGTTTTCAGATGTATCATAATACCTAACAAGAGTGGGAGGTTGTGTCATATTAGTTTTCTAGATGTGATTTAGTATACATGGATTTGAGGGAGATATTTGAATTGCGGAAATGCATACCATCACACCTTTAATGGGATTTACATCATGTAGTGTACACAAATGAAAAGGAGATTAGTCCTTCAACATTATTATAGGTATGTTGATAGGAGCACATAATAATAGAGTGGCATGTTTATCACAGAAACACATGAACAAATGATGTACATATTTCCTCTAGGTGGAATATGATTATAGGTACACATAAGCCATACATAAGAGACCTAGAGCTCTATAAGGAAGCTATAAATGAGATAGAGGATGATCATATCACCTAGAGAACATATAGGGAAGTATTCTTATAGTGGGTCTATGATGGTTTATATATAGACTATATGATGACATAATATTAAATCATGGGTGTTCACAAATAAATTAATGAGATATATCACCTTGATAGTATTATGAGATATTTTGGAGTGAGATAACACATTCTAGTAGGATCTCATGTTTTTTCACATTCAATCAAAGAGATAGTTGAGTGGGGGATTTTTATTGATCTTAAAATGGCATATCATAGCTATACACACATTATATAGTGATGTGGGTGGACATGTGAGACATTATTTATGCATGAGTGGTAGATGGATATGAAAATTGATGGGAAATATAGTGTCCTATATGACTTATAGTACCTTATATGTCTCCACATACTTGGAGACAAATATTAGTGGAGACCTTGAGCAGACATCCATGGGGGCCAAGACTTGGAGCTTAGATATATAAGCTATATGTTGAGGTGGAGAGGATAGAGAGGGATGGTATGACACTAGCTATTTGAGTGGTTACCCATCATGAAGAGACTCAAACACCAAATGATACAACTTTTACATAATGATATAAATGAGAGAGGGATACTTCATGTATAGAATTATCAGAGGCCATGGGATTACTAGCAGGGTAGGGATAGTTATTTATGCTGAACAGTGTGATGTGGGCCATGGAGTAATCCGTATATTATAGGATCTTATATGAGGTTTTTTTTTGCATGCATATCAAACACCATCCTATCAATAATAATAAAACATGTGGCCTATGTGGAGATATTTGTATAGGTTATAGAGTTAAATAGGGTTATGTGATAGGTATCACAACATATCATGGGTCGTCTATGGTGTACACCATAACATCATGGGTTGAGTCCTGGGATAGATACCCCATAAGAGGGGCAAGGGAGACTTGACATAGTTTTTATCATGATGTATGGAAGTTCATATATTTTTAAAATGTATCATTGTAAAGACACATGTAATTTTGATGTGTGTGTGTGTGTGTGTGTGTGTGTGTGTGTGTGTGTGTGTGTGTGTGTGTGTGTGTGTGTGTGTGTGTGTGTGTGTGTGTGTGTGTGTGTGTGTGTGTGTGTGTGTGTGTGTGTGTGTGTGTGTGTGTGTGTGTTTGTGTGTGTGTGTGTGTGTGTGTGTGTGTGTGTGTGTGTGTGTGTGTGTGTGTGTGTGTGTGTGTTTATGTGATATTCATTTTGGATATTAAACTTTTATTATTAGGATGTGATGGACATTATGTACTATTTATTATTGTTTATGGATGGTTTATGGGAGAGATGGATATATATGGGACTGCTATCATTAGTTATTATATAAATCAGCTATGATTTAGATGGACAATAATGGTATGAATGGTAACTATGTATCGTTCATTTCAAGTCACAATAACACACGTTAATCCTTTATAATATTTATATAAGTGTTTGATTGCTATGGATGCATTTATAGTGTATTAGACAACTACCTTGTGTATATTTCTCCTTAACATTGAAGTTATAACATGAATAAGGATTGAGCAACCTAAATTTTAATGTATCATAAAATAAAATATCACCAATGATATAACATAATCATGATGAATGCTTATTTTTGAGGCATAAGGACTTTAAATTATTAATTTATGAAAACCAAAGTGCACTATGATATGGATAAATCAAAACCACACTATAACATAATACAAAAATAATATTGACACAAACAAAATTAATGAAAACAAGTCAAAATTCAAGAGCTATCATATATAGTGTGCAATGAGATATGAAGGCATAATAACACTAGATTATAATACACAAAATGATTTTGATAAAAATACTTTCAAAATGATCACAAACCATATATATTAAAATAAAGATAAACAAAGGTAATTGATTTAATACAAAAAAAATAAAACAAAATATCATAAAATAACTCAATAAAAATAAAAGAACCAAAATAAATTAAAGGAACAAGATATAGTCAAGATAACCAAGAGTGGTTAAGGTAAAAAGAGTTGATAACCAATAATGATTAAGGTAATAAGATAACCATAAATGGTTAGTGAAATAAGATTTGAGATAAAATAACCAAAGATGGCTAAATTAAAATACTAAAAATATGACACAAACATAGATTAAAACAACCTAAAAGTATTTAACACCTAAAAGTCACAACAAAAGACTTGACATTCCAGGCTAGGTTTGAGATGTTTGGTATCCATGATCCACGATAATATTGGAACAATTAATGACAAAATAGGAAGAGGAGCTCATAAATTTAAAATTAATTCATGCTTAAGTAAATATATGATGGGGATGACAATGGTTGAGCTAATCATAGAGACTCCATGTGTCTAATCAGTACCTACATAATCCACCATAGATAAAATCTGTGTGGGGATATAAAGCTAGTTGTATTTCTCCAAATACATGAAGTGATGAGAAAATGGGTGATATACAAAATAAATGTGGAATTGTCCCTCCCAAAAAAGCTGAGTGATGGATTTATTATGAAATATAGCTAAGATGGTAGAGGTTCCTTATGGTAATTGTTTAAGTGTAGTTTTGGATGTTCTTAGTTTAATATAGGTGTAAATGATTATGAAAAAGATGGTTATACATAATCTACTCCTATATCATGAGTAAGGACTCAAGTATACATATCTAAGGATCAAGCCCTAAGCTAAAATGTGAGGCAAACCATGATAAAATAAGTGATAAAGGATATTGTGGAAATATATGATAGATGACCGCAATTGAATGCCCCCAGGTAACTAAGATGAATATAGACAATGGATTATAAATGGCACCATAAACCTGGTTTTCACCATGGTACTTTACCAAATAACTAATAAAATAGTTTCATTTATGGAAAAACTATAATTTTATTTTTTTGATTTTGTTTTCTTTGTTTGGATTTTAATTTTTTCTATTTTTTTCTTAATTTTTTAAATTTTTGACACCTAAAATATCAACATGTAGAATAAATTTGGGCATAGAATCTCTTAAATTGCATGATGTTCATAGGTTCATTAAGCTCCACTCTATCTTCTCTATCTAATATGTATGTTTCTAATCCATATTTAGCAATAATGATATATGAGCCCAACCAATTGGGTTCAAACTTTTCTTTCTTGGTTTGAACCCAATCATTGTGGAGTATGAAGATATCATAGCTGTTAATAATTAGTTTTGCATTATTTTTACTTCATAACAATATTTATAATTTCAAACTCCCTATATTTTAATCATTTATTATATCTATGGTATAGGTTATTTTGGTATACTTAAAATGGTTTAAGGCATTAAGTCATTTGTCATCTAGATGATTGAGTTCACTAAGGCATGAAGTGAGATAGGATTATTCATCAATTATATTTTGTGGGAGTATGTGCAAATATTGAATCTTGACTTATATGGGTAGAATAGACACACTTCCATATACAAGGGAATAAATGGTTTCCCCCATGGGTGTATGGATGATAGTATGGTATGCCTAAAGGGTAGGATAAATTTGTGCACTAGTCATGACCAAATTCATTGACAAATATTTTAATTATGTGGAGAATTATTTTATTATTTACTTCATCTTGGCCATTTCCTTGTGGGTATTATGGAGTGGATCATTTTTTCATTATGTGATAGGTTTACCAAAGGAATTTGAATTCTTTATTTTTGAATTATTTTCCATTATCATAAATAATTACAAAAGGGATACTAAAGTGGTACACAATATGATTTAAGATAAACTAAGAGATTTGATTTCTAGTAACATATGTAATGGGAATTGCCTCAACTCATTGGGTAAAGTACTCGATGGGGATAATATTGTATTTATGACCATCAGATGAATTAAGATTGATTTTTACAATGATATCTATCCCCAATGCAGAGAATGGCCAATGTGTAGTAATATGATAAAATAGTTATGAAGGGATATTTATAAGTTTACCATGCTTTTGACAAAGTTTACTTTTTAAACATAAGCACATGAATCAAATTCCATGACAGGCTAATAATAACATACATGCAAAGCATTTTTGGCTAGGATTATACCACTAGAATGTGCACCATGGATTCCTTCATGAACTTCTCTAATGTATAAGTTACATTATTTATAATTTTAATACCATAGAAGTGTTCCATGATAACATCTTAGATATAAAATATTTCTAAGGAATGTATAAAAAGATGTACATTAGATAAATGATTTTCATTGGTTGTGGTATAAGTCAGGTGGAAGGATATTATCATGAAGGTATGCATAAATATTTGAATACCAAGGAGAAAATAAACCAACCACCTCACAAACCATTATATAGTTAGTAATTTCATAAGATAGTATCATTAGGTACTTAACACATAATTTTTTTTGTTTTGTGTTAAGACCAAGTAACAAACCAATGGTTTGCATGGTGTTTGTTGCCCTGTTGTTAGTACTTTTTGAAATTGGATAAATGAAAAATATGAATTTAATATATCTACCATCCATTTTTATGGGATTAATATATCATCACGATCTTGGAATTCATTAGTTACTTGATTTATGATAAGTTTCAAATCATTAGAGACAAGAAGATGTTGGATACCTCATTAAATAACAAGTTTCATACTAGATATGAGATATTCATACTCCAAAATTTTATTGGTACAAGGAAACTCAATTATTAAATATTTTAGAGTACAATCCCCATATGTTGTGAATATTAAAATACCTGAGCCTAACACATGGTTTTTTAAGGAACTATCAAAGAATAATTTCCAAACTAGATAGTCATCGATAGACATTATTGCTTCATCTAAAAATTATTCAACAAGAGGTTTTTATATTTAAGAGGTGCATATATTAATACATTTATTAGTAATTTTACCTTCATTACTTTTTGATTAACATAATCAAGATCAAATGCACTTATAGGCATAAGCCACTTAGCCATCCAACTTATTAAATATGTTTCAGATAGAAAATACTTGAGAGGGTCAATTTTTATAATGATTTTGGTTTGATTATTAAGAATGTAATATTAGAGTTTTTTTTAATAAAAAAAACTATGAGATGTACCTTTCCCATTTGAGAATAATTAATATCATAAGATACCAAGGTCCTGCTTAGATAATACACTAACCTTTATGAACCATTATAGTAATGTTATGCTAAAAATTCCCCCAATGTAAACTAAGTAGCTAATATAAATAATAGAAAAGTCCTATCAACAACACATGAAATTAATACTAGTGGATTGGAAAGATATTGTTCAAGGTGATCAAATGTTGTAGCAAAATTTTCATTCCAATTGAAAGGAGTGTATTTATTTAACAAAAATTTAAAAGGGTGGTAAAGATCTACAAGATGGGATATGAAACACCTGATTTCTTAGATTTTACCTTGAAAACTTTATATTTTTTTGAATTTTTTTGGTGGTGACATATCCATCATAACTGAAACCCTAGAAGGATTGACATCGATGTTGTGTCATGAAATAATGAAGCCCAAAAAATTTACTAATGTCACTCCAAACACACACTTTTTTTAATTTAATCTCATCTTATATTATTTCATTCTTTCAAATATATGATGAAGTAATTTTGGATCATATTATATATATTTTGATTTTTTAAGTATGTCATCAACATAGTCATCCATAATAGCGTAAAGCATATCATGAAAAATCATAGTCATTTCTCTTTGGTATGTGTTGTCAATCAAAATTTCACCCTTGTGAAGGTATTTTTACACCTGCATAGTTTTCTAAAACATGGAAACAATCCTAGGATGTGGGTGGCCTAATCAATAGATTGAGTCTTTAGATTCTAAGGGATAGCTCCCTCTGGTGTATCAATTAGGATCTCTACTCTAACCTACAAACTGTCGAGAAAAAGGTAAGAAAGAAAATTGAAAGGAAATCCTATCTAATGATGGTGATACAACTATATTTTGGTTCATCCACTCAATTCAAGATTCTAAAAACACTTATTAGAGAAGAAAAATATTGAAATTTCAACTCTAATTGACTCCTATGCATCAGTATTTCATGAAAAGGTCATTATCTAATGATCAAAGCTTGAGGGAAATGAGGGAATAGGCATGATCAAGGCACTAACCAACCACTTATATCTATTTTGAACTTATCCAAAAGACATCAAACATAGAACATGACTTGCATAATCTGATCAACTATACTACTAGGCAAGAAACAAGTCCTAACAAGGAAGGAAATTTTATCACATATGCAAATCACTGACATAAATAAATTATACCAACATATTAAAATCTAAAATAAGTCCTTTTATTTATCTAAAAAAGGTTACAAAAATCAAAATATGGTAGAATCTAATCTTGCCAAAAGAGGGATACAATTCATGGCTAAAAAGCCAATTTATATAGAAAAATAATACAATAATAAAGAGATTGGCACTAGAAATAGAAGAGGATGTCAACTCAGTCCTACTTGTGCTATCACAAACTTCAAATAAAATCTATTTTTGTTTTATGCCTTGCATGAAAATCTCTTTGCATTGAAAATGGTGGAGAACCCAAGTTTGAGTCAAAACTTCCATCATGCATGATGTTATGCCAATCTCCAACTATAGAAATCCACTTGAACTACTAGAATATAAATAATAATTTTATTTACATGAAATCAATGTCAAAATTGAATTTAGAACTTTGCTTGAAATATTGGAAATGTTAAAAGCTTTCAACAAGATAAACAAGAGTGAATGCATGAAATTCCATGTTGGCGTAGAAAGGATGAGGTGGACCCAAGCTTGACAAGTCAAAATCTTACATGGAAATCCACACCACAATATTTAAAGGAATATGCCTCTTGAAATACTTGAAGTTGAGTTAGATCATTGAAAGCATGAGATGACTAAGAGATGAACCTAAATTTAACAAACAATCATTTTAAGCTTTGACCAATCAACTATAGATAGCCTTTGCTTGTATTGAAGATGACCTTGATGAGTGAGAGGTGCATTTAGATTGAAATCCTTGTTTTTATTATGGTAATTTATTAGTCTAACACTTTTAGGTTCTACTTCTGTGAATGTATTCCTCTATAATTTATTTGTCTATAGATATTTCCTTTGTCTGCTTCTTTCATCTATCATTTTTATCTCAGGGTTTTTATTTTTGTTTATATTCCCATGGAAAATATTTATTTTCGATTTTATTTTGGGATTTACTTCCAAGCCTTTATTTTGGAGTTGTTTTTGTCCATTTCCTTCAAATAAAAAGTTCAAAGGAATTCCATGTTGGGATTTTCATTATGCCATTCCTTCAAATAAAAGTCCTAAAGGAATTAGGTCTCTGGGCTTTTTTTTAATGCACTTTAGGATTTTAAAAAAGATACTTTATAATTATTATAGTGTCCCTAAAAATTTTGATAAGTGACTTTCCCAAAGGGAAAGTAATCCCTCGGCATCTAAAATAGCCCTTTGGGCTTTTAAAATGATCCCTTCAGACATATCGAAGGTACCCTTCAGAACCTTTGAAATGATCCCTTTGGAAATTTTGGAAGTGAACTTTCTCAAAGGGATTCTATCCTTCAAAAAAAAATGTAAATGTCCTTTCAAAAATCTAAAGTGTCCTTTCCTACAGGGATTCTACCCTTCAAAAAAAATGTAAATGTCCTTTCAAAAATCTAAAATGAACTTTCTTGAAGGGATTCTACCCTTCAAAAAAACTATAAATTTCATTTCATAAATCTAAAGTGTCCCTTAAAATTTTTCAGTAACCCTTTCCTTCCTTAATTTCCTTTAGATAAAAATTTTGAAGGAATTCTATCTTTAGAACCTTTGCAAATTACCCCTTGAGATTTTTAAAACTACCCTTCAAGCTTTTTCAAATTATCCCCTTGGGTTTTCTAAAATAGAATTTTAGCTTTTTTAAAGTATCCCCTCAGAATTTTGAAGGAACCCTTTGGTTTATTTGAATATACCTTCAAAACTTTGCAAATGGCCCTTCAAAATTTATGAAATGGTCAGTCATCTTGTTTATTTCCTTCAAACAAAAATTTTGAAGGAAATGTTAAAATGGTCCTTCTCAAAGAAAATGATATTTTGGAATTTTTTTCTACACCTTTCATAGAAATTGAATAGTCCACATGCCCTTTTGAATTGCCTTTTTTTTAAGGGCATATACCATTCACTAGAGTTGGAAAGGAACATCAAGAAAATGAACAAGCCCTTCAAAAATTTTGATAATGCCCTTCGGGCTTTTGTAAATGGTCCTTTTTTGAAGGGAAGGAACCCTTCAGATTTATTGTAAATTCCACCTACACTTTTGACAAGTACCCTTTAAGAAAATAAAAGTGTCCTTCGATAAACTATGTCATGGTCCTTAGAAAAGTTGTTTCAGACAAAAAGTTTGAAATAATTCCAACACTTAGACAAAATTTGATGTTTTTCTTCTATGAAAGCCCAAAGTATTCTTGTGCTTTGTGAAAACCCAAAGTATTCTGAGTATACCTTTAAAATTGCTCTGATTAAAATCAAATCTGTAATGACATGAAAATCTTTGAATGATAAGGGTGGCAATTTGACATGTGGGTCAAAATTGTCAACATTTTAGTGATTCTACTGGGAAGCATGCCTACTATGCTTGAGAACTCAGACCATATACATAACATTTTAACTCATAAAATAATGGTAAATTTGGTCCATAAATGTAAGTACAACCTTTGATTTGAAAAAGACAACATTCATCCTCCAAAATAAGAAGGGAAACACACAATGCAGGGAAAACTAACTGAAAAGCAAATGTACAAACAAACATTTATTTGGAACAAAATAAAACAAAACTACTATGCTTGAATAACACTTAGAGGAAATTTAAAGAAACTATGACAAGGATATTTTTTCTTTAGTAGCAATGTTTTAGATGTATCCCATTGACTGGGATTGGAAACTCCTGACCATCCATCTTTACAAGATGAAAGGCATTATGGGATTCATAGATGGAGATTATGTATGGCCACTCCAAAAGGAATCAAACTTCATGTACCTTCTTGGTTTAGCTCTTTCCTCATTCTACTTGAGGACCAAATCTCCTTCTTTGAAACTTCATGAAGAAGCTCCTTTGTCAAATGCTCTCTTCACTTATGCTTGATGAATTTCCATGGCTAGCATGGACTAATTTATTATCTTTTCTAGCTCCATAAGCTCAACAGACCTAATCTATATAGGCTCATTCTCCAACAACTCATGTTGATGTATTAGTTCCAAAGTAGGAAACTCAAGACAAATGGGTAACCTTGCTTCTTTACCATATACCAGCTTATATGGAGAGTTGGATATTGATTGTTTATAGGTGATCTTATCAGCCCATAGAGCTGACTTCAACTTGAGATGTGATGACCTTTGATTGTCTTCAATAGTCCTTCTTATGATCTTGAATAGGTTCTTATTTGTAGACTCAGTAAGGCCATTACATTGTAGATAATAGTTTGATGAATTTATAAGATAAACTCCATGTTGGACAACCCTTTGACTGATCATAGTTGCCACAAAATCCATTACATTATCAAAAATAATAGTTGAAGGAACTCCAAATTTATTAAGCAAACCTTCATAGAAATCTATAACATTGGTTTCATTTGCTTCTTTCAATGCCACTACTTCTATCCAACATGTGAAATAATCTATAGTAGTTAGAATCCATTTGTGTCCAAAAATTGAAGGAGGATTTATGATACTAATAAATTTCAACCCCCTTTGGATAAATGCCTAGTCCACTACAATTAGTTGAAGAGGTAAGGCTGCAGGTTTCACCTTTCCTACAAACATAGAATATTGTTTGCACTTCTTAACCCATGCAAGAAAATCCTAAAATATACTAGGATAATAGTACCCACCTCTCATGATCTTAAGATTTGTTGTTCTTGTGGAAAAATTTCCTCCATCATGTCCATCATGGAATTCTCCAAGTAATCTCTAAGTTTGGCTTGGCTCTACACTTCTTAGCAACATGCCATTGATATCTTTATTGATAAAAAAACCATCAATAAGTAAGAATGGAATTGATTTCAACCTAAAATATATTCCTTTTGAATCACTTATATGAGAGGGATAAATACCATCTTGGAGGTACTTACCGAGTCATGAAACTAGTTGGAAGGTGAGATATGAATAGTTGCAACCTCTTCATCATTTGACATCAAAATAGCCACATTGGTATCTTTCAAGTCTTGAGCTAGATGATCATAAATACCTTTTACTCTAATCAATTTTGTGACCTTAATTTATATATCATACTCCATTACCTTAGTTATCTAACCAACTCTCTTCTCATTTATATCTTTGTTCAAAAGGAACTCTTTGATACTCAAGTTAGAGACCATTAGGTGTATTTTATTGTTAGACAGGTATCTAAACTTTATAAGAGACCTTATAATTTAAAGTACATGTTTATCAATAAAAGAGTAGCTTATTTCATAGTATTCCAAGCCATGACTAAATAAAACTATTGGCTTCTCCAAAACATCATGATTTTGTTGCATCAGAATGCCTAAAATGGTGTCCATGTTAACATAAGTATAAAAAATGAAATATTTTGTGAAATATAGATTTATAAGTGTAGGAACACTATTTATGGCCTTATTAATATCTTCAAAAAATTTAATTCCTTCTTTGGACTAGTTGAATCTCTGATTCTTCTTTACCATGGCTATAAGTGACTTATCTAAAATGGCAAAATCTGAAATATATCTCCTTATGAAGTTGATTTTCCCAAACAAGATTTTCATATCCTTTTTGTGATTAGGCAATAAAACTATAAGAATTTATTATACCATTTTAGAATATATTCTTAAAACATTCTTTGAAACAACATGGCCAAGAAACTTACCTTCATGAACTGAGAAGAGACATTTTTGGCGGTTTAGAGATACCCCAAATTGCCTACACCTTTCTAACACTTGCTTGAGATGAACCATGTGATATTTATCACTCCTTGGAAACACTATTATATAATCTAAATAAATAAGTATAAATTTTTTAATAAGGCATTGAAATTCTATATCCATGGCTATCTAAAAGGTTGTTCTAGCATTAGATAAACTAAATAATATCTTTTTGTATACAAATGTCCCCTACTTGGTTGTGAAGGTTGTCTTAAATTGGTCCTCTTATTTAACAAAAATATAATTGTATCCACTATATCCATAAAACAAATAAAACCTCTCTAAACCTATAACAAGCTATAAAATTTATTCCATTGATGGTAATGTATAGTGATATTTAAGTGAATCCCTATTCAAATCATGGAAGCCAACACACAATATAATCTCATCATTTTTCTTCCATAATAAAACAAGATTTGACACCCAAGTTGAGTGCTTAATTAGAAATATAATAGTTTACGCTATGAGCTTGTGAAGCTTAACTCTCATCAAAGGGTAAAGCTTTGGATTAATGGGCCTTTGTCTTTATCTTACTAGTTTAGTTTCAGCCTCTAACTCAATGGTGTGTTGAGCTAAACATAGACCAAATCCATTAATATCAATATGTTTCCATGAAAATAAATAAAAATAACATGTGCATAACTCAATGAAAGCTTATTTTTGTGAAGGAGTGCATACCTTACCCAACTTCAAAATCTTACCAACTATAATATTTACATTGGCATAGTGTTCTTCTTTTATTGGCAAGGATGACTTTTCCTTGACTTATCATCACTGGAAAAAATGTTCTCAAGTGTGATCAATCCATTGGGAAACTTTTTTTTTTTGTTACATAATCCAATCACCATATTGTTGTAGGTGATTTGATTCGTTTCTTGAAGAAAACACAACCTCCTCTTACAAAAATATTACAATTTGATTGTCATATTTGAATACTTGCTAATTATCATGATTATCTAGAATGGAAGGCCTTACAACCACCTTTATATGTGACTAAATGTTTTCATCTTTTTATATCAACTAGGATACTATATTATGACCCAATGGTAGCCAACTTAATTGCATGTTTATTTTTGCCTCTTGGTATTACCTGAATGTTAAAAGATTGAAAATATTCAAGTAAGTACCATATTATATGATTGTAATATTTAAGCAACAAATTTTTACATATTTTCAAACCTCTTACTTGGTGTAATACAAGCTTACTATCACCAAACACTTGCAAAGAATTGACTTTCATCTTCCTAGCCCACTGTAAAGCATGAACAAGTGCCTCATAATCTATAACATTATTTGAAAAACTAAATTGAAACTTAATATAAGAGAAATAAATTTTATTTTTTAGATAAATAAACATCATTCCATACTTGGTACCATGTTTATTCATTTATCTATCAAAGTATAATTGCCACAAACGTCCACTAGATTCATCATCCTTAATAATGGCTAGAATTGGTACATTGTTCTCATGAAGGAAATACATAATAAGTCCTTATTAAATAATATTATAAGGATCATTTTCATGAAAATTACAAGCTAACTCATCAAGAAACAAATCTAAAAATCCATCTAAAGGTGATCCATTTTCTACTTCACTAGTTTCTAGTACAACATTTGAGATGATAAAGTTAGTGTTTACAACACTTATTATATATAGCTATATATAGAAGCATGGAATAGTTTCAAAAAAAATAATTAACTTGGTACCATACCTAGTTATAAACAAAAAATAAGTCTATTCAACTAACAAATATCCCCCAATCTTTGAGGTGAAGTCCCTTGAAAGGCACATAACAAAGTAAGGAGGCAAGTCTACCACAATAACATCCTATACAATAGTAACATTGGGACAAGCATGTAATTTAAATTTCAGATATTTGATGACGCCTAACATATTTTTTGGTGACCCATCTAGTTGTAATACCCCCTTAGTGTTTGTCTCATAAACAAGGTCGAGTTTGTCTGCAATCTATTTACACATGACTATATTACTAGCTCCACTATCCACTATACACTTATGAACCAAAGTATCACCTACTATAAAAAAAAATTAGAAATGAGGAGTTTTATTTTATTTTACCTTATTTTTTTCCACTTTTTCCATCTTATTTACTTGATGTACTTGTTACTTAGTTGGTTGATCTGAATTAGTTAAGACAACACCTTCTTTCTCAACCTATACTAGAGGTAATTTGAGAGCTAAAAGCTCTTAGATGAGTATATATTTTTGTCCTAGAATGTAAATAGAATCCAAAATGATAATTTTGATATTAGACTTATTAATTTTATCCACTATACTAAAATGAGATTCACTAACCTTTGGTTCTACTTTCTAAGGAACTAGCTATTCACAAACTAGAAGTAGTTGATGAACTTTACTAACATCTATATTTTGATTTTTTTGAGTTTTAGGGGTATAAAATTGTTCCTTTACACTAAAATAAAAAACATAAGTAGTAATTGAATCCTTTTTCACCTCCTAAAGCTCATCAATGGCTCTTCTTTTAGCTCTAGTTATAACTCTAACTTGACCAGTTGAATTATTAGGTTCAACACTTTGAGTAAAAGTAACATGATCATCTACTTGCCAATTTACATTAATGGCATAAATTTTCCCTTTAAATTCTTTATTCTCTCCTTTTTATGCCAAACCTATATCTTGGTACTGACCTCCTTGAAAAAAAAACTCTTCTTATATCATTTGTGGCATTGTGATGTTTTGTGATACCAAGGCTTGGTTTTGAGCATCATTGAGATTTGAGGAATACCAACTTGAATATTGCATCAAGTTGTTTTGAGGTTGGTTGGGAATAATGGCCTTTGAAGTGGAAGGAGAATTAGGATGAATGGTATCATATGGATTAGCTAAAGTTATGGCTCTTTATGTTTGATAATGTGGTTTATTCTCTTTGAAACCTTGATAAGGAGGCCTTTGATCTTTGAAGGGCTTATAGGTGGTATGATTTTGTTGTTTATAGTTCATATTAGACTAATATGTTTTTCTCTTGAGTTTCACTATTTCATTCCCAAAGGATTATAACAAGCTTTTTAGCTCTCTTATCTCACTAGCTTGACTAGTAGGGGCTACAATTTGAGCTTGAAGTGATGGAATAGGAGATAAAAGTGGAATTTGAGGAATTTGAGGGGATAACACATTATTAAATTCTAGGAATATAGGAATTAGAGGCCTTGGAGAAAGCTTACCAATGTGTATCAAAATATTTTCTACCCTTATTGTAACCTCATAAGCATCTAGCAAGGTAGTACCACCCATTGACTGTGTCATCACACTAATGTCAGTATTAAGGGATTTTAAATAGTAAAAAAATGCATATTCAGGGGATGGCCTTATCAACATAGGTATTCTAGTCCATGTTTTTAGGAATTTGAGGTTAAAATCAAACATGAACTCATGAGGAGCTCTATTTATGGTAGTTAATTTCTCAACTAAAGATAGGTGATCAGTTTTGTCCTCAAATTGCTTGAATAAAGATGCACCCAATTCATACCAAGTAGAAATCAATTTTAGTGGGAGATTTATATACCATTTCAATGCTTTTCCTTTGAAGGAAGAAACAAGAAATCTTATAGAAACATTATTTTAAACAACATTATGGACTAAATAGAGATTAGCTACATCTTGGATATGCTCAATAGGGGTTGTTTGGTTTTATCTTAAGAATAATGGGATGCTCTTGAGGGAAGATATAGGAATATAATCAAAATAGGATAGATTCAATGGGCTACCTATATTAAATGGAACAAATACTTGGTTTTTAATGGCCATTGGATAGTGGGGATTTATTTTGCCTAGAACAATAGAATAACTAGGGGACACATATTTCTTATAAGTATATGGATTTGCCCTCCTGAACCTTGATCTCTTATATCATATAAATTCAAAAGGAATACCTTTACTAGCTGAACTTATGGTAACCTTTAGCATGAAATGATTGATTAAATGGTGTTATGAGCCTTGCAACCTGAAGAATCTTTACCTTGTGATGAAGATGAATATTCTTGTTGGCTATAACTACTTCTCCTTAGCTTCAAACTTATTTAGATATGAAAATAATTTCTTTGATTTCCCACCAAGCATGAAAAATTTGTTGTCAATTAGACTCACACCCTTATAAAGGTAGTTTTAAACGTTTATAGTCTATTAAAACTTGGAAATAATTCTAGATTGTGGGTGGCCTAATCAATGGATTGAGTCTGTAGATTCCAAGGGCTAGCTCCCTTTAGTGTCTCAATTAGGATCTCTACTCTACACTATAAATTATCAAGAAAAAGGTAAGAAATAAAACTGAAAGGAAATCCTATCTAATGATGGTGATACACCTATATTTTGGTTCATCCACTCAATTTGAGCTTCTAAAAAATACTAATTATACAAGAAAAAGATTACACTTTCAACTCCAATCGACTCCTATGTATCACTATTTCATGAAAAGATTTGTATATGATGATTAAAATTTGAGGTAAATGATGGAAAAGGCATTATTCAAGACACTAACCAACCACTTATATCCACTATAAACTCAACCAAAAGACATCAAACATAGAACATAACTAGCATAATCTGATCAACTATACTACTAGGTAAGAATCAATGCTTGATAGGGAAGGAAATTTTATCACATATGTAGATCACTAACATAAATAAACTATACCAACATCTTAAAATCTAAAACTAGTCCTTCTATTTATGTAAAAAAGGTTACAAAACTCAAATTTTGGTAGAGTTTGGTCTTGCCAAAAGAGGGATACAATTCAAGGTTGAAAAGCCAATTTATATAGAAAAAGAATATAATAGCCAAGAAATTGGCACTAAAAATAGATGAGGAGGTGAACTCAGTCTAACTTCCACTATCATAGACTTAAAATAAAATATGTTTTTGTCTTATGCCTTACATGAAAAACTCTTTCATGTTAAAACTGATGGAGAGTCCAAGTTTGAGTCAAAACATACATCATGCATGATGCTACATCAATCTCCAAATATAGAACACCACTTGAATTACTGGAAACATTAAAATATTTCAACAAGATAAAAAAGAGTTCATGCATGAAATTCCATGTTGGCATAAAAGGGATGAGGTGGACCCAAGATTGATAAGTCAAACTCTTACATAGAAAGTCACACCACAATATTTATAGAAATATGCCTTTTAAACTGCTTGAAGCTGAGTTAGATCATTGAATGCATGAGATGACTAGGAGATAAGCCTGAGTTTAGAAAATAGTCAATTGAACCTTTGAAAAATATACTATATATATAGCTTTTACTTATGTGTAAGAAGACCTTGATGAGTTAGAAGTGCATTCTGGTTTAACTCCTTATCTTTGTTATGGTAATTTCTTGGTCTAACACTTTAAGGTTCTTTGATTCTATGCATGTATTTCTTTGGCATTTATTTGTCTATGGCTATTTCCTTTGCCTATTTATTTCGTCCTTCATTTTTATTTCTATTTATATTCCCATGGAAAATATTTCTTTTGGATTTTATTTTGGGCTTTCCTTCCAAGCCTTTCCTTTGGAGTTATTTTTATCCATTTCCTTTAGATAAAAATTTCAAAGGAATTCTATGTTAGATTTTCCTTGAACCATTCCTTTAGACAAAATGTCTAAAGGAATTAGCTCTTTGAGTTTTTGTCAATGCCCTTTGGGCTTTTAAAAAGGATCCTTCAAAATTATGATAATGTCCCTAAAATTTTTGATTGACTTTCCTAAAGGGAAAGTGATCCTTCGACATCTAAAATAGCCCTTTGAGATTTTGAAATGATCCCTTCAGACAAGTTAAAGGTACCCTTTGAAACCTTTGAAATGATCCCTTCAAAAATCTTGGAAGTAAACTTTCCCAAGGTGATTCTACCATTTGTAAAAACTATAAATGTCCTTTTGGAAATCTAAAGTGTCCTTTGCTTAAGGGATTTTACCCTTTGTAAAAATTGTAAATGTCCTTTTAGAAATCTAAAGTGAACTTTCTCAAAGGGATTCTACCCTTTAAAAAAATTGTAAATGTGCTCTTGAAAATATAAAATGCCTCTCAAAATTTTGTAGGAACCCTTTCCTTGAATCATTTCCTTTGAACAAAAATTATAAAGGAATTATATCTTTAGAACATTTACAAATTACTACTCAATATTTTTAAAATTGCCCTTCAGGCTTTCTCAAACTATCCCCTCGAGTTTTCTAAAATAGACTTTCAAATTTTTCTATGTATACCCTTAGAATTTTGCAAGAAACCTTTGGGTTATTTTAAAATCCCTTAAATTTTTTTAAAATGGCCCTTCATAATTTATGAAATGGTCAGTCATCTTGTTTATTTACCTAAAAAAAAAGTACAAAGGAAATCTTGAAATGGCCATCCTAAAGAAAATGACCCTTTGTGATTTTGTTTTACACCTTTCAAAGAAATTGAATAGTCTACTTGCCCTTCTGAATTGCCTTTTTTTAAAGGGTAAATACCCTTCACCAAATTTTAAGAGGAACTTCAAGAAAATTAACAAGCCCTTCAAAACATTAGACAATTCCCTTCAGGATCTTGTAAATGGTTGTTTTTTGAAGGGAAGGAACCCTGTAGATTTGTTGTAAAGTCCACCTACATTTTTGGTGAGTACCCTTCAGGATAATAAAAGTATCTTTTGAGAAACTATTTGATGGTCCTCAAAAACATTTTTTCAAACAAAAGTTTGAAATAATTTTGATACTTAGATAAAACTTGAAGTCTTCCTTCTGTGAAATCCTGAAGTATTTCTTGTGCTTTTTGAAAACCCAAAGTATTTTGATTATCCCTTTAGAATTTTTTTGAGAAAAATCAAATTATAAATGACATGAAAAGCTTCAAATTATAAGGGTAGTAATTTGACATGTGGGGTCCAAATTATCAATAGTATGTAGATTTATCATTCCTTAGACTAGAAGGTCCCCCATGGTGTTGTGAATGATATCTCATGTTGGTCTTTGGAAACTTTTTTTATTTTGTTGTACCTTGAAAAACCATCTATTAAAGACAATTTTTTTGACTTATAGTAGAATTCTTGATCTTATCGATATTGGGCATGGTAAATCATCTTTTGTACATGATTTATTGATATCACAAAAACATTTATAAACTCTAATTCCTTATAGGTTTTTTGACAAAAATAATATATCAGATATACAATTTGAATAGTCAATAGGGAATATGAAACCAACTTCTAGTTGCTTCTTTAACTCTTCTTTCATTAATAGTGATATCTTGTGATGCATCTTTAAAAGTTTTTATTTGATGGATTATGCATCTAGATGTTTAACAATATGATGCACTACCAGTGATGGATAAATCCCTAACGTATCTATATAAGGCCATATGAATAAATCAAAAATATATCAAAGAAAAAGTATGAGTATGTATCTTTATTTTTGAGTGAGGGAAACTACAAGCTTGACATTTTTGGAATCTTCCTCTATTCTAATGTTGAAAGAAATAATATCCTCCATAGGAGAGTTGACTATTATTTATAATTTGGTCCTAGTTGAGGAAGATTGAATTCCTCCATTAGGTTCTCTTGATTTTATGTTGATGTTGAATTTATGTTTTGATATTATTATTGTTCCCTAAAGTGTATATAATTATCTAATTGAATATAAAATACCTTCTTGTGATCCCTTATCAAAATGTAATCCTATGTACTCAAGACTTTTGAAATTTCCTCATCAATTTTTAAAATGATCAAGTGAAGGTATTGCATTTTGGTCCCAATTTATTAAGGATATATATGTGAGGTGTAGTATTAAAAAAATATATTTATTTAAGTGACTAATAATAGAACACAAATCTACCTCTGACTCACTATAAGAGTGACTTTCAAAAAGAGTGATATATACATTGAGTGGATTAAACCATAAAATAGGAGTGGATTCATTATATTATAATTTTATTATTTTTATTGACCCTTATTCATGAAGACCAAGGCCCTTACTTTTGTATCTCATAATATGGCACATAATGGATTTTGTAATAGGGTATTAATTATCGGTAAATCAAGTAGATAATTCATTGAAGTAAATCCATGAAAGATATAAATTTTTAATAATTTCATAAAAAAGTAAACCACCTAATATAAATTTTGTTTCATGAATATTTTAACCACTTGAATATATCATTGATGGTGGGAATTGCCATAATTATGTGGGGTTATAAGGATTGTGCTTGTATAATTAAAATCTTGGATTATGTATTCACTCATTCCTTTATCAATGATTTTAAAATGGGATGAAGATGATGAAGGTACTTTGGAAGTGAATGATTGATTTAAGGCTTTATTAGCAAAAGGTTGATTGGATGCTTCACTAGTGGAAGGTGTTTCTATGTAAATGGAAGTAGTTTGTGTGTTTATCTAACTAATAAGAGTGGGTGTTTGAAATAATATTTTAGGATGGACATAGTTCTCAATCATATGAAATTACTTAATGAGATTATATTTTTCATTAGTAACTGAGAGATAATAAGATTTTTGATATGGAACTTTCAATAGCTAGCATAATTAGATGTTTTGAGGATCACCTTCAATGGTTACTTTTATACCTTCATGTGAAAATATCAAACAATTATGGAGACTGGAGGGTAGATAATTCATTGAATGTATCCATGAACATCCAAAAATTAGGTTATATGGTAAATCAAAATCAATCACATGTACTAGTGTTTCTTTTATAACATACCCCACCATCAAAGGAAGATAAATGATACCCATGGATTGCCACTCTTTATTATAATACACCTTTATTTTGATAATTTTGGATTCTAATAATTTTTTTGAATGTCCTAAGTGTTTAATTATCCTTAATATAAAAAAAATTAATGTTGAGATATTATATATAAACACCCTCTTTACCTTGTACCTAGAAATAATAACTTCTATGTATAATAAAATATTATGAATATATCCCAAAGGGGAGACATTACAATGGTCAAATGTAACCTAATTATTAGTGGACGAATTACCTACTAATGTTTGGAAGCTTGAGGGGTTGATGTCTTATGGTATACTAGACTCTTGAAGGACTTCATAAAAAATGTATTTATATACAATTGAAGTCTTGAGAAGGTCTAATATGGAAATGTTAATGGGAATATTCTCAACATGATCAATAATTTTATACTTGTGTTCAATATTCAACAATGATGCACTAGGAATGGTATGTTTTGTATGCCTTATATAATGGTAAAATCTTGAGTTTTAAAAAGTAATGACATAAAAATGATTGTGCATTAAATCAACACTATTAGTTATAGAGTTGAAAGGATGCCTATCTCGGTTGATATTACTTGCTTTAGGTTATTCTTACTTTTGCTTACCCTTTCCTTGTTCATGGTTGGGGAATATGTCTTCATATATCCCAAGTTTTTGGTTGTTCAACTCCATGGATGATTGGTTTTGAAAGGATATGTCAGATCAATTAATAAGGTATTGGACATAGTGTTTGAGGTTTATAAACTAACTGTTAGAATGTTCCTTTATCCTATGGTATTTTAAGTATTCATCTTCATTGTACCAATTTTGTTAGGAATTTTCTCATTAAAAGGTTTGTTTTTTGGCCAAGTTATCATGTTATGGTGGGAAAATTTTCAAAATTTCTTTTCGTAACTATCACCTAATTACTTGAACTTATGTTAGGGTATTCCTTGTCAAGGTTGACAATTGAAAATAATTTTATTACTAATGAGTTGATTGTAAGTTTTTTGTTGATTTAATGAGTTTTACATTTGTTCAACATCAGTTATACTATCTCTAACAATGTTTTTATTCTTGGAAAAGAGCTTGGTTGTTTTAGTTTGTATAGAGGAACTATTTTTTGGTTTAAATATATTGATAACACATTTATTGACTAATGTATGTTCAACATCAACCCTATTTTCACTAATTTCATCAAATGACATTAGGAAAAGGAGTAATAAGGGATATTCTAAGTGTGAGTTGAAATTGTTCATAAATATATCCACAAGTTCAATTTTGGGAAATAACCACACAAAATGACTTACCAATGCTTGTCATCAATGTTAGAAGGAATCAAAGGTATCACCATTATGTTTTTTTGGTGTTGTGTATGTCTAATGTGGTGAATTCATTTTCATTATTGTAGGAAAATTGTTGAACAAACTTCTTAAAAAGGTCCTCAAAAGTGAAAATAAATCTTCTAAGAAGTCATGAAAAGCATTTGAGTGCTTGACCCTCAAGACATCATGGAAAAAATTGTAACATATACACATTGCTATAAGAAATGTTTGCACATGCATGATATAATCTTGTAAGGTGTACCTTAGGATCTCCCTTACCTTTATTTTTATCAAATTTTGGGAGTTTAAAATACTCAAGAAAAGGTTTTGGTATGTTACTTAAGTCATATGGGTATGAACAAATTTATTTAAATTTAAATTGGTTTTGTCTATAATAAGAACCATCTTTCAAACCTAGAACTCTATCTTTAATGTTTTGGAATTATTATATAAAATATATTTATAGTTAGTTTATTTGACTTGAGGAAGTATAAAATTTGGGTGGTTAACTTATGAATGTATTTGTGTTAGTTTAATTTTGTGTAAATTTGTTAAGTGGTGGGTTGAAGTTGTTAGTAGGTTGGTTGGAAAAGTTAGTGTTTTGTGGATTTTCAAAGGGGTTGGGATGGTTCAAGTTAGTGTTCAAGCAAACGTTTGTTGTATTGGTGTTGAAGTTTTATGTTTTTGGATTAGGGTTGATTATAAAGTTAATGTTTGGGTTTTTTTGGTTTGGATTTGTGCTAAAGTTAAATTATTTATGAGTAGGATTTGTGTTAAATATTATGGGGTTTGTATTGGTATTCTAATTAAATTTGGACTGGTTGAAAATTTTGGGGTTAAGTTTTTGTGGATTCGTGTTGGATTTAAATTTGGATGGGAAATCATGTTTAATCTAGGGTTGGTTTGACATAAGAGAAATTGGTTTTGGTTTAGGTTAAAGCTAAATATAATGGGGTTAGGGTTTTTATTTAGGTTGATGTTATTTGAAATAGTTTGATTTATGTTTTGGCTTGGATGTGAAATAATCATATGGTTAACATGGGTGTTAAGGTTAAAGGATTGGTTTAGATTGGGGTTAATGTTAGGTATATCAAAGTTAAGTGGTGTTATATTTTTATTAGAGAAAACTAATAAAAAAATAGAATTTAAATTAGAAAACTAATTTTAAGAAATACTATTTGGATTAGGATTATTTTTCATACTTGTATTAATGCCCAAGCTTCAAGTTTTCTCTAAATGAAATACTATTTGGAATAGGATTAGTTTACATACTTGTAGTAATGTATCTATGAAATACTATTTGGATTAGGATTAGCTTTCATACATTCAAGACCAGATTGGTTTGATCATGGTTTTGTGAACCTAAATACACATTCAAGTTTGGGGTGAGTAGATCTTGGATTGGTAAAATTGAATGCATATTCAATTTTGTATTGTTTGGATGTGTAATTGGAAAAGTTGAAATAAAGTTAAAGTTTCAGTTAGCTAGATTTGTGATTAATGAACTTGAATGCATGTTCAAGATTAGATTAGATGGATTAAGACATGAGGGTGAATTAAAATTCACAATAACATTAGGATTATTAAGATTTTTATAACCAACATGATTATTTTATTGATGGGATTAGAGATTCAGAATCTCTTGGTTGACATAAAGTGCATAAGTTTCCCAAGAAAAAAACATGATTTGCTTGGGAGGATTCCTCATGGATGATGGAATTCCATTTATTTAGAGATATGTGAGGATTAGTATTAGAGGATACTATGAGGGAATTAATAAACTCTAAATATTCTTATAGTGTAGATTGATCAAAAATGGTAGGTAAAGGCTCTTTACTTGTAATTAAGTATTGCAAGTTTTGTACATCAAAATAAGGTGGGAATTTGGCTCCTTTGATCATATCTTGAAGAAAAAATTTGGTTTTATTATTAATTATGTGTTGTTGAATGTAATTAATAGGTAATATAGATTTGGTGCTACCTTGTCTTGGTAAGCCCCTCCTCTTTATTCTTGTTTTGTAATTTCATGTATTTATACATGATGGTCTTGGCTTCCAAATTGAAAAGGGTCATTGTAAAATGATTAATCCCTTTAATTATCATTATTAAGTATTGACATGTTCCATATTATGGGAGAAATATCTATTGAAAATTACTTTACTCAAAGAAAACAAAGCTATACTAAGAACAAGAGCCAATGTGACTTTTTTTTACTGATAACTATTTACTTTTGAGCTTTAACTTTAAAAGAGTTTTATTTTAATATTTTTAGTATATTTAATACTCAAAATAATTTAATTATCACTCAATTATTATTTATTACATGGTAAATCATAAGGAAAAATAATAGTTTTTACTTTAAAAAATCATGCAATTTCATAAAAAGGTCAAAATCTAGGATTAAGGTCATGAAGAACTTTTGGGCCTTCCAATGTCACTTACTTGTCCATTATTTTAGACCTAAGCTAATATTTTAAGGAATTAACCAAGGAAGATCACACCATTTCCATGTCCCACTAAGTCTATTTTCAAGGGTGTGTGGAAGGTATATTCTTGGTGCTAATTGCTAACCAATGCACCAAATTCAAATGGAAAATAGTCTAACTTATGCCTAAGGTTTTCAAAAGCTTATCTAACTTTGATAAATATTTTGGTACATTAAGGCCTGATTACATAGAATAATTTGATTAAGTATATGGCCACTATTTTTTTCCCCTAACATACCCAACATAGCCATAGAGGTCTTAGTGTCTTGACATTAATAAAATCATACTTTGAGGAAACTATTTAAACCTTGATTATTCGAGCATGAAATAGACTCACATCACACATGCTTAAAACAAAACCAATTAGGTTGTTGAAATAATTGAAAATCAATTTATATTCCCACTAGCACATAGGGTTTGTAGTATTACATGGTGGTCAAATCCATAGTTTATAGAGTCCATATATAAAGAAAATAAAAATGTTAATGTTTGTTTGTGATTCCCAAATATCATCACCAATGTGATGCCAAGGGAAGAGAATACACATAAACACAAATTGGGTAACATAATTTATAAAGTTTATTTTGATTCCCAAGTATCATCACCAATGTGACTCCAATATAATTGTTAACTCACTAAATTTTACCCTTAGGAGATGATTATTCAAACTTTTCCTAGTTTAGAGTAACATGGGATTAGTCCAAAGGCTATGGGTGACTTATGGATAGAATAAACCTATAGTTTATGGGGATTGATCTCTTGGTAAATTAATTGATTTTAATTCATAGACTAATAAATTTTTGGGTTGTAAAGGGAGATATAAACTTGAACTAAAATCTAAGCTAAGGGAGGTGATGTACCAATATTGATTTATCCACTCTAACTAATCTTTAATCAACACTTTATGAACCAAGAAAGGACTAATGACTCAAACAAGTTTTCCAATGAGCTCCTAAACATAATTACTTCATGTGAAGGATATTATGTATGTATGAAACTTGAATGTAATGGATAAGAGGCCTATTCAAGGAACTATCAACTAAATTATTCTTCAAAAGATAATCACCAACACTTGACACATAACATGACCTGAATAAAATAACATCCTAATAAGTAGGTGATGAAATGATCAACAAAGGAGAATTAAACTTCACCACTTATTCAAATAAACAAGCATAGAAAAACTCTAACCTATTGAGTAAATCTGAAAGTAGTCCTTCTTTATTGATTCAAAAGGTTTTCAAGATACAAATTTAGGTAGAGTTTCATCAAACCCAGTAAAGGGATATATATAATGAAATTAGAGCCTCAATTTATAGAACACAAGTAGATAAAGAGAGGTAAAACTAGTTTGAAGAATGCATGGATAGGTTATGAATGATCCTCATTCATGACTATCATTAATAATAGCTCCATGCTCCCTCTATGTGTTGCCTTCATAGTTGGTGGTATTCAATGAGAATTTTGTGGCATTGAAGTGGAGTGGTGTAGGATAATTAAAACTTAATTGACCCCATGGAGATCATGTTCATGCTAAATTAGTTAATTCCCTCTAATTTTGATAGTTACAAAGCAACAAAGTGGTTCAGTTAGGTCCCTAATGAAGTATTCAGTAACTTGTCCCATTCTTTCCATGCCAATAATACTTAAAAAACTTCCCCATCCTTCATGGTGGATAATAAATGGGATTTATCACATTAATTATGTAGTTACAAATTTTTCCATAGCCTAAATTTATTCCCTTTATATTCCTCTACACCAATATGTAGCTTAAATAGTTGACCAAGAGACCTAGTAGGCAACTAGGACTACTCACTTAGTGTTAACTACTTGGATAAACATGGGAGATAAATAAAACCTTAAGAAAATGTATGTGGTAATATTTTAGGTTCATCCAATCATAGAAAACCATGAATAAATATTTTTAGATAATTGAAACCATATAACTTTTCTCATCTAGGTGACTAGGTCACCTTATACTAGCATTTCTAGACTACGTATTAGCTCAGACTTGTGGGTGAATTTATAGGAATAATTATGAGTAATTTATGGATTTTAAAGTTATAATACATCTCAAACTATTCTCCTTAATGGTTTTTAGCTATTCACCAAGCTCTGCACCTTGGATTCATTCCTAAATCATGCCCAAATAGAGTTTTTGGTGGTGTTTATACTACTTTCCATACAAACTACTACCATAAACTAGACATAATTTTAGTGAAAAATGAGATTTAGGTGTTTCCCAAGACAATATAGGTCATTTGAGTTCAAAATATTCATTTTTTATTCCATCATGTCTCTATTAGGGTTTATGTAGGGTTTTAGTGACCTGCCATCTTAATGATAGTTCAAAGAGTACATGACTAAAACTAAAAACCTTTTTCCATGGATTTTGGGTACATATACCCCTTAAAAAATCTTGAAATTATAGTTGTGCCATGATCTTTGCATAGTGAGTACTGAGTGAAATTTAGAAGACCTTAATTCCTTGTTAATCATTCTATGTAAGTTTTAGTATTAGTGATTGTTGATAGCATTGGTAATCTAAATGTAAATATTTAATCCATATATGGTGAGTTAAGATTGGTCCTCAAATACATATAATATAAATATTACTATTTCATCTTTCCATGTGAGATGTGAGCATTAGATTTGGTAGCTTAAGGTGGCAGACTATGGTAGTGTAGCTTAAGAGAGGTAATGAGACCAATTTTACCATCTACTTGTATTCCTCTATCTAAAACATTCTTATCAAGATATATAACATCATCACACACCATATAATGGCCTTAAATATGGTTTTAGGTGGGTTATATGCAACAAACAGGAGGCTAGGATTTTGAGCTTTAGGCCTAATAGGCCTAAGTCCTATATCTATGGGCCAACATGTAGGTGAATTGGTGACATAAAATTTACCACAACAAATTCATAAATCTAAATTCCACATTTTTTCATTTTTTCTCATCTACCCAGGCCACCATTTTTGTCCATATCTCTCTGAGGTCTACCTTGAGTGTCATTACCCAACTTGAGTGGTTGATAGTTAGCATTGGATAATTAAGTAGTCTCTTATGGCTCTATACAGTATTTATAAAATTAGAATACTTAATTAATATTCCCTCATGTCTTAGTAACATCTTTGGGAATGGGCCTCCATGGATTCTATTCTCTTTATTCCATCTCATACTCTTGCTCAAGGTTTATGAATAACTAGGCATGTGTAGCCCTAATGGCATAATTTAGTCCCTTCTTTCCTTATATTGATATTTTTATCATATTTTGAACTATTTTTATGTCTTTATCACTTCCCCATATAATTATTTTATACCTAAAACACTCTTCAATATGTAATCTATCCTAAATTTCTATGAATAGGCCTATACATGCTAGTTTAGGCCTATTGGGCCTAATTACCTATCAAGGTTATTATTACTCCATAGGACTAGATCACTCAAAGTAAAATAATAAACTTATATAAAAAATGATTATACTCTCTTATTTTATATAAATTCACCATTATGTAGGGTTATTGATACTTCACCATCTTATTAATGACCTTACATGTAGGTGGCATTTTTGCATTTTGACTAAGTGTGTTAGTCTCTTCTTCATGGTAAATTATTTATCATTCAAAAAATATATCATTTTTTACATGTATTTTAAACCCATTTTAACCTCATACAAATTAAAATATCTTTAAAATGGGCTTCTATAAACAACCTATCATATTTCTACAATCATGCCTATAGGTAGAGGTTTTAAGCCCTTTTGAATATGAGTGCCTTATTTGAGAGGTGTAATTTGATGTTACATTGTTTACATGGGTTCCCTCATCATGTTTATGACCTATAATTTCCACTTTTAACTTTATAAACTTGGTTGTTCTCATAACACCATCAATGTTTCTCCTACTCTGTAGTCATAGTCATGTTTACATGGAAGCATTAAATGGGATCTCATCTTGGGGTGGTCTGATGGTGTTGGTATTTATTTTTACCTACTTTCTCTATATTGAAAAATTATTCATAGGTCCTTACTAATCTTAAATTATTCTTCTATTCCTTATACATCCCATCCTAGTAGCCAAAACTTTTTTTGCTTAGTCTGCATTAGGCCTATAGATACCTAAATGGGAGCTCATATCTCAAAGGATTAAAGATGAGAATGGAATTTTAATATAGGGAAGTGAGGGGGAATGAGGAAAAAAATAGAGTATGACTAAGAGGTTAATTTAATGTATGATTTTAAAAAAACTTGATGTTTCTCCATTGTCATTACTATAACACCCTTTCCACACTTGCAAGGAGACTACATTACATACATGACAATTACATTAAAGCATAACTTGATAGAGTGTTTTGATTATTTTATGGCTTAATTATGTGTTTATGGAAGGAAAGGATTTATTTTATTCCAATAAACCATCATACAACCTAAACTCATCATTTACTTACATTTTCACGCCTTGAAGACTTTGTAGTAAGAAGAAAAACTACCTATAACCTATAAATGTGATATCATGGAGGTTTCCCTATTCTTTATGAATAACACATGTGAATTGTATATTAAATATATTGTATAAGGGTTGGGTATACCCTTTATAATCCATCCAACTTTCCATTGATATTTCATCGTGTTTATAGAAAGAGAAAATGAAGTAGACTAAAACCTTGTCTGAATGGATGTGATATTATGAGCCCTTAACCTTCTTAGTGATTGTTCATAAAGTAGGGGAACGAAATCTAAGAAATAATTCCACTAAAAGGAATATAACTAAGGTCCCCTCTTAAACCCAAAATCTTAGGTGCTCATATTCTCTCTCATGTCCATCTTGTTCATAAACCTAACTAACTTTTCAAGGCTACCAAAGAGCTCGATTGAGAAAGGGAAATGATATTTAACATGTTTAACCTAATATCACATTGATTATTCCATATTATGTTTGAACTAAGTCCCATCTACATATTTTTTACTTCCTATACCCTAACATGTCTATATAGGTCTATACAAACCTGAAACACCTATAAAACCCCTTATTTTTTGCATTTTTTTTATTGATTTAGATCCTGAAAATCCATTGGAGGATGCAAAGATGGAAAATATAGGTCAAATACACATTTCAAAATATAATGTATAATTGTTGGAAGTTGAAATGTCACATTTTCACATGTGTGGGGCCCTTTTAATGGATGAAAAATGTGTTTGACTTCTAAGATGGACCATTTTTATGAATAAAAACACCTTGTCTTGATAATAGGATGGTAATTATACCATTTTAAGACGCTTCCTAATATAATGTGACATTAAAACATACCCTTTTCCAAAGGTTTTTAATGAAATCTGACTCATATGAGATGTTTTAAGGGTCATTTGATGACTTGAAAGGCTAACTAAAGCTTCAAATACTCTTGAATAAGGAGACCATGGAGGCCACCTTGGTTATAGTTTTAGACTTCATGTTATGATTTATACAAGGATTGGTCATCCATATATGATGCTAACTAAGGTCTCTCCTTAGAAAATTGCTTATAATAGGCTTAAATGTAATTAGAAATAGAAACCTTAATCCCTCCAAATACTTTAATTTTTGGTAAGAAACCTTAACTTTATCAAATAAGGAAAATATCATTCTTTAGACTTAAAAATACCTTTGACATTCCTCCACTCATTGAAGTACCATCATGATAAATTAGTACATCATCCAAAGACTCAAAATAGGTTATGACATGAGGATCCCTCAAGTAGCATCTAGCCCATACCATGACACCTCAAACAATGTTGAAAGGCTCAAAATAAGACAAAAATAGGACATCACAAGGCATGAATACCACCATGTAAAAGCTTGTAAGGGTGTCACAATAAATGTTTTGGTTAAAGGGGTTTAAATTTGGTCTAGGAGGCCAAATTATTAATATAAGATCATACACAATTCACAACACACACAAAATGCTAAAAATGTGAAAATAAATTAAGTCGAAGAAATCAAGTGTGAACTAATTAATATCAATGAAATAAAAATTGAATTAAAAAATGTTAGTAATAAATATAAAAATATTTTGGTTATTTTAGACTTTTATCAACGTTTCGTTAACTAGTGGCTTAAAAATAATTTGTTAGAAAGCTTGTTTTGTCTAAGAGTTAAGGTAACATACAATAAAGTAAGTAAAAACCACAAAAATAGGAAAAAATCAATCCTCTATGATGAATCTACAAATACATAGTTAAATATAAACACAAAATTGTTACTATTTAGAAATAGAAAGTAAACAAAATATAAAAATAGATAGAATTCATAGTTATGAAATGATTATATAGCTAAACTCATCAAATTCATTGTTAATTTCCTTGATTTCCTAGTTAGATCCATTGATTTTGTAATAAACCTAAACAATTTTACCACTATGTAAAAAATAAAGATAGCCACAAGAAATAATTTTGTAGTTTGGTAATGATTTCATAGTTAATTTAACTGATTTCATAATTAAATACTTCAATTTCATTATCAAACTCACTGAAATCATATTTATGTAGAAATAAAGAGTTGTAAAAATATAAAACATAATCATAAGTAGAGATTAAGTATAAATATGATGGAAAGGAGGAAATTATCAAAAAGACTATAGAAACAAGGAATATAATGATGTATGAACCTAAATTAGCTCACCCTAATAATCCCATTAAATTCAGTAATTTAACCCATAATCATATTACCTAGCCAATTAATTAACATCTTAATTCCTACATAAAATCCCCTACATCCTATGAACCTTAGTCCATTCTTAAAATCAATTATTTACCCTAATTAACCCATTAACTAGGCTACTTAACTACTAATCTACCCATTAGCATAGTTGACAATTTAAAATTCCTTTCTATTGACCTACCCATCTACCACCCTACTATCCTACCCTTTCTTACACCCCTACTCCCTAATCGATTTTTTGGAATTGGATAATTAGATCATCCTCTAAACTTGGCTTTCCCTCTTTATAAGCCTCTATTCTAGAGGTTTCTAAGGAATTTTTATTCCTTGGAAATTCCTCCATGATTGATCCCAAAGGCTGAAGATTAAATATGAGACATTGATTTTTCCTCCATTGGCTTATATATGGAAGTGATACCTCCATGACCAACTAAATTCTAATCCATTAAACTTTCACTATAATTGCATTTTCAGCCATTATCCAATCACTCCCATATCCTTGTGAAATCCATCAACAAGCTATGAATCCATCAAATCCATCAAAAGGATCAATCAATAAATCTAAAAATCCAAGCATCTTACACTTAAATCAGCCTATAAATATTGGGGAGGATCTCTAAGGGATAAAAGGATGGTAATAATCTCATTGTAAATGTCTGATTGTTCTTCTATCCCCTCCTTTATTACTATTTGTATTATTGTGTTTTTATTGCTAAAATTTGTAATATAGTCAATAATCCAAAATACATTCACATAGAATATTAGTTTCTTATTATAATTTTTCTTCCATAGTCTATAAACTCATAGTTACATAGAAAATACACACAATATAATTTAAAACATCATAAAATGACTTACTATTGCAAAAAAACTTCCAAGACCAATAACAAATCTATATGCATGATAAAATCTTCAAGAATCAATTGAAAAATGCTTTTAAATTCACTTATGATGATTATAAGATGAAAAAGATGAGGGAAGGTCCCACTAGGCATGCAAAAATATATGAAGTAAATTTATATCCAACCAAACTAAGAAATCAAATGATCTAAATAAAACTATAAACTCAAACAATCTCAAGATAGAGAAACAATAAAATGAAGAAATTGAAATAACAAAATAAATATTTATAAATAAATGCAAAGTTCATCACCTTCTCCATTGTGTGATTAATGGTAGATTTGATCTTTGTGTGGAATATCAATGTTGAATCCTTCTTCTAAGGTAAATAAAGAATGGTAGTGTTTTGATAAGTAAATGCACTATTTATGGCTTTAATTCACTTAAAATTTTCTTTGAATTTTGATATCACTTTGTTATATTGAAAGTGAATAAATGAAAGTGATGGCTTGAATGACTATTTATAGGCTTTTGAAAGAAAGATTAAATAGAGGATTATTTGAATATTTCAAAATTTTCAAATAATCTATGGTGGACAACAATTCCTCACCCATGAGAATTATGATTAGTTCAAATGGTTTAGAGAAATATGGAATTGGTTAGTTGAGTCACCAAGATATTTTGCAAGTTAAGGGATACTAGAGGGTAGTTGACTAAGTTATGGGATTCATTGGGTTAGTCAACATGTGAGGGAGTTAAAGGTGGAGATTGATAGGTGAGGTTGAAAATATGGATATATTCATTAAATTTGGCTAATTTTTTTTCATAATTGTTTAATATTTGAAATATTCAATTATTTGAATAAGGAGGGAAATGATGCTATTTTATATTTAAATTTGGGAAGAATATTTAGTCACCTTTAGTTGTATTTTGACCATAGCAAATTTTAGGTGTCTACACATATTGATGAAGTAGTTAATTTTTGAAGTTAAATAGTTTGAGAATGATTTGTTATGATTCTTATATTGAGATCTAATAAATTATATGTTGTTTAGTTTTTTGTAGAGGTAATGGATATTTTGTCACCTAGTGGATGCAACATGGTTGCCAAAAGTTATGTAGAGACTATTATAGGATGAAAATGCATGGTTATTTTCCCTAGGGTTTAGAGGAATTATGGAGAGGTGTTAGATCTCATTGAGTGTTAACTTAGTCATTATGTTCCTTAGATAATGGGAGTGACTAACCAACACTTTCCACTAGGAGGTGGATGTGGATACTATATAGGTGAGGATCAAATTAGAGGACTAAAATTCTCTACTTGGATTACCCATCTTTGGTACTAATATGATCTATGGTGCCTCAAATTTTAAGTTCTAGATAAGGGCCTTAGCTTTGTGGGAAATAGGGTTAGAGAAATATTTTGTTGGGTTTTGAATGTGCTTATTTGATGCCTATATATTAACCATTTTTAACATATATAAGGACATGATAGGTATTATGACATCATGTGTAAATTTCCATAATTTATATTGGAAGGTCACACTATATGTGATGGCATTGTGTCAGTATATTCTAAATAAGCGGACACTATATGATCTGAGATTAGTTATTTAGGTATAATTGGTGCATGATATGTATGAGATGTTGTATGAAGGATAAAAAACCCTGGTCCTTATGTTTTTTTGAGTTGATGGATATATTAGAGGTTATATATGTACCATCTAACTAGTTTTCCCCATGATATGGATAATAAGCTACCTCGTATGACTAGGTGGTGATAGGACCATGTAATATGTGTTGTGCCACATATTCCACCATTATATATAGTCACACAGGGTGATATTATATGGTAGTCATATATAGATATTCTAGCTAGTTATCAATCTTAGTCTATTTTTACTATTGGCTTGGGTCATGTTCACATTACTAGGCATTATACCTAGTATGTAGAACCACATTCTATTTTTCATGATCTTGGATAGTATGGCTTAACACATTTATTGGCTCTAATAGAAGTTCCTAATTTTTGGCATGATATGCTAGTGATAAAAGGGGTATACATGATATAGGATCACTAGTGGAGATACCTATGGTTTAACCATGGTGAGGGAGACCATGAATAGGTTAGGCTCAGTGGTAGAAGGTAGTTTGATCAAAGGATAAAGAGGGATTTATGAAAGATGTGGATATGGTTGGTGTTAATGGTAAGGGTAAGGATGTGTCTAATGTTCATCTATAACATGCATTATAGGTTTTATCATGAGCATGAAGGAGATGAAGATGCTAAAAAGTGGTACATGGGACACAATAGGTATCAATTACATAGGTAGACCCTATAATGCATGATATAGAGAGATGGTCTATAGAGAGACAAATTTTGAGAGGACCTTGACATACATGGGTTATTTATCTAGGTCTTTTTAGCTAATTAAACTAATATTGTAATGGAGGTTCTAGGTTGATGCAATGACGGGGAGATCATGGTTGGTGAGATTGGTTTTTGTAAGTACTAGTTTATCTTTTGAGTATTGGATAGATCACTAAATGATTAGTTTTACATTTTATTTGTGTAGATATATTATTTATATATTTGGAAATATTTATGTGAGATATAATGTATACTTGGTTTCTATTTTATAGATACTACTAAGAGGAGATAAAATGGGGTGTAGTAGTCTAGGTTGCACACCATGATATTTTGGATGGAGTGTTATTATTGGGAGAAAAACTTGGATAGTAAATCTATGTAGGATATTCATCTAATATTCATGTATTGCGTAATCATTATATCATGTATATGTGTATTTTATCCTATCTTCATGACTTGTAATAGGTTCGAATATGAACATACTCTAATTTTGGCCCTAAGTATGAGAATAATATGAACATTAATAGACTAAAAATGACTATATATACATATGTTTGTAAGAAAAATAGAGTTATACTTTTGAAGATATCAATAGAGACTATTTGGTTATGGTTACCTTTTGTGTTTCTTACTGTGTTCCTTACATGTATTTTCATGTATAATGTTTGCTTACTTTTTATCTAAATTATTTTGAATACTTCATAAATGTTAATGAATTATTGGTTGTTCCTACTTTCTACTTAATTCACAATAATTCATCCTTGTTATCCTTTTGTTATCTAACCTTTTGTATGAATATGATGTAATATCCTATGAACTAAATTATAACCTAGCTATTCTCATCCTTAGCATGTTTTGATGCTTTAAAAACCTTTTCTAATAATGGTTTAGTGAGCATGGAAATAGTCCTTCTAGAGTAAATTATGTTAAGATTGTTACTAGGTTAGAGAGATATTGATACATGGTTAGACCAAAGAGTATGTAATTTTGTAGAAGAAGAATCAAAATGGATGGGTCTTACCATACAAGAAATCATTTGAGAGCATATATATGGAGATATTTAAGAAATATTTTGTGTTAGTTACCTGAATTTATAGCTAATTGGTTATCATAGTTGGATTACTATTATTTTAACCCAAAAATAGAAGAAATATTCATCTGGATAGAAGAAAAGATAGACTAGTTGTAGAAATTAGACTCTAACTGGAAAGTGAAATAGATTATTGGGTTTTTACCACTATAGATGGATACATAACCAAATTTTTGGTAAAAGGATACATATATTTTGAATATATAAAATACATTTTTGTCAAATGAATTAGAGGGAAAATTTTTTAGTAATTTCCTATCCTTGTGAAGATGTTGGTTATAGAAAGGCCATGTTGCCTACTCCAACTAATATGGAGTAGTCACTTAAAGTGTATGGGGGTGTGTGAAACATGATAGTGAATGACGATTACATGATTATATAAGGCTTAAACCTAAATATAGAATGTAGACATGAAGGAAGAAGAGTCAAATGAAAAGTTTGGATTTATAATGTTAGCTATGATAATAGAATAAATGGAAAAAGAAAAGAATAGCCAAGTAACTATGAGTAGAGGTAAAAGTAGTATTAAAATAGGTGATGAAAAAGTAAGAAGATGTGATGAGAAAGAAGAAAGAGATTAAGAATGAAGGATGAATAAATAATATGATAAATGTTGACAGATAGAAAGAAGTGATGAAAAACTAAATGAAGAAGAGATATTTGAAGAACAAGGAAAGAATAGTGTAGAAGTAGAATAATTATATGATAGATATAGTGTGTAACTACAAGAATGGGTATTATTAAAAGGACGTAAAAAATTAATCAAAGAATCAAAACACAATCATAGATTAATTACAAGTTCAAGCATAAAAGAATAATTTACATGAAAGAATCATTTACTAGAAGAACACATGTCCCTGTAGCCTAATTTCTTATATTCTAGTAGAAGTTTTCAACTAGGTGGATGAGAATATAATAGTTGGGAATGTCTATTTTTATAAAATGTATAACATTATGGTAATAAAATTTTAATAACATAAATTGGAAATATTTTGAAGGCTATAGGGCATGTTGAAACCAAGCAAAGAAAATAAGGAAACACAGAAAAATTAAGTGCATAATTTGATTTTCCTGGTGCATAGATAAATATTCATAGTACACAAATAAGATCACATAGAACATAGCCTCCTCTTGTATTAAATACAAAATAGATACCTCCAATACCAGTTTAAGCAGTGGGTCATGCAGGATCATTTATAAATCTAGCAATGTATGACGGGTTTAAAGACTTTGAACAATATATATTAACCTATGAAATGAGATGGCAAGCTAAGGGCATTAATGATGAAGCTATCAAAAAGTGTGAGTTAGTAGGGGAACTAACTAAAAGAGTGCTTGAGTTTAACTACCAAACATAAATTTAGTAGGCAATTCTATAATAGGTTAAAGAATAGCTCATTACAGAGTTCAAGATAAAAAATGTACAAGTTAGACTATTCAAGACCTAAAGGAAATAAGACAAAAGTTAGGAGAATCATTCTATGACTATGATCATAGATTTTATGATGTTATTAATAAGGTGTAATTTTCCTTAACAAACAAAGATAAAGATATATGGTTTGTTGAAGGACTATGCTCCATGATTAGATTTTCCATTGTGTAAACTCAATATGTTACTAAAGCAAATGCTAGAGTTGTTACCTTATGAGTAGAGCAAATTGAAGACTATGGGGAAACTCTTATCATAAATTATAAGATTTAAAATATATTACAATATTTTATGAAAATGATAGATCAATATCATGAGGCAAATAAATATAAGATGAATCTATGGTGTATGTAGTGTGTAAAAGTACATCATAGTAATGGTTGTCCTAAAATCAAGATAGATTTTTGTGAAATCTATCAAGTAGTCGAGAACATAGAAATGTAGTGAGATATCCTATAATAATATGTCAAGAATAGACATAATTTATATTTTAACTTTTACAAGTCACATAATCATGATGAAAAGAACTTTAGGTATTTGTAGGAACTCAAATAATACATCACCAAAAATGTATTTTCATTCATTGCATAATAAGTGCCCTCAATGAAGTAGATAATTCCAACCCCAAAAGTCAATAAAGGTTGTCTGACCCAAGCAAGTCCATAATGTATTCCTAGTTCACCATAGTATTAGCCTTAAGGTCTAGTTGGTAGGATCCCTCCTTCACTAAGTTAGACACCACCATCATCATAATACTAGTATGCATCTCCCTGGAGTGTAATAATGACATAGAAATAAAAATTGAATTGGACCTCACTAGTTTCACAACAAAAATTGAAAATTATAGATTATACCTAGTAACATCAATAATGGAATACAATGCAACAACAAATAGGTTGTTGAGGAGGTTATCAATCAAACAAAAAAGGATCTAAGGGTATATAGAAAGAATGTTACCAAGGTGATAGAGGAAATAACTATCAATAGCCTCTTTTTTAATTCTATATGTGTGGAGATTATAATCATGTGAAACATAATTGCCTTTTTATTCCTCAAAGATAATTTTACTATGCATATTATAGAATATATGACTAGTACAAGACTATCATGTCCTGAAAAAGTAATGAAATGATAAGGCCATTAAGCATGTGAATATGGTGAATGCGCAACATAAGGAATATTCCCACCTAAATGTCATTGCATAACATCAACATGAAAAAAGAGGGTTGCCTCCTCTTGAAATGCCTTGGGATCAAGGAATCTAAAAATAAAAATAGGATAAATACTTGGACCTAGCTATATAAAAGGGGCTAATGTATGAATCTATATAGATGTTGAAAAAGATTCAACACCAAAACACTACTAAAGGATATTTTGTAGCAATAGATGCCCAAATATATGGCCATATCATGTGCATTATGCATCAAGGTGGATTTTTTTCTACATTGACATATCTAATGAAACTTTTAAGAATACTATGCAATGAAAACATCTATTAAAATATCACAAAACTGTTACATAATTTTCATGGAGTGTGCATAATGAGGTCAATAGAAGATATAAAATTTGATTTGGTACATCAAAACAAAGAAGCCCTAGGATGTAGATGCATGAATCAACATTGGGGTTGTAGGATATGAAATTCCAAATACTATCTTTGATTTTGGTATCATAGTCAACATGATTCACAAGTATTCATGGGAGGTTATTAGATGATTGGTCATAAGTTATAGCCCAATGACTCTGAACTTATCCCACTATGAATGAGTTGAGCCTATTAGCATATTATAAGATGTTGAGATAAAAGTCTTAGAACTAACCCTGTGAGGTGACTTTGAAGTCATCAATATGAAGATAGAAACAACACATTACCCTACATAATTGGAAATAAATAGGCATATGATGGTCAAATGACTATCAATACTATGAAAAATCAACTATAGGTGCAGCAAGGAGATAAGGTTTTCATCATTCCTTTGGATAGAGCGAACAAACCTTACATAATTTTGTCTAAACTAGAATCTCCATATGTTTCATAAAAACTAGTTAGATGAAGGTAAATTATAAAGAGAAATTAAAATCTATGTGCATAGCTAAGTATAACTTATTATATGATCATACTAAACCTCATGTACAATATTTACTAACTCAATAGTTTAATACATCTAAATATTGACAACCTAAACCAGTATTAACTCAGCCATTGGTAAGCTAGTTTATCATAGAGGATTATACATCCATTTTTTTTAAAATCCCATACTAATTCAAAAGTTTACTTTCTCTATCAATTAGATGATCATATGGAGGATTATATATAATTTACAAATGAAGGTGCTTTTCCTTAGGAAATAGCTTCTCTATCAGTGGAGACTCAGACATGCACTTACTAAACTAGGCTCATGGTGATCATGAATTTTGACCTATGAGGATGGTATTTACACATGAGAGATAACTTATTATGTACTATATGACTGAGGATATTAATCAATTCAACCTACACCTACAAGTTCATGTTCATACCATTAATTAGTGGGTTAGTGATTTAAACTATGCTTTGAAGGGAGTTGGAGTGACATGGTGGGAAATTCATAGAAATGATCAGCTTGAGTGGGATGATGCATGAAAAATCATGATTAATAGGTTAAAATACTATAACTCATCAAAATAAATTAGCCTTTCTTCTAAAAAGGTGCATTTCTTGAAATCCATATTCACAAATGTGTTGAAATTTGGACTGAGGAACATGTGGCTCTAAAGTACTAGGTTCACATCTTCTATTATATACTTGTTTCTTTACCATCAACATGGTATATACATTAGGAGTGTGGGAGGGAGATAAAGTAATTGGTGCAAGTGCAAAGTGAATTTATACATATATTTATATTTGAAGATGAGAACCATATAGTTTACAATGCATTTCTTAAAATCAAACATTTCTTATGCCATAGGTGCATAGATTATTTAAGCACTATAATAGATCCACTGCCTAGAAGAATGTAGATTATGATCTATATATGGCATTAAAAATATAAATCTACCAAGAAATAAGAATGATCTCTTATACAACCATTAAACTGAATATAAGATGAAAAAGAAGCCATTGAAGATTTAGATACTAATGGTGATATTGATTTGATTGATTATTTAAAAATGAACAACCAATAGAACTAGTAAATGACCCCAACATAGAACTTATTGAAGACAAGTTTCACATTATATAGATTCTAAAAAAAGAAGGGAAATGAATGATACAAGAATTTTTTTATGAGGAAAAGTATAATATTTACAATCAGCCCATTAAAAATTAGGTAACAAACATCACAATTGAGGAGATTCCTAAATGTGTGTATATAGGTGATTACTAGACAAAAGCTAAATTTTTTGAAGATATTCAACTCCTATAAGATTATCAAGATGTATTTCACATTAAATTTTTAGATGTCTAAGGAGTTGATCTATCACTAGGAGAAATGCATATCAAACTCAAGGAGTGATCATGACCTATAAATAAATAACCATATAAGTTGAATCCAAACATGAAATTGAATGTGAAGGTTGAACTTGATAGAATTCAATATGTAGGTATAGTCTATCCCATATAAAAGGAAAATTAGGTTATTCTAATGGTAGTGCATTCTTAAAAATAGGGGAAATTAGAGTATGTGGGGATTATCACACTTTGAATGATGCATGTGTGAATGATCCATTTCCAATTCCCTTCATAAATGAATTTTTGAAATTTATCATAGAACATAAAATCTACTCTTTAATGGATTGTTTGCTATCATCAAATAACCACCACAGAAGAAGATAGAGCTAAAACAACATTTTCCATAGAATGGGAATATTTTTTGTACAACGTAATGCCTTTGAACCTCAAGAATGCAAGTGTGGTTTTTTCTTGCACAATGGTGACTATGTTCAAATATTTCATTCATAAATTTTTGGAAGTCTATTTAAATGATTGGGAAGATTTTTTTTTTTTAAATAACATTTTTATAAACTATGTGTCATTTCAAAATGATACCAAGCTTTGTGAATTACTCTAAATGTAAATAAATGTTTATTTTTCACACCTTTTGGTGTTCTTCTAGGTCATGTAGTGTCTAGTGAAGGAATTTTGGTCAACCATGCCAAAGTTGAAGTCATTATAAGCATGGATCCACTAGTAAGCTCCATAGAAGTGTGATATTTTCATGGCTATATAGGGTATTGCAACAAGTTTATTAAGGGATATATATCCATTTCATCTCCATTAGAATCCTTATTGCACAAACTTGCAAAGTTTTTCTAGAATTCTAAGTACCAAGAAGCCTTTATATAGATGAAATAAAGATTAGTCACTATGAATATCCTTGTCTTTATAGATTGGAGTAAGCCCTTTTAGGTGCACATTGATGATTTAGGTATCGTAGTCAGTGATATACTTGTAAAGCCAAGATATGGTGGACTAGATCACCCTATTCATTTTACAAGTTAAAAGTTGTCTAATTCAGAAAATAACTTCAAAATAACTGAAAGAGAACCACTATATATAGTGTTCACACTACATATATTTTGACACTATCTTCTTAGGACACCATTTAAATTTTTCATGGATCATCAATATTTTCACTACATTGTCAATAAGCCAATGTTAGGAGGATGCATTTCTATAATTTTGATGTTATTTCATGAATTCTAATTTCCTAGTAATATAAAATGAGGAAGAGAAAATGTCAGGCCAAATCATGTTAATCACAATCCCAATGGCAAAGAACAAGAATAAGTATATGAATACTCTCCTAATGTTCATATATTTTGTATTTATATGATCCTAAATTTTTTGAAGCAGTCACTAACTTACTCAAACAAGGAGTATTCCCTATACAGTACCAAGAAAGAGGTAAGAATCAATTTTTCACTAGAGAATTTCCTTATACCATAATTTAATAGGATATTGTATTATTCGGAGAGGGATGAAGTATTGTACAAGGTAGTTGTAGAACATGAACATCTATATCTTTGACATGAAGCACACCAAGGAATCATAGGAGGACATTTTTCTTGAGAAGCTACTACCAAGAATTTGTTATTAAATGGGTTATGGTGGCCAAATATTTTTAAAGATACACATTGAGTAGTGCATGACTATGATGTATGTCAATATATGGGTAAACCACTATAGAAATATGAAATGATTTTGCATCCTTTATTAGTTGAACAACCTTTTAAATAATGAGTTACTAACTTTGTTTTACCTATCAATCCATTAAGTAAATAAAATAAAGTATATTATCACTATGATAGACTACTTTACCAAATGGATTGAAGTTGCTATGACACCCAACTATTATGTGAAGGCTACAATAATTTTTTTCTATGATAACATTATTACAAGATTTAGATTCCCCATCAAACTCATCAATTATCAAGGGATGCAATTCATGAATAACACCAACAAGGTTCTTATTGAGGAATTCATGATTTATCATCATAAAAATTACTATGTACCATCCATAAACTAATGGCTAAGGTGAGGATTCTAACTAAGTGTTTGGAAAAATGTTGACAAATATCTATGATGTTAAAATAAATGACTGGGAAGATCACATTCCTAGAATTCTACGGGCATATCAAACAAACTATAAGAGAGATACATGTTTTACTCCATTCTAATTTGTCTATGGGATTGAATTGGTTATTCCAATGCAATATTTGGTACCTAGTATATGAATTGAAATGGTCATGAGACTAGGGGATCATGAGTCTCTCACTAACAGACTTCCAGAACAAAATATGATGGACCAGTATAGATGTAGAAAATCTTGGATGTATGAATTTCACAAGTCAAGTTAGAAATCATGACATGATAGGAATTTATTCCATAAATACTTTCATGAAGATCAACTATTTTTATTATATGATAGTCATTTCAGAGCAATCCTAGGAAAATTACATATTAGATGGAAAGGGCATTATGTTATACATGAACTATAATAGCAAGGAACTATTATCTTAAGAGATCTTTAGGGAACCATTTTTCTAGGGTAGGTGAAAGGATGTAGGCTTAAGCCCTACCACCAATAGTCATAATTGATCTCATTATGATAAGTGAGTCAGTGATAGGTAACACCAAGTAGATTAGTATTTATCATTTTTTTAATGTGATTTTTCTATTTGTGTGTCTTTGTATATGATATCTTCATTATCATTAGAGAACTAAGATACCAAGTATTAACCATGCATATAATAATTCATGTATGCTATTATAGATGTCAATAGGATTGAAAGAATGCAATTAAGTCTAAGAAAGGTATAAATAAGTCACATCAATAAGATCTTCACCATATAATGGTCATATATAATAAGCTAATACCATATCCAAGGTTAGATTGACTTAATATTAAACAAATTGGTAGCCCATCAACATCATATTCTCATACTCACATACAGACACCAAATATCATAATGACATATCATTAGACATGTGATAATGACTAATTGTCTTGTTTTCTAGATTAGATAACATTTTCCACATTAGTAATTGAATTCATGTCAAATAGATAGCTAAGCATGACATTTACACAAAAACCAACAAAAAAAAGATATAAAGGCCTAAGTTTGAGAATGAATTCAACATTTAAATCTTGCAAATATTTTTTTCACTTGAAAATTCAAAGAGCTAACCTAGTTTTATTGTAAAAGGATATAATAAAATTGAAACTTTATCACTTCAATAAACATGGATACTTCAAGACTAATCAAGGTTAAAACTAACACAAAAAAAGAAGCAATGGGTATCTATATGGCTCTTAGTTAGATCAAATTTATTGATCTAAAGTTGTTTGAATTCCTTTTAGTAGTAGATAAAAAACTATTTCATCTAGATGCCATTTTTTCTACATAATCACTCACTCTTGTATCCCCTCAGTACTTCTATAATATAGATGTCAAACACTTAATTTTAGTGCCTATTTTTAGAAATATGACAAAAAAATTTACAACTCCTACTTAGCTAATACAATTATGTAGATATCTACCTTATCTTAGACATCACCATTGTTAGCAACATAGAATCCATTGCTCAAGATATGGGCATGACTATGCGAGGAGATTCCCTTTCTCCATATAAGATGATAACACCACCTATTATTTAAGATGTCTACAATTTATATGTTCAAGGATCAAGTGGATCCCAATTGAATAAATACATGAAGATCTAGTGCACATACTCATATAATGCATCACAATGAGGTTATGGTAGATAACCAGGTCTACAAATTTATTTTAAAGGGGTCATGGACATCACCCATCACATGATCCATTAGGATGAGCAGTTAAACTAGTCAGAATAATTTAATCAGGAGATACTCACAAATATTGATAAGTGCCACACATCTTTAAAGTATACATTCTAGAATGAGTTAGTCATATTTCTCCTCTACTTTACATAATGTAAGTCCCTAAAGGGAAAAGTTCACCCCAACATAGATTATTATCTAGCACAATAATTATGAAACCTTATCTAGACACCTAAACATAGAGCCCTAACACATGAGGGAAAATTCAAATCATAGTGGGAGGAGTGTTCAAAGTTGATATCTACACATCCTCACATGCCATTGAATATAATGTAATATTTGGGTCAACATGCAGTTATCACCTTGATACCAAAATGTGTATTTATACACATACATGATTTATTGAGGTCACCCTTTTCACCTCTTCCATTATGTGTCACCATGGATATAACATAGGTAGAAGTCACCAAAAAAAAAGCCTTTGTAGCTAGGCATGTAACTCCACTTCAAGCCATATGACCTAACACATTCATCCCTACATGAAAAACTCAAAATAAGCTACCAGTTCATAGCCATAGAAGGGAAAGAAAAATCTTTCCACTAAGAATCAATTTACATCTCCTCTATTGAATCATAAGACATGAATCAAGATGACCTGGTTAGATGATCCCAAGGTGTGCTAGATCACAAACTTGTGTGACCTTCCACATATGGGCATGAATGAACAAGAATTATACCAAGTAATGCTTGTAGACATAGTCAGCTAATTCAATGATAGAGAGGAGAATAAATTTTTCTTCTAGAAGGATGTGCATATAGTCCCAATGTATAAATATGTTCCTTTGAACCTATTGGTTAACCTCCAATTATGTCCTACATCTATTATCATTGACACTATGCAAGAAGAAGCATAATAGCTAAAACAGAGGATTAAATTTTTCCAACAATAACCTTCTCCTACCTTCTATTATTAGGATGTCTTTGTGCCACTACCATAAAGCCTACCAAAATCACTCATGTGTAAACCTTGAACTGAGTGTGAGTCTAAAGTATTACCTACACTAGTAGAGAATACATTTAGTTGACTAGCATAAGAAGTACAACCTATTCAATCCTCTACTTTACCACCACCCAAATGTAGGTTGGTCACATTCAAACACAAGAAAGCATAAATTTCTAGTTCAATGCTCTAACCAAAAGAATCACTACATCATTGTAGGTCCAAGATTTTGAAGAGATCACACTCAATCAACCTAATATGGAAGAAACACATGCATTAATGGAATAAGTAACTCATGTAATATAGTGATGAGTTATAAAGGAGGATAAGAAGCATCAAAAGGAATAAAATCAACTACAACAATAATAAGCAAGTAACAAAGCTAAAGACTCTAAGGCTATGCAAAAGGCCAAGGAAATGGAGGCTAACTAACAAAATCCATTGAAGTGGCTAAGAATTCACATGAATTTTTTGACATAGATAAGGAAGCATATGAGGTGAAAGCATAAAAAGATAAATAATTTGAGCTCGATGCCAAGGCTAAGGCTGAATACAAATAAAAATAAAAACAAGACATGATGGTGTAGGCAAAGTAAGCCATCGATGATGCCACACATTCACAATAATAATAAGAGGAAGCCACAAAGAATAAGAAGGAAGAAGAAGATGGATCCATATGCTAATAATATGCATAGGCATAAACACAAACATAGGCATAAGAATAAGCATAGGCATAGGCTAAAATAAAACAAGACAAGGCTACAACCCTAGTAGAGAAAAAGAAAGAAGAAGAAGAACATGTGTAAAAGCCATAGGCAAAAGAAACTGAATCCAAACAATAAGCTATGTAAGAGGAACTAAAAAAGAAATTATAGGTGGAAGAATTCAAAACAAAATAGGATAAGATGTTTCATAGTAACTTAAGTTGGTAGAAGAGGCCAAGACACATTATAAATAGGCACCTAAGTAACCATAATTATAAGATTCACAATTAGAATAATAAGAAGCACCAATTATAGCTATAATAAGTCCTCAACTCCTAGAATTAACATTGGGAAGATTTTATCTTTGGTATGTCCCAACTATTGGTGCTTGAGGCACCACTTTTGCACTCCTACTTAAGATAATACCCCAACATAACCCTTTAGTTATTGCAAGTACATTGGTTATATTCCCACTCAAATAGGAAGCCTCATTAGACATGTCTAGGCTCTCACTAAAGAAATAACTAGAGGCTATATTAGTATGTTAGGATTCAATTACATAGATGGACACCTATTTAGAATTAGATATTAATCAATGCAAGGTGAAAAACATCAAGTTAAAGGCTCACCTTCGTGAGATACAAAGATTATCTAGGTTGCCTACCTAAAGTTGGTCACTCAAGTAATCAGGCACCAAGTCATGTCCAACCAATGAAGACTCAAGGTTGTAGTCTCTAAGTTGACTAAGGACTAGCGCATAGACCAAAAAAAATATGTAGTCAACACATTGGGCCATGATTTGAAGACTAAGGCTAACACACTCATCACCTTGATGGAGGAGTACCAGGGCATGTTGGACATTACGGCACTATAATAATAACATATCATGCATCATTTACTAGACTAGAAGCAACAACTAAATAATTCTTTAATCAATTATAGCACAAAATTCACCATGATTGTAATTGATAAGGTAACTATAGGCATCTATATAACTTATATAAATAATAACAAAATAAAATTTTAGTACTATCTCAATATTAGGGATAACATGCATGATAACATCCTCAATTGGTAGAGTCAACTTTTGCATAGTTCCTTCACTAATCTCAAAGCTCAACATCATGAAAAATGGAGTAGTTGAGTGGTGAGATTAAAACTAGGTTAACCAAACCAAGGTAGCCATGAACATAATTGATAACATGAATCTTAAGCATATCATTGGATATCATACACCATTACATACCCTACTATGTAGGATCCAAGAAATCATACTCAACTAGAATACTTACAAAACTGATCTACATCCATTTTATAGTGAGGTTTCCCAAATTATCAACACACATATGTACAGTCTTCCATCATAAATCTATAAAATCATAGCTCAACACAAGGATATGAAATCCAAGGCTAAGGACTCTTTTGTCTAGTCATCATCTATGACAATGCAACCTCCATCAGGTTAAGTACTACGTAGAGTATGGATTTTATCAAATTTTGTATAGAATATTTTATTATGGATGTCTTAGTAAGACAAGTGGGGATAAGATGGTTTAAAACCCATAAAGTGTATTCACTTAGTTATGCTAGCCTACCCAAAACCTAAAAGGGTGGTAGGTTGGTATGCTAATTAAGTGAAAACCTAAAAGGGTGTCTAAGTAGAGTGTAAGAGGTGAAAACTATAAATGGTGCCAGAGAGATTACTATGACTCTTATTGGTCTAACCAATTATTCATATTTATCCCTTTGTGTAATTTCAGGAGATCTTACAACATTGTCTTGGGATGAGACAACATTTTAAGTTTAGGAAAGTGTTAGGAGAAGAAATTAGATAGTAATGCTATACAATATATTCATATAATATTTGTGTGTTAGATGCTCATATTGTTGTGTATATGTTTATTATTTCCTATCTCCGTTACTTGTAATAGGTTAGAATATGAACAAACTCTAATTTTGGTGCCAAGTACAAGAAGAATATGAACAATCATAGAGCACAAATGACTATATATACATATGTTTATAAGAAGAATAGATTTTCAATTTTGAAGAGATCAATAGAGACTATTTAGTTATGGTTACCTTTTGTGTTTCTTACTTTGTTCCTTACATGTGTTTTCATGTATAATGTTTGCTTACTTTCTTGTCTAAATTAATATGAATACTCTATAAATGTTAATGAATTATTGGTTATTCCTACTTACTACTTAAGAAACAATAATTTATCCTTGTTATACTCCTATGATCTAACCTTTCATATGAATATGATGAAATATCCTATGCACTAAAGTATAACCTAGATCTATTCATATTTAGTATGTTTTGATGCTTCAATAACCTTTGCTAATAGTTATCACATTATGATACTACTACCATTGAGTATTCTATTATACCATCTACCCTAGTTTATGATAGCTAGTTTTTTTTGGTTGGAGTTGTAAAATGAGATCTACAAGCACAAAGGGATGGGATAAAACTATCCCCTAGAGTTGAAGATGGAGAGGAATGAGCCTATAAAGAATTAACCCAAGAGTGAGCTTCTTATATGTCCACTAATATGAGTTTAGACATGTACAGGGCCAAGTGGCCAATCCATAGGGATAGGTGGATGGTCTCATATCCTAGACTACCTCATTATAGCATACTATTCGGAGGGTTTCATCACATGCATATACAAGTAGTGTGGCTTGAACACTTGATAGTAATGATAGAGCACATCTACATATTTGTTTGATATTGTATTCATACAATGTATTTTATTTTATTAAACTCCTGGTAGTTATGGATATGAACATTTATTGGTTTAAGAGTTGTATTTATATCAAGGATGTATGAATGTTTTTAGTTATTTTTATTCTACCATATGTGGTTTAGTTTAGATGTATATGTTATATAAAATATATGATGTATTATTTATTTTATTGTATTATATGAGACACATGCATGGTGAAAATGAAAATGTGATATTTGGAAAAGTAGGTAAATAATCATAAAATGTAATACACACTATATCACTATGAGAAATGTGTAAAACAAAATATGAAAATATAGTTAAAATAGAAAATGTTTGTAATAATGTAAAGTGAAAGAAAACATACCAAATTAAAACAAGATAATTCATACTAAGTGAAGATGGGAGGTACATTTTTTTTATCAAAATAGAAAACATGTTATATCAAGTTTGAAATTTAATTGCACAAAATTAAAACATGGTAAATCATACTAAATCAAGATGGGAAATATAAAAAAATTGTAATAAAATGGAAAACATGTTATAATGCCAAATCAAAATAAGATAATTCACACTAAATGAAGATGGGAAGTATGAAAATTTTCTAATAAAATTGAATAAATGTTAAATAAAATGTTTGAAAAGTAATTATACCAAATAAAAATAGGGTAAATCATATTGAACCAATATGAGAAGTATGAAAAATTTGTAATAAAATTTTCACTAAATTAAAACAAGATAAATTATACTAAATTAAGATGGGATGTATGAAAAAATTGTAATAAAATGGAAGACATGTTAAATCAAATGTTTGAAAAGTAATTACACCAAATTAAAATAAGATAAATCATACTAAATGAATATGGTAAGTATGATAACTTTTTCATAAAATGGAAGACATTTTAAATAAAAAATAGATATAAAAAATAAAAATTGATAGTTATTTTTGTGACAAATGGTATAGTAGTTTTTAGGAAATTTTATGGGGAATGTCTAGTCCTATGCATGGTATTATGTTTCAAATCACAAAGTGAACACCAATTAGGTTGAATAAGGAATATGATTATTTAGGGGAATAGGGAAACAATTGTGAGGAATGCCTAGTCATAACGAAGGTCTTATACTACAACTCGTAAATTGAATAACTCTAGGAGTATGATCAATTAACAAATCATATTCATCAAGGAATAATATTGGGTTTTTTTAGTGAATGAAGGAAATGGAATAATCATGACATAATAATTTATAATGAAACCCTAGTAAACATGAGGCATACTAAGAATATAAGGATGCACTAATAGTTTGGTGACCCACAAATTCAAAACATATTTATTCACTATAGACACAAAAAATTATTGGAAAATAATTGGATTACTAAGATCAAGTCATGAAGCTTATATATATATATATATATATATATATATATATATATATATATATATATATATAGGAAAATTAATATGAACCTTCCTTCTGATAATGTGTTCCATGTTACTCAAGACCCATTACAAATTCATTAGTCTACTTGAATATTGTGTACTTGTGTGAGAAAGTACGTACTAGTATAAATAAGTTTAAATTCTCTTATCTCAATCTACTAGTTTGCCATACCACAATCGATCTCAGATCTATTATGTGGCCAACTATGGAGTTTGAGCTTCTATTAGGGATAAGATAAGTTATATGAATCACATATTTTGTTGTGATTTTGACTATTTGATTTTGATTTTTTCCTTTTGATCATTGACTTTGTTTAAAAATATTTTTATTTTTAATTTATATGTATTTTGTGGATAAAAAAACATGAATGACAAAAGTGACACACAAAAATAAATTTTGGGTTTTCATTATAAGAAGAAAAATATCTAGATAGTGATTAACTAAATAATTTAGCTTTCCTATAAGCTAGTATGTTATCTCAAATCTTAGTCATATGTGTGCTTAATATGTGAGGGGATATAAAAGGCATAAATGGAGATCAAAATATATTTGTGCATATAATGAAACAATAATAATTATGCTTCTTACCTGATCATATAGTAAAGATAAGATAATATGGGGATGTGGATTTAATAACCAAGTCTCAATAATAACTATCTTTATTTGGATTGAAGGTAACAAGAAATCATAAAAGTATAAAGAGAGAAATATAAATCCATGTATAAATATTTATAAGCCATAATTATAGGTTGGATAGAAATCCATAAAAATAATCCTTAAGAGATCATAAAAGGAAGATGTAGATAAATGAGACACAATGAAAAAGAAAATCAACATATCTAATATATAAGTAATCGTAAATCAAGGATAAATCATGTAATAATGTGATAAATAATTTGATATAACACCATTATTTGGTCAAAAATAATGATAAATATCTTAACAAATACCATCCTTAACATTTGATACATCCTTATGTAGCTAAATTTTGACATTAATCAAAGTCTCATCAATCTTCATAAAAAATGTTAGGAGACTTCCTTTCATATCATCTATTAAAAAACAATAGATGTGGTAAAATAATGATTATTCTCTTGAGGAACCTCCTATGTGGGATAATCAATAATAAGAATGTAACTAGTGTCCTGAAATTTTTGAGTTGTAGGTAGAAGTGAAGGAGAAGCCCTGCCCGCTAATGAACTAGAGATGGAGGTTGAGTCGGTGAAAATGTAAGATGTGAAAGATATTGAAGATGCTATCTAAGTAATCAAAATTTATTAGTATGATGTGTAGTTAATATATTTAAAATGTAATACATTTACCCATATTTAGGGAGATACTCTAGAAGTAGTTTAAGAGGTGGTATAGTTTTATATTTGGGTTTTGGTATGGTTGGCTAGTGTATCAATGTATTTATTGAGCTATCAAAAACTAGTAGAAGAATGGATACATGTACCATGAAATTTAAAAAAATATATATATAGGTAGAAATTTAAGGTATACTAGTTGAAGTGGGAGAGGATGATGCATGTTGTTACTAATGTATACAATAATCTATGATCTAATGGCCAAAACCTCTATGTATATCATTATCTAGATCATCTTCACATTGTGTTAGTATAAGATCAAGATTAGGAAATGGTATAAGATAATAAATAATAAAAAAATAATTTTTAATAGAATATGGAATAGGCTCATTCATATGCATGGTGAGCTATGCAATCATTCAAGGCTAAGTGGTTATAATATCAGGAGGAAGCTGAATAGAAGAATCATGGTATATATAAAAATGATAAGGTCATATCATGGAATTATCCATAATTATACTCTAGATAGGTTAAATAGTGACTGGATTTGTAGTAAGTGTGTTCCATCTTTGACCTATGAATAATAAATGAAAACCTTATATTAGGTACTATATCAAGAGAAAAAACTATAGAAAAAAATTGAGAGAATTTAGTAAGGAATAATGATATCTAATCACAATGCATTTTTTTCATGAATAAATACATATAAAAAATTTACATATAGATAACATTCATCATCATAATTAGGTGTACATAAGTAAATAGTACATGTATCAACTATTTTATCAGATGAAGAAGTTTGGTGAATAAAATGTTTAGTTTTGGTTAGGGTAACTAGTAGTTAGTCTAAAGGTTTTTGATGAGGGTGAGGTCAAAGAGAATGATTTAATTGAGAAATGAAGTTATAAGAGAGATAATAAATTTTTATCATTAATCTTATGTTATCTAGTTCATCATCATCTTAGTATAGGATGTTAGGTGGAATGTTTCTTATTAATTCAGGATGACCATGATAACCTTGGGTGGAATTGATGGGATAGTAAAAATATTGTGATTCACAAAATAGAATTCGAGGTAAATGTTCAAGGGTATGTATTTCCAAACACCTTGTTCTTGGAATTGTTAAGAATTTTAGGTGTTAATGTTGCCTTGAATCTTGTACATAGCACCATTATGGGGAAATTTGACACATTGTTATGTGGATGAGATAACTAGTCTCATGCAATGTGTCAAAGGTCTATCAAGTAATATATTATAGGAAAGTGGAAAGTTAAATATCATGAATTACACATGAAAATTGATGGGAGGAATGGTTATAGGAAGCCAAACATAACCTAGTGGAGGCATTTGTCTTCTATCGTATCTTTGACATGTAATGTTTATGGATTTAAGAGTACATTTAGGATATCTAAATGTTTTAGTAAAATCAAGGTAAGTAACATAAGTTATCGATCCTTCATTGATTAAAGAAAATTTGACATGGATATATCCTATTTGAGTGATAATGAAGAGAGGGGGGTCATCTACATGAACAAATATCTCATCAAGAATCATGTAAGAGATAGTAAATCTGAGTGAAAGATATGTGTTTAGCATTTCATCAATGTGGATAGACATCTCTTCGCACTATTAGAGAATATTATATTCCAATACAGATAATTTAACTTCTTTCCCCATGGGTGGAGGATGAGGAATGTTCATTTTTAATAGTAATTACATTAGGTGATTATGAAGATGAGGGGAAGTTCTAATAAGTTATATGAAATGAACTTAGGATGGATGATGCGAAAGTTATTTTGTAGGAGCCCATTCATCATAACCTATTGGAAGATTATTTGATAAAGGTGTATAATGTTTTAATAAATATATTGAAAGGGGGTTGGATGTAGACTTAATTTTTTTTATTAAGAGATATTTAATTTGGGTTGCATAGGAATTCATTTGATCTATATTATGTGATGTGGTTATTTCCTTAAGTGTTTATTGTGTTTGAATGGAAAAAAGTTGATGAGAAATTTTATTTATATCTATTTGAGGTTTATTATTTGGATGAAGAGTAGAATTTGTATTAATTATATGAGAATTATGGTCAATTTACATTGTTAGAGGTGATACTTTTTTGTTAATTGGTTTCACATGTCCCAATTCTGTAACATGTGATGAGTAAACTATACTAAAAAAAGTGGAACATCATATAATTATTATGGTGAGAAGATGGGGTTGGTTCAATATAAGAAAATCCTCTCCTCATATCATTTATGTTGACCATATTCTCATTATTGGTGTTAGGGTTAGGATGGTTTATGTTATCTTGTTGGTTAAAAAGAGGATATTTATAGATATCTAGATGAACAATAGTTTGATTTAAGGCTTCCTTTCTAATTTTAGTTTCATGAGCGTCTAGTGCTATTTCCTAGGATTCTTGAAAGATACATAAATGATTCATGGTCAAAGTTGGGTCCAAGGAGAAATTACATAGTAAGTTTCCTTTATTGGAAACAAGTTTCAGGAGAATGATCCCAACTTACACGAAACCAACAAAATTTGTTGGGATCATACTAGTTTTTCATAAGAGTGCAGGGTCAACGTCTCATGATGAGGGTTGTGGAAGATGAATTTGAATTTATACTAAGGAAAGAGGTTTGTGTGAATATATATTATATTATTAAATAAATGAGGAACTAGGATGAGAATTTTTATTAGATGTAAGTAAAGGAACATGCTCCATTGTAGTGTTTGAAGGAATGACTTGGATAGTGTGTATAGAATCATAAGTATATGTAACACCATTGTTTGTTGCATGCTGGTTTTTATATTTTATAAACATTCAAGTTCGCATTGGAGGGTGGGAAGGTTAAATTTGGCATATAAATAAATCTTGGTGTTTAGCTTGGTCAATGGCTTCTTCCAAGGATTTTGGGGAAAGAGTCCTAATGCGGTATTATAATTTAGGATGAAGAGAATTATTGAATAAGTGGAAGAGGTCCTAATCTGGCATATTATGCTTAGATTAAGTAGATAAGGCTTTCTATCATTTTATGAAAACTTGTGCTATCTCAAATTCTTTTTGTATATATTTGATAAAATGGGATAAATTACTTTTAGGAAGATCATTAGTTTGAAATTATTAAAAAAGTATAGTGATTGATTCTTATAAAATAGTGATGGAGAGGGTTTTTAAGTTGATTATACCAATGTAGAACATCTATAAAGAGATATTTAGATAAGAGTTTAGTTGAAGTGAATGTGTTAAGTTTGATCTAATCTATGTACAGATTTTTAAATGTTTTCAAGTGCAATGTAGGATCCATAGATTTATTATAGGTAATAGTGGGAATTATACCTCTCATGTCAATGTTTATGATATGTGGTTCAAGAGGTTCATTTTTCAAGTATTTAATAATTAGATGAATAAGTCAAGATTGAGGCATGAGGTTACCATTGCATCCCTAAGGGGAGGTTAGGGGGAGCATTAGGATTTGATGCCCCCCTTTGAGTATGTTGAGGTTGATTTTGGAGATAAAATAAATGGTTTTGCACTTGCATCATTTGGTTGAGAGTTTACAATAGTAGTTGACTAGTTTTGGCACTATTTTGACTAGTAGAAGCATATTTAGAAGTGTTAGTATGTTGTGAGGTGTTAATAAGCTAGGATGAACTAGTATCATGAGATGTAGTAGTTGCATAAAAATTAGTAGTGGCATGGGAAGTAGTAGTATCATGAGATGTGCAAGTTGTAGTAGTTCCATTATGAGCTAAATGAAATAGGGTATTATTGTCGATGTTTGGGGTAAGACCACTAAAAGATACACCATCCATGTTAGTATAAATTCTTGGTATGTATATATAATAAGACATGGAGGATTACATCATAGTGTTAGAAGGAAATATTATATAGGGTAAATGAGTGGAGGAAACTGTTAATTGATTGTCCCCCAATATTATGTAAAATCTAGGTGAAGGTGAATGAGGATTTGGAAAATGAGGTCCCATCATGATGTTATATATAATTGAATGATCCTTACATCTATTTTGAGGATTTTCATTGATGAATATAATCATTTAAACCATGTATTCAAGATCATTTTCATTTTATACCGTTTCTATAAACAAGCGATTAAGTGATGTAAAATAGGGAGTAGTCTCATAGTTGGTAGTTGTAGTGGTGACATGAAAGTTACTTTGATCCGTGTTAGTTACCAAAAAGGTGTCTTAGTGTGTTTTTTAGTATTAGTAAACATAATAATGTGAGTTTGAGTTTTATTTTTTTATTTTCATACAAATTCTCCATGATGAGATGGGGAATATAAACACTTACAAAAAAGAGGAAAAATTGATTGTTATACTAAGTCAAATGGGTCATTTGTGTTATGTAAGAAGGTAAACATAATAGATGATAAGAAATAGATTCAAACAGGTTGACTATGTTCTATGGGAAGATAATATGAATAGGTCTACAAGAAACTAAGTTCATTATGTTCTGTAGGGAGACAAAATAAATACTCTTGTAAGAGATATAATCAATTGAGTTGATTACGTTCTATAGGAATATAAAAAGAGTATATTTTAAGAGACAAAGTCAAATTAATAGAGTGTGTTCTATGGATAGGAAAAAAATGGAATGTTATAAATATGTATGACTAAGTATCAATTTTGTATGAAAATAAGCTAAACACAGAAAACTAGATTGATTGAGTTAATATAGTTACAACACATAACACAAACCCTATATCAAAATTAGTTAATACAAGTTTTACAATACACAAAATAATTAAAAAATAGAAAATAACAATATTGAAATGTAAATGCTAATCTAATAAGCAAACATTATTATATGTTTTAAATTATATTATGTTTTAAAATGTGATAGGTCATTTTTATTTATGAAGGAAATAAAAAGCATTAATCTAGAGTTAGTTTCAATTATGTTAAGGCAAAAATGGATCTATATTAGTGATGGTATTGGCTTGGTATTGGGTCCTACATCATCACTTCACAATCCCATTGTGATAAGGGTGTGGGGTGCTTTGCCAATTTATAACATCAACCACATATTTATACACAACCCAAAAACTAAGTTAGCTTCACCCTTGGTGATGAAATATACAAAGGTAGACCTAGGTAGAAGTGTTTAAATGCTTATTTGATATTTTGTCATTTGGTAGTGTGTGAAGGAAGAAAGTGACTAATGAAGTAAATTAACCTTCTTAGTTATACTATATTTTCTACTCTAAGAAATGAAATAGATAAATGAAATGTGAATTAATTAATACCAATGTGAGTTAATTTCTTTTCCTTCAAAAGACAGAGTACTATGTCCATTGGATTGACCTAATATGCAAACAATATAGAATAAAGTTGATCTGTTCAACTCTATATTTACAAGGAAGTATAAATAAACCTACTGAAGAAAGTATACTAATTTTTTTTTTGAAAATTAATTACATAACTATGTCAAACTAGTTGAAACAATTTACTATAATGTGATAGATTTTATAGAACTTAAAAAGTAGGAAAACTAAATTAAATTTTGATTGAAATTGAGAAAAATGAAATAACTAGGCCGGTTATAATGAACTTAAAGATGGTTTGATAAGTTTGATTTTTGATTGATTTTAACAATGTATTGAATCTACTAAATCATTATTTTTAAATTGTGTTATCTAGATGAAGGATTGAACTTGAAAAATAGAATGTTAAAACAAATTTGAACCAATCAACTAAATTTGCAAAAACTAAAAAAATAAAAAGAACTATGTTGATAGAATCGATCTAGTATTCTAAACATAACTTATTAGAAAATTTGAAAAATAGGATGATAAACTAAATTGATGGGATGAATGTAATGTTCTAGGAGGGAATATAAGATCATAGAGAACCAAAAATATTGACAAGTTTCCCTTAGTTGAAAAACCTATAATCTAATGCCCTAATTGTGTCAATTGGATCATTGAATTAGAAGATGACCTATAAAGAATATAGAACTAGGTTTATTATATCACTTAGTTTGTCTATATAAGATAAAAAAATACACATAAAATTGAACTAAGTTGATTAGATGGACTAATTATTGATACCTACCCATAAACTATTATACTGAGTCAACAGTGTCGATCTAAAAGTCTATAAATGTATATTAAAAATATATAAAGGTTAGTTCATGTTGATTTCACTATAATGTATTCAAGGAAAAGTGAAGTTAATATAAAAATAAACCCTACCTTAGATAAGATAAATCATATAAATATACGGCTATAAATACTTATATAAATGGGTTCATTACCAATATGGATCCATTAAACCTATATGGATCTACTAAACCTACTTATGGGGTCTCTTATCATATAATATGGATAGAGATGGTTACAACTTCTATTCAAGCAACACCACAAAATAACCATGGATAGGTCAATGGAATAATAAAGTAAAGTAAATATATTCTCATGTGTATTGCAACTTATGTCATAAATATGGGATAAACATAGACAATAAACATGTAAATAATAACTCTACTCAGTTTAATGTAGAGGTAATCCTAAGCAAGGAGAGACAATACATCAATTATCCATTATACATGTAAATCTATCCACTCCAATAGAAGAGTAAGAGTTAGTAATACTTGTCTTCAATAAAAACACGTGGATCCTTAAACTCTCCCTTAGTTAATGGTCTATTGTCTAGACTATAATCTATTGTCCATCCTTACTTTATTCAAAAATACAAAAAAACCTATTTCAACGAACCATTAACCAAGGGATATTTTGAGGATCAACATGTTTTTATTATATATATAGCCCATCTAAAATTTTATATGACATAGTCAACGCATTCGACCTAGTTAGTTAGGAAATAGATTTTTTATGTCGAAGACTAAGTCAGCTAGGCTAAATTAGTCTCATAACGTGATCAATTCCCAAAACTAATATGAACTAATCAAATGCATTTTGTAAAGTGGTAAAAATCCATTTGGGCTTAGGTAGGGGATATTTTATGTAGTGAATTCTTTTGAGAAGCATGCCAAGGAGGTGTCAAAGCATAGGGGGACATGTAGGAGGGGTTTGTGTTGGTCTTAGGTGGAGGTATATTGAACAAAAATATTGAGAAGCACCAAAGGCCTACCCACCCCTTTCTTTGTTCACTCTTTAAGTCATGCACTCAGAGATGTTGAATATTTATGGATTTATACAATTGATAAAACGTCAATAACTGATAAATTTTATAAAGATTATGTGTATACATGTGACATTAGTAACAACAAGGTTTCTTGGCTAGCTTGGCTTATGTTATTAACTCACTTTTACTATGTTTTAAGAGGTATAATGAAAAGGAACTAGGGATTCTTATTATCTATATTTGGCACATATGTAAACATAATTTGAGACATATAATTATTATAATTGGGGTAGTGTAGGTCTAATTAAGATTTGAATTCAATCATGTGTATATCTATGCTTGGACACTAGCATCAAATACATATATATGTTTCCATTTTATTGTATTTTATTGATGCAACTGTTCAAAGTTCAAAAAATACTTGAATATATAATAAACAAATTCTATATCTCCAATATATCCATGTGACAAGTCATGATCACTAACAAAGTCTAGAACAAAATTGCAAATAAGATACAATATCTTTATCCCTTAGTTATTTAGTAGTTATTGTATTTATTACATGTGCTTAAATGAGATATATTGTCAAAATAAAGTATTAAAATTTTAAAATCCAAACAATACTTGATTATGCATTCAAATATCTTTATTTCTTGATGTTTCTCTTATGAATCCAAAAACATTAAAACATTTGGTTAACCCATCCTATGTTTATTGAAATAAAACCCTAGTTTGTATATTAGGGTCTTTGCCTTATCTAAAAGTTCATTTAAAATTTATATATTTTATTATCAAATCTGATTTCTACCACATTTATGTGGTCATGTCTTAGTCATGCTTAGTTAAATCCTTGTTTTGGCCCTATTGATTGTTATCTTCATAGTTATCTACACCCTTATAATCTTTATGAAGTTATTAGAAAATTTTCTTGCAAACAATCAAAATTATGATATATTATTTAATCCACTTGATGATCAATGTATTGCATATGAAATTCTATAAAAAAAATAAAGATAAACATACTTTTTCTTATAATTATGATAATGAAATAACTAATGATGCAAATGCAAATATAAATGATAAAGCTAGTGATAATGGCATTTTTTATTATGAATTTTAATGTAATTGTATCCCTCTTGAATATGAAATATCTACATTTCATTTTCTTTCCAATGATTAGGAGTTTTAAGAACCACAAACATGCAAAAAAAAATTATTCCTAATGTTGAAATTCTAATTATTGTATCTCCACCTTCTTTAATTATTTCAATAAGTGAGTGTGATTCTCCAATTTACAATGTTGAATATGTTAAATAATTTTAATGTTCCTCCACTATAGCTCATAATGAAAATGTTGAATAAATCAAGTGTGTACCTTATTCTCCAAATAATACTAGTTTTGAAAATCCTATGTCCTTTTCACATGATTCAAGTGAAATGAATCCAATTTTTTCTTCCCTTATATTATGTCATGATCAAACTACATGTCATATGTCTCCCATTTTTATCATTAAACAAAATAATAGGAATACCAATGAACATCCTAAAGAAATAATACATACTAATAAATTGTTAAATCAACCAAATACTAACATGAACCATCTATAGCTCATGTCCATCCTTGGGCCACCCAACAAAAGCCCTGTAAGGATACCACACAATCTGATCTAGACATAACTTATCCAAATTACTATGATAATCCATTATGGTATGTATTCTACCATGTGAGAATACCCATCACTTATTAAAATCTTTTGGATGGTCCCATCTAGTGATTGGACCACCAACTAGTCGTACTACTATGATATCTTCATAAGTCTAGACATTCAATAGAGTCATTATTCCATCAACCCACCATGACTCTTTAGTCTAAAAATATATATATCCTTATATAAGTGTCTTAGTACAATGTGATCCCATGAGTACTTATTCCTATCCTTATTAATTTTATTAACTATATGATACATCCAATAAGAGATACCAATAGTCCCACCCTCCACAACTACAAATGATTACAGTAACACAAAACTAAACTTTTGTATCCATGAAAGATCACCTCTAATAATGTCATCAAACTTATCCATACTAATTTAATCTACCTAATTATCCATTTAACTAATAAAATATACATGGACCACTTAATATACCCATGACTATCATCTTTGACAAGCTAAACTATTTCACCCCTAATCAGAAGCTAGAAAATAGGATATACATCCTCTAGGGTAATGATCATCTCACCAATATAAATCCAGAATGCACATGTATCCATTATAATGAGGTGTATATCAAATGGGATCTATCCTAGATGGTCCAAATACCCCAATCCTACATGATCAATAAAAACCCACTTAGTTGCATCTAGAACCAACTCTACTAATGTTGAATAATGATGACCATTCTATCACTCTCAAATATGAACATCCTTCTACATTCCAAAAGACAAAAATAACAACTCATTAGTGATCATAATTTGATCCAAAAATCCAAAAATATCAATAAATTGATCAAAAAATACAAATATGTTAGTGTTGATGTTAGTTTCCATGTAGGAAAATGGTGTTAGATGCTAATGTATGTGATGGACAAAAACATTGGATAATATCATCCAAAAGTGGAAAGTTATGCCAATATCCCAACATAGTAATCTAGGATGTTGTTGAAATCATCTAAAATCCTAAATAAAACCTTTAAAAATATGCTCAAAATGCATTTTTTCTAAAAAATTAAAATTACCTATAAATTATCATAAAGTTACCAACTTAGAAAACTCTTGGTTGTCTAAGTCACCCTGAAGCACATCAAATCACATCAGGTGAGGAGATATTCCATGTGGAATTATTATTATCTATACTTAGAGGTTAAAAATTTAAAAAAATTCAAAATTCATTTGATTTCAAAATTATATTACAACCCACTTAATATACCACTTTGTCACAACTTCAAATGACATTATCTTGAGCCCTGGTTATTCAAATTTGAAATTACAAGTTGTGTTGGAATCTAAATAATAACCCCTTCCAAATTATACAAATTTTTAAAAGTTTTAAATATTTCCAAAAATAATTATAAATTTTGATATATATATATATATCTTACTACATTCCAAATACTAACAAAAAATAATGTTACAAGTTATTATCCACAATATTACCAGATTATTAAGAAGTCAGATGTTATCAAGCAAATTTTATGTTATTAATTTTAAGAGGATACCACAAGTGAGAAATATATTCTCTCCTCAAAAAGGTGGTGTATATTAGTAGGGTCATGTCTATAAAACATGTTCAACACAATTTAAGCACACTTGGCACAATTCATATATTATATTTAGGGCATGCTTTGGAAGCATTTTCTCCTCATTCATTCAATATGTGGTAAATATATTAGTTTTCAAATTTAGTGGGGGCATGTCATATGTTCATGGATTCTATAAATTCACATTTGTTTGATCAGGTGGGGGAATTCTATGGATTCATGTTATCCACAACTATTGAATATTCAACAACCCCAGTTTATAGTTGGGATATGTCTTGGAAACATGTTCTCCATATTGGTAATTATTCTAGTTTTGTATTCATCTATACAAATTTGGGGCATGATTTGGATTAGTGTTATCCACACTTATACATTTTGAAAATTGGTTAAAACATACACAATATATGATCTAGGTTCACAGTTATGGCCAAATTCTATACATTCATACCATTTTTTATACACATTTTTAACATGATACATATCCAAAGTACATATCATATGAAATGTGTGACTACTATTGAAAAAACAAAACTAGTTTCAATATTCCAAAACTATTTCATGGATTATTACCATGAGAGAAAACATGTTTTATGTATTAATACCCCAACATACTAATAACTGGATTAAGCATTCATTGATTATATTGAGCTTTACCCATCAGTAGTGGTTGGTTATTCATTTTAATGTGATTAGAGAGATTAAATAATTAGGGGCTTTTTACTTTTTGGGGTGAAATTTTTTAAATAAATCACCCTATAATGATGTATACATATTCATATCTTTTACACTTGAGTTGTGTTCATCGGGAAATGATAATATTGATGGTTAAAGCACCACTCTTCCTATGTCAGGTTGGGGCATGATCACCTCCCAACTCTCCCTACTCTAGGTACAACACCACCATTATATAAAAAACTTTTACCACTTTTAAACTCACATTCCTAGCTAGAGGATGGAAGATGTTGCAAATCCCTATCTACATCTCCAATTTCTAGCACTCTAGACCTAATTATTTTGTGACACGTACATATGTGTACTTTATCCATGTTATTTATTTATGATAATTTATAAAATTAATTACATACAAATTACATATTTTTATTTACTTTTTCTCCATATATTTGGTTGCAGGTAACTTTAAAAATGACAAGATATTGAAGGAATAATTTGGTAAAAGACAAGGTGGGTTGTCTACACCATGGTATGCATTTTATTTTCCATTAAACTAGTAAATCAAGTTTTTATTATATTACTATATTAAAGAGGGATAGATGTAGACATCCATTTTGGTACAAGTACACACATTTTTAGTATTCTTATATGTATATACCTTTTTCCTAAGAATTAGACATCTAGTGATGTGGTGTCTCATGGACCTCTTTAGTTCTATATTATTTCATTTGATTTACGTACCCTATGGGCTTGTGTGTTATGTATGTTTATCTTCATCTAGTTTATTCTATATACCTCTACTTATTTTTATTTTTTATGTATGATTTAGCCCCTAAAAACTTGTGTCCATCCTAGACACTAGTGTATACATTATTGTCTAGCCTCAACGCAACTATCCAGACTTATCATTTTATACCTTTCCATATATTTTGGTTTGTGACCATTATTTTATCTCTCTTTTCCCATTTTATGGTCATATTTTCACTTTTCTCTAGGATATATTTCAATTTTAAAAGTTTCCTATATATATACAAAGGATATGGTCTAATTAAGATACCTTACAATTTGATAGGACAACTATGTAATAAGAAATTATTGTGTATTTCAATCTATCAAATTGCACTATAACACTAAATTAAATATCTAAAGCTTAATAAATGTCAAATATATTATTACGTCACTTTTACCAAGGGTTACTAAGATAAAGATAATACATTCATACTATTATAATTAGACACACATGTATAGGAGGTAAAACTACATGCAAGTATGATGCCCTCTTAGGAGTATTAGCTATGTTATGTAAGTAACACTTAACAATAGTAGGGTTGGTAGGGATAGCTTGAATCACATTACTAACCCCTTTTTACAAGGTTATAATAGGTATAATTCAAAGCAACTAGGGTTTCTTACTATCTAGATCTAGCATGCATGTGAACATATTTAAGGCATAAAATTATTACACAAATAGGAGTGCAGATATAATCTAAATTTGAAGTCACTCTTATGCATATCTCTCACTAGAAAGTAGAATTATATATATACACATGTGTCAATGATGCAGTAGCATCTAAAATAACTTCATGGAGGACTATTTGAGGTCATCAAACATGCAAATTTCAAATGATGTTCTAGCGTGAAATTTCAAATTCTTGTTTCCCCCCCACAATGTGTTTAGATTTTAAACTTTTACCTTGAGAATAAATGTAATTGTCGAAAGTGAAAAGTGAAAAGGTAAAATTAGGAAAGAGAGAATCCGCATGTTGGAAGCCAATATTGGCTTAAAGAGAAAATAAGGGGAGTGTTTGAAATCTTTTAACCATAAGATATTAGTTGAGATAAATCTTCTCCAAATTGGTATATTATTACAAATTAAAAAATGTGTTTTGTCTTGAGCCCAAGATGGGGCATAGAAGTTAGAGAGGAGGCTCTTAAAAACAAAATATAGTAAAAATAAAATTCAATCAAGAGGATCAGAGGGATGTAGCGGAGATGAAGGATAGAGAGGAAAGGACCTCTCATTCAAGGGAAGAGATGTAAGAAGAGAAGAGGATCTCAAAGGATGTAAAAAGAAGGAGAAAATGAAGATGCAGGTGGAGTGGAGAAGAGCAGCAAAAGTTTTCAGCCTTGGTGAGATTAAATTCTACCTCTCTAAAAAACAACTTTTGGAACCACCTGCCAAAATGCTTACCTTCCAAAAAGATTGAGGGCTTGGTTAGCTACTATTTCAATGTTTTTGTTTTGACACACAGAGGCACATAGAACAATGATGAATCTTACAATATTGATAGTGATGATGATGAATCTAAGGTGGGCTATGGTTAGAATGGAACTGTACATGTATTGAAACACTCAGCAAGCATAAACAAGGTTAGCATGCCTAAGTTTGATCATTCAAAAAACAAATTTGGTAGTCAGGTTTATCGTAAAAGCTATCCCAATTTTAGTTTTAAAAGATTGCCAACAAGTGGGGAGGACACTTTAATGTTACCTCACTTGGAAGATTATAATTCCATTGATATCTAGAAGTAGCACAGAGCGGTGTCCTTGAGCCATGGTATGAAATACCTGTGAATGTTGTAGGGAAAAGATTTTCAAGGTACTTGAGAAGCTCTAACTAGAATGCGATGTAAGGTTCATGTAATTTAGCACAAATTGTTTTGAGGAAAATTCAGTGTGAACTACAAACAAGGTACTGCCACTAAAGTACACAATTTAGGAGTTTTTATCATTTAAAGCCAAAATGTATGTAGTAGTGGCACAAGTATACATAATTTGAGAATATATGCGGAAGAATGATAGTTTGATAGTGGTATGCTGTCTAGGTATTGTTTTGGTGAAGTAACTAATGATTCCTATAAAATGCTTTCAGTCGGCCTATTTTGGAATTTCTTTTGAGATGACAAGTTGTATCACAAAACTACCTACTGAATGTAATTACTCATTAAAATTTCATGCTAAATTCTTGTTGGGAACACTGGTGTTTTTACATTCATGATTGAGCTAACCTACAAATAGTTATGGCCAATAAATAGAGGAAACAAGGTTACAAGGATGATATCATAGCCGATAGGTGAATGAAGAAGTTTAAGTTTTCCAATAAAGGAATGATTGATCTGAATGGGTCTGTTTATGTATGTTAAAATTTATGGAACACTTTCAAGAAGTTAGCTCATATGAAAATGTTGTCACCTGAAGGCATCATTTTTTTGGTATGAGAGGACACAACTAAGGAAGTTTAGACTGCACTGGTAATTGGCAAGTGTATTGAATGTTATTAAATTATTCTATAAGAGAATATTTGCAAGTTTCTATAATCCTATAGGCTAAATCAGGTAATGAATTGATTAACAAGTCATGTGACAGTGCTTCTGAATATCATTATTTTATGTAGTTTGGGACTGTGCATCATTTTGGTATCAGAGCTTAAAGCTCTTGGGATTTGTTGAGAAAAGGTATGAGTAACTTTGATATTTTATTTGAATTTATTGTGTTTGAGAAGAAAATAGGTGGAAAGGAAGTCTTAAAGCCATTGAGGCTTGACAAGAGAGAAGAAGCTCAAAAGTAAGGGAGCAAGTGAATGCTCAAGAAGAAGATCCAAAGCAAGGTAAGCTTGGATTTGTGATTTGTGTTTATTGAAGTGTTGTATAAAGAGTTGCTTCAGGCCATTGACTCAAAGTATGAGGCTAAGTAAATCCATTAAGTAGGATCAAAAGAGTAGGATGCAAAAGGCCTAGGTGAGATCAAGGAGATTGTCAAAAGACCATTCAAGGAAAAAGGCTTGAGTGAGACAAGTGGACAAAAAGACTAGGGTGAAAAAGACCTAGGTGAGGACCTGAAGGGATCAAGAGACCAAGGTGGAAAAGACTTGGGTGAAGATCTCAGAAATGGAAGCATTGTTGAAGGCACTATAGAGTAGCAAGATACATGAGAGTAACAAGAAGAAAGCAAGCATCCAAAAGAAGAAAGGTATGAACAATATTGAAATTGATAGAGAGATTGCTAGTTTAAAGAGAGATTTAGCTAAGATTAAAGATGAATATGAGTCTTAGATACAGTTGAATAGGAAAGTATGGGTATGGCCAATGAGGAAGAGGTTGAAGTGGCCAATAGATCTCTTAATGAAGAGGAGAAGAAGGCAAAATGAGATTGCCAAGAAGAGAGAAGCCCATAGAGGCTTGAAGAAGATAAGAAGGTTGCCAAAAGAGCAACAAAAAGAAGAAGAAGTTGTGAAGAAGGTTCTCATTGAGGAGAACAAGAGTAAAGAAGAAAGAAAAGATGAAGTGCCAGGAAGAGCACTTGAAAAGATTAGAGCGTTGATGAAGAGAGCACTCATAGGGACCTTATGGTCTCTTGTTTTTACATCTAATGCTGTCTTTGCATGGGTAATTTTAGGTATGAGTATCCTTGTGAAGGTCAAGAGAAGGGCCTTGGAGAGTGAAGATATTGGTGCAAGAGAAGACACCAAGTACATAAGTGAATGTGTAAGATCAAAGAAAAAGTTTGTTGCTGTTGATAAAGAAGAAGAGATGCATTGGTTAATGGATGAGGAAGGTGTTGAGGAACCCCTACAAGCAAGAGAAGTGATGGAATATGAATATGACTTCCATGATGCCATTGAATGCTAAGAAGAAGAAAGAGAACAGCCAAGCACAAAGGAAGAAGAAATTAAAAATAATCAAGAAGCTATGCATGTCAAAGAACTAATGGAGCAGCCCATTAAGGAGGCAAAGGTGAATTCCAAAATTGATTTTTATTATAAGCATGATATTGTTGATATGCATGTTAGAGAAGCAAAGGGAAAGGTGAAGTTTTTAATTAACCATGGATATGTGATGCCTAAATGGTGGAAGAAGTAAATTCAAAGCACAAAGGAGGAGAAAGATTGCTCCATGGATCAAGCTATCAAAGAGGTCAATGAAATGTTAAGACTTGATTTTGATTGTTATTGTCAGCATGAAGATGTTAATACATAGGTTAGAAGAGGCAAGAGGAAGATGAAGTCCTCACACAAAGCAGTCAATCATGGCTACATAATGCCTAAGTGGAGGGTGAAGCACACAAGTAAGCAACAAGTAAGCAAGCAGGCAAGTTTACTGTATAAGATTGATTTTTCTCATATTCCTAATATGAATATATATGTGCAAGAAAATAAAAGGACAAACAAAGTTGGTTTTTCAATATTGTCAAAAGAGCATGGTTATAGGATGCCTAAATGGCTTGTGAAGTCAATTGATAAGAGAACGAATCAAATGTGGGTGCCTAAGAAGGCAAAGAGAGAAGATTTGAGTGTTGAGATAGAAACACCAAGAAGTCAATGGAAGAGGATTGAAGGTGATTCCAGCATCCAAGAGAATGAAGGAGAGATGGTGAGTATGGAAGAGCCATTCCATGAAGACAGGACACTTGAGAATTATACCAAAGAGGTAAAAGGTAAAAAAATGGTTTATGATGATGTTTTTGAATCCTTCAATGATATTTTCATGAGAAATGAAAAATGGAAAGTGGAAATGTGGAATAATATGCAGCAAGGAGAAGATTCCAAATGGATGGATGACAAGGAAAGGGAAGAGTATGCAGCAAAGCAATGCCTCATTGAAAACAAAGAACAAACAAGATGGCTTCAAGTAGAGATTGAAGAGAGTAAGGAGACACAAGGTAAGGATACTGTAATTGTATTTGATGAGTATATTGAAGAAGTTGGTTTGTATAAAGATAGCTCAAGAAAGGATGAGATGAAGAGTAAGGCTAGTAAAGGACAAGTAATCCTCATGAGTGATCAGCCCAAGTTTGATGAAGAGAATAGTGAGATAGATGAGATCTCACTCAAGGAAGAGTTGAAGATGTTGGAGGAGCTATTTGGTCATTCAAGAGAGATGAATGAAGGAACAAGCCATGGTGAAGACACAATTGGGAAGAGTGAAGCAAGAAAAGAGCAGAAGAGTGAAGAGGCAAGGACAATTTTGATCAAGGAGCAAGAATGTGAAGATAGACAAGATGCTTCATGGCCTAAATATTTTGATTCTAAGGTGGCTTTGAATTTTTGTATGTAGGTATGAAGGTAGCTGAAGTGAATGACATACATGAGTCATTGGAGAAGCTCATGGAACAAAAAGAACAACAAGATGATCTAGAAGACATGTATGAAGATAAAGAAGCATGGAAGTGGGAGATGGCAGCTGAGAAAGAAATGAGAAGAATAACATACCAAAAAAGGAAGAAAATCAAGAAGATGAAAAACAAAGACAATCAAAGATGAATACCAACATTAACATTCACAACAAGACCTTGGGATCCAGGCATATAATGAAGACTAATACATGGAGGAAGTAGTTCATTTGATGCAAGAGAAAATTGTTTCTAGAGGGAGAGTATGATGCAGGAGCATCTACAATAGCTTCATGGAGGACTATTTGAGGTCATCAAACATGCAAATTTCAAATGATGTTCTAGCATGAAATTTCAAATTATTGTTTTCCCTCCACAATGTGTTTAGATTTCAAACTTTTACCTTGAGAATAAATGTAATTGTCAAAAGTGAAAAGTGAAAAGGTAAAATTAGGTAAGAGAGAATCCCCATGTTGGAAGCCAATATTGGCTTAAAGAGAAAATAAGGGGAGTGGTTGAAATCTTTCAACTGTAAGATATTAGTTGAGATAAATCTTCTCCAAATTGGTATATTGTTACAAATTAAAAACTGTGTTTGGTTTTGAGCCCAAGATAGGGCGTAGAAGTTAGAGAGGAGGCTCTTAAAAACAAAATATAGAAAAAATAAAATTCATTCAAGAGGATGGGAGGGATGTAGACGAGAGGAAGGACAGAGAGGAAAGGACCTCTCATTCAAGGGAAGAGATGTAAGAAGAGAAGAGGATCTCAAAGGATATAAAAAGAAGGAGAAAAAGAAGTTGCAGGTGGAATGGAGAAGAGCAACGAAAGTTTTTAGCCTTGGTGAGATTAAATTCTACCTCTATAAAAATGAACTTCTAGAACAACCTACCAAAATGCTTACCTTCCAAACATATTGAGGACTTGGTTAGCTATTATTTCAGTGTTTTTGTTTTGACATGCAGAGGCACACAGGAAAAGGATGAATCTTACAATATTGATAGTGATGATGATGAATCCAAGGTGGGTTGTGGTCAGAATGGAACTATAAATGTATTAAAACACTTAGGAAGCATAAACAAGGTTAGCATGCCTAAGTTTGATCATTCAAAAAACAAATCTGGCAGTCAGGTTTGCCGTAAAAGCTATCCCAATTTTAGTTTGAAAAGATTGCCAACAAGTGGGGAGGACACTTTAATGTTACCTCATTTGGAAGATTATAATTCCATTGATATCTAGAAGTAGCACAGAGCGGTGTCCTTGAGCCACAATATGGAATACCTGTGAATGTTGCAGGGAAAAGATTTTCAAGGTACTTGAGAAGCTCTAACTAGAATGCGATGTAAGGTTCACGTAATTCAACACAAATTGTTTTGAGGAAAATTCATTGTGAACTACAAACAAGGTACTACCACTAAAGTACATAGTTTAGGAGTTTTTGTCATTTAAAGCCAAAATTTATGTAGTAGTGGCATGAGTATACATAATTTGAGAATATATGTGAAAGAATGATAGTTTGACAGTGATCTACTGTCTAGGTATTGTTTTGGTGAAGTAACTAATGATTCCTACAAAATGCTTTTAGCTGGCCTATTTTGGAATTTCTTTTGAGATGATAGGTGGTATCTCAAAACTACCTACCAAATTCAATTACTCGTTAAAATTTAATGCTAAATTCTTGCTGGGAACAGTGGTGTTTTTACATTCATGATTGAGCTAACCTACAAAGAGTTATGACCAATAAACAGAGGAAACAGGTTTACAAGGATGATATCATAGTTGATAGGTAAATGAAGAAGTTTAAGTTTTCCAATAAAGGAATGATTGATCTGAAGGGGTCTATTTATGTATGTTAAAATTTATGGAATGTTTTCAAGAAGTTAGCTCATATGAAGATGTTGTCACCTGAAGGCATCATTTTTTTGGTATCAGAGCACACAACTAAGGAAGTTTAGACTACACTGGTAATTGGCAAGTGTATTGAATGTTATTGAATTCTTCTATAAGATAATCTTTGCAAGTTTCTATAATCCTACACGCTAAATCAGGTAATGAATCAATTAACAAGTCATGTGACAGTGCTTCTGAATATCATTATTTTATGCAATTTGGGACTGTGCATCAGTCAACATTCTTGTCCTTTATTAACACAACTATCTATAGGTTAAAATAGTTATAATATATAATGAACAAAGTCTAAATATCCAGTATAGCCTTGTGATGACTCTTGATCACTAACATAGTCCTGAACAAAATAAAAAGTAAGATATGCTCTCTTTATCCCTTAGTTTATTAGTACTTTCCATATTTATTACACATGCTTAAATGAGAGATATTATCAAAATATTTTATTACATTATTGAAATCTAACGATTACATGATTATTCCTTCAAACAAATTTATTACATGATGTTTATCTTATGAATTCAAAAGCATTAAAACATTTAGTGAACTCATCCAATGTTTATTGAACCAAAACCCTAGTTTTAATGTTATGGTTATAGTCTTATTTTAAATTTAATTTCATATTTATGTATTTTATTACCAAATTAGATTTCTACATGACATGGTCATAACTTAGGAATGCTTAGTTACATCTTTGTTTTGGCTATACCGATTATGTGCTTCATAGTTATTTACAACCTTAAAGTATTTATGGAGTTATTATAAAATGATCATGCATGAAATACAAATTATGATGGATTATTTAATTGACCTGATGATCAATATATTGCATATGAAGACCTAGTATAACACCAAAAACAATATAAATCTACTTTTGCTTACAATTATGACAATGAAATTGATGAAAATACAAATCTAAATGAGAAATCTAGTAATAATGAAAGTTATACTTATGAATTTTAGTGTAATGCTATCCCTCTTTACAATGACATATCTAATTTTCCCTTACTTTCCAATGATGAAGATTTTTAAGAACCAACAAACATATCAAATGTTATTATTCTTAATGTTGAAAATACTATTATTCTATCTCCACCTTCTTTATTTATTTCAAAAATTGACTGTGATTCTCCCCTTTCCAATGTTGAAAATGTCAAATAATTTGAATGTTCCTCCATTATATCTCAAAATGAAAATTTTTATGAAATCAAGTGAGTGATTTTTTCTCTAAATAATACTAGTGTTGAAAATCCTATGTCCTCTTTGCATGATTCAAGTTAAACTAGTCCAATTTATTATTACCCTCTAGTATGTAATGATTAAACTACATGTCTTATGTCTTGAATTATCATAATTGTAAAACAAAATAGGAGTGTGAATGAACATCCTAAGGAAACATTCATAAAACTTGAATTGTTTGGGGACACAAAAAGTCCCAAATCTATTTGATGTCTAGTTTACAAATGTGAAACCATATAAATTAAAACAATAAAAAACCATGTTTCCCAAAAGATTCCTAATGAACTAATATTCCAAAATGCCTCAAAAGGATTAAAAATATAGTCATGTCAATATTCATTTCTCACATAAAAATGATGCATCTAAATTAGAAAGCGATATTGCATTAGTTACTCCTATAGGATGCAACACTTCAACTCAAAGTTAAAACGACATCCTTACATCTCATAATGTGGTAAATGACATATGAAATATTTATTACTTATCCTTTTTTGAATTTTATTCTCAAAAGGAGAGTGCGTATCAAAATAAAATTATACCTCTTACTCCTATAATATGTCATGAAGTTCCAAGAAATGTACCATCTTATAATGCTAATAGTATTAAAGTTTGTGCTATTCCACAAGACATAGATACATATTTAGGCATGGGTGTTCCCTTATTAAATATTTTTAAATCATATGATGATCCTATTTATAAGAATAATTAAGAGTCCATCATCCCTATGTTATATACAAATAGTACTCTACAACCACTAGAAAAAAGTCTCAGCTTCTTTTTATGACATGTTATCTATTATGACTACCATTAGATATTTCCATCAATAACTCAATAATATAAAATTGAAAGTTGATTCTCATGAATATATTATCAAGGAGAAAATTTTAGAGTAACCTCTTTCTAGGAATGTGTTTGATCATCTTTATATCTCAAACTTTATTATGCTAAATTATCCTCCTTTGATGGTTAAGGATATCCTAATATTAATCTAAAAAAATATGCACAATCTTTTGAACATTGGGATTAAAATGGAAACTTTCTCTTAAAAGAATTTTATCATAGCTTAACCAAAGGGGCACTTTATTGGTTTTATACATTGACAAAAAGTTCATTAGTAATTTTTAAACAACTTGAAAATGTATTTATGTCACATTTTCATCATTATACCTTACCAAAATTATGATTAGAGAATTTAAAAATGTCAACACAAACACAAAATGAGCCTATACAAGATTATGTCATATTTTTAATGATATTTTATATTCCTTATATTACACACCCTTAACTTTAGAGATCCAATTTATATTTAGTAGAGGTCTTCTTTCACCAATAGGATAAATAGAATTAAATAATCCTTTTTCTTCATTTCAGATTTTATATTGGGATGTGAAAAAATATGCATGTTTGCTAAACAATACACAAATTAAGTTATATTTTATCTATTTAAGGCAAAACATGATAAAAATATTATCTGTGAAGTACATAAACAAGTTTCAAAAAATCCTAATTCACTTCAAAAGCCTTCTACACAATCAACCCAATTTATCATGAAACAAACAATAAAGGTGTTGAATAAAATAAATTGACATGATTTTCAGGTATCTCCAAAAATTAGACCAAATACCACCATAAAATGATAATGTCTTCAATTTAATTGGGATTAGGATAAACCACATGACATATTATAACCTTTATTCGATAAACAAATGATCATAATCCCTCCTAACTCACATTACCCACCTTATAGATTTGAGAAGGCAAAATGAAAACACTTTTGAATTTATCATGGTATAAATGGTCATTGAGATAATGAGTTTATTGATTTTGAGAAAAATATTACACATTTAGCCAATCATAAAATCAATGCATATCAAAAAGACATATCTAAACATGTTTCACATACTTCTCTTAGGAGCTTTCCTAGGGAGGTTAGGATAAACCATGATGAGACCTACATGAAATACATGTTCCACCATCCTTCATAGAGGACAACTTATATTATAATTCATTATCCCATGGCACTCTCTCCCAGGTTTGATCTCTCCTTGATTGATCTTATGACAGAATCATTGATAAATCAATTCCATTATACAAAGGTATAGGGAGGAGGTAAACTTTCATAGAAGAGTTTTTTACCTAAATAGATACATATAAATTCATATGATATTTATATACATACTTCAAAGATGATTATAGAAACATAATCCACATTACCATGTACACATGATCATTATAGTTAGGCTTTCTTATATCCATCTAGATACCATTACATTTGATGATTTAATTTTTGATAAAAATAATACATGTGTACCAAAACTAAACATCTAAAACATATTCCATGGAAATAAAATGAAATTGAAAAAGTATAAAATTACCAATAGAGAATGAATTAGAATAAATATATTAGAAAGAAAATAAAACATATGAGAACAATGACATATATATAAGAGTATACAATATTATTAAAAATAATCATATCAATCATAAGTCAGGGGCATATCCCCTATGGCAACTCCTCATCACTATCAAGATTTATAAATATATCAACTCTAGAGGTAGATGCACCACGATTAGATTATGGTCCCCTACATGTGATAGCATGCATACTCTCTCTTTGAAATCACCTAGCTAATGTAATATCTCCTTGTGATATCATATTAAAACATCATATTTCTTAATGAGTGTTGGTATAATCTTAGTTTAAATATATTTTGTAATGTATCATCTATATATCTTCATGCGTAACTCCTCACACACTATGGATGCATTATGTTATGATTTCACAAATATTGTAATAGGATAAGAAAATGGTGTATTCACATCAAAAATTTCAAAAACTCTCTTAATAAAATTATCTCTATCTACATCCATATGCACACAATGAGTAAGGGCCTAAGTCACCTGATCCACATGGTTGATTACTCTTGGTTACATAGACACATTTGAAATAATACACCAATTAGTGACATATACAAAATAATAATTTTATAACTAAATAAAACTCAAAACTTAAAACCATAGTACTCACATGTGGCTCTAATGGATTCTTTATCTATTGATGTTGGTACTATAAGAACACTATATCCTACCTCATACTTACCTCACCTCTACCACCACCTTATGTTATAAGAATGTGACCTAGAACCAAAAATATAATAATAAACAACAACGACCATTAGCCTTTGGTACAACATTTCATATACCCATCAGTATACCTTTCATCATCTCTTACTTCCAAGGGAACCATGAGATCTCACTCATCACCTGGGTGAGAGGATGTGTATGCAATAGTGGGTACTAACTTATCATGAAAGCTATGACCACTATGTATTATGGAATGCCATGGATATAGTGTTGAGTTCACCCCATAATAAATCCTAAGTGGTTATGAAAATTGATAATATTTAAAGAAACCATACACACTAGGAAACCAAAAAATAAACCACATATCAACATGAACCTTCTATAATTCATGACTAACCTTGGGCCACCCAATAAATGTCCCCTAGCAATGTCACATAATTTGATCAAGAGATTACTTGTTCAAATTAGTTTGATAGTCCATAATGATATTAATTATACCACATGGGAATAACCACCACTTATCAAAATCCTATGGATGAGCCCATCTAGGGAGGGGACCACCGATTAGCCATACTAATATGATATGCTTATAAACCTAAACATGTAATAGAAACATTAATCTAACACACCCATCATGACTCTCCAATTTAAACCTATATATATCCATGTACAATTGGGATAGTAGAGCATGAGCCCATAAATACTTGGTCTTATCTAACTCAATGTGACTAATTATTTGATACATCTTATAAGAGATGCTGATAGTCCCACCCTCCACAACTACAACAGATGGTAATAATAGAAAGATAAACTTCCATAGCCACAAAACATCACCTCTATGTTATAGTTATAAACCATTGAGAAGGGGGTCAATCAGTGGTGGAAAATAATCCAATTATATTTCCAAACCCTTCAAATTCTTAAGCATTCAATATAACCATTCATGAAGCATTCAAGATATTTATAACAATGAATAAATAGATAATGTAAGATTACAAACACAACATGAGATCTATGTGGGAAACCCTCTTGGGTAATAAAACCCACTCTCAAGGTTTAAAATGAATGGATTACTTATCCTATAAAATATATACAAACATGAGACATTAGTGAAACACTCATTCCATAAGGAGCACCTACCCCTAGGATGGTCAAACCATTTTAACAAAAAATATTAAAACAGCTATTCCATAAGGAGAACCTACCACTAAGATGGTCAAGTCATTCTAACCAAACATCAATGAAAAACCCATACCATAAGGAGTACCTTCCCCTAGGATGGTCATGTCCTTCTAACCTAGATGTTGAGCACCCTCCCAAAAATTATGATATGAACATCTTCACCTTTGAACTGATATCTTCAACACCTAATGATAGACTTATGATTTTATATCCCCTATGAAACACCATCTCTATCTTATAAAATCATCTTACATAGGCATGCCATAATCTCTCATCCACTTCATTCAAGCAACCCTCATATACACACTCAAACTTGTAAATCCTTCTATTATCTGCTTCACTCCCTAATCTTCAAACCTAAAAGATCACTTATGATTTTATAACCCCTATAAAACACCATCTCTATCTTACAAAATCCTCTTACATAGGCATGCCATAGTCTCTCATCCACTTCACTCAAACTACCCTCATATACACACTCAAACCTGTAAATCATTCTATTATCTGCTTCACTCCCTTGTATTCAAACCTAAAAGATCACTATATTTGACATCATAAATATATCCTACAAGTCATAAACATAGTCATAAACTTGATATTATCTATAACCAATCCATTGGGCACACAACCTTTCTCTTTCCTTCACTCTTCAACTCTTACACACACCTCTTCTTGTAAGTCTAGAAACCATCACCTTTGATTTCACCTTTCATAGATCCTTAATGATTATTATCTTCTAGGTCATCCATAATATTTACATTAGATATTAAGTCATATAAAATATCTCAATACCATCCACACAGGTCAGCCATATCAACTATGGGTCACACTTAAGCAGATACACCTTTCAATTAGGCCTTAGTAGCCCTTATAGATCTCATAGAGACCTATTCACCCATTTAACACTTCGTCATGCAATTTAGAAACACATTACCACTTTTAAATGCATAGGTCCACTCCATATGACCTCTTAAACATCCTCAAACTATTATAGTCATCATTACACACATTTGCATATGCTCAATCTACTCAAACATTAGCATTGTACACAAGAACACCATGAATGAACAAATAGTCAACTTCTAAGAATTTTTTCATATTCAAGATGGATTGGTCAAACCTCCAAAATATATACATATGATCTTCATGGAGTCTAAAATTATTTCCAATAGCTCAGTCCCATTTAAACATCGAAATAAGATCAGAACAAACTCAAACATCCTTCTTAGGTCACTTATATAACATGGTCAAACCCACAGTCAACTTTGGAGGTTAATAACTTTGATTCTATAAACATTCAAACCTTCTATCTATATTCACTAGATGCACCTTGAAGTCCTCTACAACTTTTGTTTTTATTGCATCAATAAATTCATCCTAGATAAAAATTTATAGCTCACAAAATGTAGACTGGTCTTCCCTCATAAAATTGAATATTCAAATTCCAATGGTCACTAAGCAATTGTTAAATTTTAAACATGTTGACCTCATCTTATTCACCCTTGAAATATTAAACATGTATGTACTCTTGATCTCTATGGATCAGCTAGGTCTTTATCTAACAATGTTTAATGTTAGATTTTGATAATAACTCCCATGATTATGACACTTGGTACCCTCATGTGCCTTCTAAAAACTTTGTTGTTAGTCCATGAACTTGTGCCACTTGGTAGTCCTACATGATTTTTTGATTATTTGACTTTTCCAACACCATTTATCTTCATAATTCTGAACTAAAACTTACAATTGATCTTCTATTAGATTAGTGGGATTGTGACACTTGTCATCAACACATGCAACCTTTGACATGTTGACTTCAAATGCATTATTGATCTCCTTGTATTAGCCTATTCTTTACTTTTGCTCACTATTAAAAATATTCAATCATCTCACTAATTACTTATAATTTGGAATATATGTACTCTATCGATCTCTTTGAGAGTAGCCTAGACTTTAACTAGCTTAAAAATACACATTTACCTCTCTGACTCAATACACATTGTAGATCTACATCTATACAAACACCTTCTCATCATTATATCCTTATATAGTCATAATATTTACCTTTTAAAAAAAATTCTAAGTATGAGAAACTTTGAAATCTACTTGGGAGGCTAACTTTGAACCTTAATAAATTTTACTACACTTAATCTCATGTCCTAAAATTCAAACTATATGATCTTATTTCATAGGGAAATTCATCCATACATCAAACTACTATTGTGACCTTCACACATGTGAACTATAATGCCATCAAAATACTTAATCAAATCTATTTGAACTTAGAAATTAAGCTCAAATTAATTTCATGTTGTATATCTATGATGTGATTAAATGTGCACTGTTAGATCTCCTTTGTAAATTTGGCTAAGTATGGGAAAACATTACAAACTACCTAGGAAACCAACTTTGCACAATTATATTTTTTTCCTCCACTTAGCTACATGAACTAAACCATGGAACATAGTAACTTAGGACTAATGTGATCACACCCATATAACCAACTCCCTCTGACTCATCCATATGTGGTAATGGTGACATCATAAAATTGCCTACTCATATTTTTCTATAACAAAACCAACTATGTCGAGATGAACATAATGAAGAACTAGATGAATACCATGCACTTTTCATAAGCTCTCTAATCATCCTTGACCTATGATAGGAATCTCCAAACATTTTCAATACTTTATATCCATCCATAACCATGAAAAAACTTAAGATCAACCAAGCCTACTTCAAACATACTAGGATAACCACACTGCACATTTTGTCATTGACACTTATATTATTAAGACACTTTATTCACTCACCTAAACACCTCCATGATATCACTGACAACTCTCCAAAAATATAATAACATCAAAATGATATATTAATCAACTCTATCTTATAACCCCTCTAACTATTAATATCTACATGGGACCATTGAATATACCTATAACTACCATCACTAATAACCTAAAATCTCTTATCCCTAATCGCTAACTAAAAAATCTGATATACATCCTTTATGGTGAGATTTATTTCAATAGTAGGAAGAAATAATGTACATGTATCAAGATTCTACCTCTCTGAGAGGGTTATGAGTAAGTGGATATCATAAAACATCTATCCTAAATGGGCCATATGCCTCAATCCCACCTAATCAATAACAATCCAGTCGACTGCATTCAGACCTATCTCTAATAAATTGGCTAATGATGACCATGAAATAACTATAAAAAATGAACATTCTTTAGCAATCAATAAAAAAATCAAAATTCATTAGTGGTAATATTTTGATACAAAAATTCATAAATATCAATAAATTGAACATAGAATATAAATACATTAGCATCAAAAAATCCACCCAAGATAGAGGTACTAGATGTTAAAATTTGTGCTGGACAAAAACCTCAAATGATATCATCTAAAAGTAGATAGTTATGTCACCATCCCAATGCACAAGTCTATAACACTAACACAAGTGTTTGAAATCTTATAAAAATTGTTTGAAAATATGCTCAAAATTAAAATTTTAAAATAAATTACCAAAAAATTATCATAAAATTACTTACATGCTCAGAAAAAATTGGTCTACTAAGTCACTTTGGAGAACATCAAATTGCATTGGGTAAGGATCTCTTCAGCATGGAATTATTCTTATCTAGAATCAAAGCTAAAAATTCACAAAATTTGAAGATGTAAACTATTTCAGATTTATATTAAAACTAACCTTATATACCACTTTGGCACAACTTTAGATGACCATATCTTAAGCCATGGTTATCAAAATTCAAAATCATAAGTTGCATTGGAATCTACACAATGAACCCTTCCATATCATACAAATTTTTCAAGTGCTGCTAAAAATCACCAATTTATTTTGACATATATATCCTAGTACATTCCAAATACTACCAAAAAATAATTTTGTAACTTATTATCCATAATATAACTAAGTTAAATGTTATCAATAAAATTTTATATTATTACTTTTATAA
>JARHVA010006002.1:570000-572500 GCA_037957365.1 Torreya grandis
GTGTCTATATATATATATATATATATATGTTTAAAGTACTGAAAGAAAAATCCTCTAGCCATACTTTCTAAGTTACATGATATATCACTTTATATACTTGTTTATCACATGTTGAATCTCCATACACACACAAGACAATAAGTATGGGAAAAATACACAAGTTTGATTCCCTCTTCAAATTATTAGCTATGTAGTAAACACCCATGGATATATGGGTACTTGAATTAGCTCAACATAATTTACCCACTAACCCATGTTTTTCGTAATCACTCCAAGGGTGAATAAGTTAGGGTTTTATCATTTGACAAAGAGTGACAACTTATGTACACAATCTGAACACACTAGAGTAAAGGTGAAAAAAATCCTAAAGTTTATATGTGGTCACTCCTATATCTTGATGATATTTTGTATGAGACACCTATGTCCAAATTATATATTAGCATCAATACAACCATTTAGATCTGATGCAATCATCTTAGGCTACAAAATGTAAATTTTTAGAATCTAACATCTATTGTAAGATCCTTATACAATCTAATTCTAACCTATTTCATCCCATATCAACATGTGCATAATAAAACAACTAAGTAATCATGTTTCTAATTTATTTTTATATTAATCAATAGTTGTACATTCCATTTTTATCATATCTTAGTATTATAAAATTTTAATATTATTTATCTAAGTTTGTAAATTGATTATCATGATATAGATTTATTTATCACCCACATGATTATTTATTTATATATTCTTAAACCTCTACTATATTGACTCATCTCAATTTAGGGTTAAACATTTGTTAATCTAACCTCTGAGTCTTCCTTTGCAAACCTAGCCTGATCTAGGGTTTCTAACCTCCTTAGTTTTTAGCTTGTCATGATGGATTTTTAGAACTAAAATTTTGGCCTAAGGTTTTACACACATCTTCTTACAAGGGTTTCATTTACATACACTTGAAATTTTTTCATATTTGATTGGCACATTTCAACCTTCAAATATCTCCATTCTAAAGTCCTTAGATATTTTTTATCACTCAATTTATATACACAAAAACCTCTTTTTGTTTGCCAAAATATTGTAAAAGTTTTTAAAATTTAACGTTTTATTATTTTTACTAAATTTATACCTACATGATGTACAATATACTTTTGCTTCCCTTTTTTCCTATTTTTATCTCATTTATTTTTTACTCAAAAAACCTATTTAAGATTTGTAACAAACTTAATCAATTTTCTAAAATTATTATATCCTTATTATATCATGTTGGAATGTTATCATTTATATGTCTCATCTTTCTTATTCTCATATTAGTTTTTATAAATTTTAAAATGGCTAAAAAGTAACTTATTCTTTATCCTAACCCTAAGGAGGGTTATATCTACCATCACTCATCCATTTTATTACTCCTTCAATGGGTAAGATAGATGGTATATGTTTGCATGTTCAATCTAATGCACCGAGGGTTTGTTATTGTGAATCCCTAAAAGTTAAAATCAAACTTATGATCAAGTTAGTATAGGAGTTACAAATTTAAAATAAATAGTTCAATTCAAATATTACATTATTGGAAAATTATATTATAGATGGCCAAAACCCCAAACATGCTAGTGTTAATCATGTGTTTGCATATTCATCTACCAATGTTGTGCCAAAAAAGGTTTCTTATCCAAATGAAAAGATAAAATGGAATTTATTTAGAAAAAGTGATTAAAGTTTTATACAAATTTCTACTAATATTCTAAGTAAAATCCTAAGAGACATGTTTTTAAACAAAGTGATTCAATTACCTCCTCCACCTCCTACCACGAAATCCAAACACTATTATGCATATCATATAATACATGGGCATCATACAGATTGTTATTTTTCATTAAATTAAAAAAAAATACAATTTCGATCATATAATTGATATATAAACTAATAAAACCACTCACACTATGAATACATATCATAGACCACAATTACCAAAATAACAAATGTGCTTAGAAAGAAAATTCAGAGATAAAATAGTTTCAAATATCAAATGTAGAGAATGAAAAGGTTCAAAAAGAAAAATCGGATCAATAAAAGGATATTAATATACCTCAATAATGATATTTAATTTTCAAAATAATATGGTTTTGGAAAACAATATTTATAAAACTTTTGTCATCATGGTCAAGGATTGGGAAAACATTCCTAAGGCACAATTTATCTTATTTCCATATTTGATTAGAATGAGGGTCAATGCTTGGGATGTTGCGAAAACTAATGAAAATCATTAAAATATTCCTATTCAACTTTGTTAATGCAAAATATTAATAACCTATAACTTAAAAGAAGATATGTAAGAAATAATTCCATAAATAACAAGAAATGCATCCAAAGAATAATGTAAAACATGTGCCTTCACATGAAAAAATTAGAAATGATCACTCAAACTATAAAATAATTGAACATTGCATAGATATAAAATAAGGTCAAAATATCATATTTGACCCAACTTGTGAATTCAATATAT